>WKFP01014675.1:427286-441374 GCA_011057875.1 Pterocles orientalis | reverse complement strand
CCCAGCTCCGCAGTGCAACCCGAGGTGCTGCAGCAGAATCTGCCTCCTGGTTAGGCAGGGAAAGCAAAGGGATGATTTTATACGTGTGCATGAGCATATATGCATATAAATAAACCAAAGCCACGCCAGACAAGGGGTTTGTGCATTAAAGACTGATGGGAAGAGCTGGGCAGGCAGCGGGGGGGGTTTGTCCCCTTTGCCGTGCAGAAGCCCCGGGTGCAAATCCCTGCCCGTGCCCCTCGCCTGGCCCTCCTCCTGTCCCAGCTGTGCTCTGTGTCGCAGCGCCCTGCGGCGGGACCGTCCACAACGCCACCATCGGCCGCGTCCTCTCGCCCAGCTACACGGGGAACCAGTCCAGCAGCATGTACTGCGTCTGGGCCATCGCGGCCCCCCCGGGCCAGAAGCTGCACCTCCACTTCGAGAAGCTCCTGCTGACCGAGAAGGACAGGTGAGGCTCCGGGAGATGCTTTCATGCCCGGGTGTCGCTGGCCCGTGGTGAGCTCTGGGGTGAGCCCGTCTCCCTGCCGCCTGGGGCTGCGGAGAGCTTTGCTCTGCCCGAGGAGCAGGGCGCTTTGCTGGGTGCTGCATAAACCAGGGCTCGGAGCTGGTCTCAGCTCCCGGTGTCCCAGGATGCAGCACCCACCCGAGCTCAGGGTGCAGCGTGGAGGGAGCTGGCAGCCAGACAACGGTGGGCGAGGGTCCTGGTGCAGAGGAGGAGGTTCCTGATCTGGGTGTTTGAGGACTCAGGAGGCACTTTGAGCAAAAAGAGGTGCAAGAGGCAAGCGCAGAGCCCCAGGCTCCGCACTTCATGGGGGGGACCTGGCAGGTCTCCTGACCCCACCGGGGCCAGGGTGCTGTGTCGCACCCATTCTTTCCCCCCAGCCCGAGTACCCAGTGCCCAGCACATCACCGCGGAGCCAGAAGCTGCAAACCCCACGCCATCCGCATCCGTAACACGAAGCACGCGCTGGCGGCGCTGCTGCTCGTGTTTAAAGGGCATTAACATTCCGGCTGGCAGCGGGCAGTAAAGCTGGTTTATGGCTGGTAGTGAAATCACAGAATAAAGCCCCTGGTTATGGCGCAGTAAAAGAGACTTATCTGGTTGGGGGATTTTTGTTTGCACAATTTGTTTAAAATGCCACATTTTGGGAGCACGGGCTGGATCGAGGAGGGGGCCGGGCGATGCTCTGGGGGGACACGGGGACATTTCTCCCGTGTTACACCGTGTCCCCCCCCCGCAGGATGGTGGTGTACAGCGGGGACACGAACCAGTCCGCTGTCCTCTACGACTCGCTGCGCGCCGACAGCGTGCCCTTCGAAGGGGTGATCAGCGACGGCTCCTCCATCAGGATCGACTTCCTCGCGGAGGAGCCCGCGGCCGCCACCGTGTTCAACATCCGCTTCGAAGGTGATGGGCTCTCCTTGCGGTCTCAGGGGCAGCAGGATGCCCTCAGCCGACTCTCCTGGGCCTCTGGACGTTCATCAGTTAACAGGGAGATGGCTGTGGGAAGGGTCTCGGCTGCTGCTGGCACCAGCAGACCTGGTGCTCTGCCATCCCTGTGTCACCGTAGGCACGCAGGGCAACCCAAACCTTGCAATGCGGCAGGAGTAGCTTTGGAGAATACATTTTCCTAGCAAGAAATAGGAGAAGAAAGAGTTAAATGTCATTTATTCCAACAGAACGGTGCGTTGGTGACATGAGACATGTCTCCTGTGCCGTGGGGCAGCCCCGGGGCGGTGGGTGCTCGCGTCCTTCCGAACCCGGGTTAAAAAATCCATCGGTGCCGTGGGAACCTGTGTTGAGCATCACCACCAAAGGCACCGTCTGTGCCCTTCCCTCGGTCCCCATGGCACGGCACTGCTGGGCACCACGCCCATGCCAGCCGCAGGGACGGGGGCTGTCCCGGCTCCTGCCCCCACTGCAGCGCTGGCTCACCGGGAGCCTTCCTCCGGCCCTGCCAGCGGCTCCCCCGGGGACGGGGTGCTGGGCAAGCCCCGGGCAGCTCACGCAGATTGGCTCCAGTTGCCATTTAAGCGCATCCTGCTGCCAGGATGGGTCCCGCGGGAGCCCCGCGCCTCTGAGCGAGCTCCGTAGCACGCGGTGATCCTGGGGGAGATTGCTCAGCAAATGCAGCAACCGGCAGCGCAGCCAGCGTGTTACTGGTGCTGCACACAGTGGAAGCGGGGTTTGGTTAATCCTGCACGGCTCAGGACAGTTAAACTGCTGTTAATCCTAATTGCCTGTAAAATACGCCGTGGAAGAGGCTGTCCGTGCACGGCGGGGATGGAGGGGTGGGTTTCTGGCTGGGGACGGCAGCAGAGCCCAGGGCTCGTCCCTCCAGCCCCCCCGAACCCCTGCAGCTAACGGGGGGTTTCCTCTTCCAGCCTTCGAGCGGGGCCACTGCTACGAGCCCTACATCCAGAACGGGAACTTCACCACCTCCGACCCCACCTACAACCTGGGCACCACCGTGGAGTTCACGTGTGACCCTGGGCACTCCCTGGAGCAGGGACCCGCCGTCATCGAGTGCGTCAACATGCGGGACCCGTACTGGAACGACACCGAGCCGCTGTGCCGAGGTGGGTCCCTGTGCAGCCGGGCGATGCTGGGCGGTGGGCACCAACACCGCTGGGACCCCCGCTGAGCCCTGCCTGCCTCTCACCCCACAGCCATGTGCGGGGGGGAGCTGACCGCCGTGGCCGGGGTGATCCTGTCCCCAAACTGGCCGGAGCCCTACACGGAGGGGGAGGACTGCATCTGGAGGGTCCACGTGGGCGAGGAGAAGCGGCTGTTCCTGGACATCCAGCTGTGAGTAGCCCAGACTCGGTGCCTGTCTCTGCCCCTGCCCCAGCCCACGTCACTGCAGTGTCCCCACTCCCCCCGCCCCAGGGACCCCCGCTGTTTCCCTGTCCTCCCGTCGGAGCTTCCCTCATCCCTGAAGATGCTCTGGGCACCTGGGGGAGGTCCTGGGCAGTGCCGAGTGCTGTTCCCTGGGTTCAGAGCACGGTGCAGCAGCGTGGCTCGGATGGCTGCAGGGAGCAGCACTCGCTGCGTGCACTGGGGGTCGGGGGGGTCAGGAATCGAGGCCAGGCTGGGAGCCCCTGGCGTGATAGCACTGCCGAGGCAAAGGGAATCTCCTTTGATGCTATTTTGGGTTTTCAAGAGGAGGACGTGTTTCAAGAAGGGGCTTAGAGTCATAAAGGTTTGAAAGCTTTTCCGTAAAAATCGTGAGTCAGAGCTCCCCATGCACCTCTCCCGGCTTTGTGGGTGCTCAGGCTGAGCAGGACGGGAGGCCAAGAGATTTGAAGTCATCAAACATAAATGTCACCAAGAAAATCATGTTTGACAGAAAACAGAGATTAACTACAAATGTCAGCTCGCCAGGGGGATTAGCTGGGCGCCTTCCAAGAACGTTCTTAACAAAATGTTTGGGGATCGACTCGGGCATCTCCAAAAAAGGCTGAATGAGACGGGCCGGGCAGGGGTCCCGCGGTGACCGAGCACATCCTGGGCTTGCAGGTGTTGTGTGTGTGGGGCCAGCTGGACCCTTGACCACATGCAGGGGTCCAGACCAGGCTGCTTCAGCCTCAAACCTGATGGAGACTCCTCCAGAGGGGCCGAGAACACCCTGGTGCCCTCCCCCTGCCCCTCTCCCCCATGGGGAAGGGGAGGCCGTGGTGTCCCTGCCCCAGCCCCTCCTGCACTGCCTGCCAGCCCAGCGCTAGGTCTGGCCGTGTCCCCCAGCACCGTCAGCCTTGGTGGCACACAGGGGCAGGGGGCGGCGATGTCTGTGCCCGTCCCTGGGGATGCTCTGATCCGTTCACCCGCGCCATGGGGCTGCAGGGGCAAGGAGAGCCTGGCAGCAGGGCTGGCAGCCCCGCAGAGGGGGTTTCCCCAGGGATGCGCAGCCAGCACCCGCCCTTTGCTCGGGAGAGAGGAAAGAGGGGAGAGCTCCTTGTCCCCTCCTGCCCAAGGGCAGCCCCATCCCCGCTGCCACCGGGCTGGATGGGGAGCTGCTGCCCGTGCTGGCCCTGGCTCTGGAGCAGGGTTCCCTGCCTGCCCTGCCTGCCTGCCTGCCCGGCAGGATCCGCACAGACGCCATCCGTGGGCCGCCACTGCTCTCTGCTGGTGATGGGACTGGCGAGCTGCTGGTGATAGGGACCAGGATGGAGACAGGGACAGAGATGGGGACAGGCATGGAGATGGGGACAGGGACAGGGACAAGGATGGGGACAGGGATGGAGATGGGGACAGGGACAGGGACAGGGACGGGGACAAGGATGGGGACAGGGATGGAGATGGAGATGGGGACAGGGACAGGGACAGAGATGGGGACAGGGATGGAGATGGGGACAGGGACAGGGATGGAGATGGGGACAGGGACAAGGATGGGGACAGGGATGGAGATGGGGACAGGGACAGGGATGGGCATGGGTCACAAGGCAGGTTTGCTGCATTGCAACGGTCACCTCTTTGCTCCTTGAGCCTGACACCGTGGCATCCTGCCTGGGCTCCGTGCCCCAGCTGTGCTCTAACCCAGGCTCTGCTTTGCAGCCTGAACCTCACCAACAGTGACATCCTCACCATTTACGATGGGGACGAGCTCACCGCCCGCATCCTGGGGCAGTACGTCGGCAGCAGCGGCCCCCAGAAGCTCTACTCCTCCAGCCCCGACCTCACCATCCAGTTCCACTCGGACCCCGCCGGGCTCATCTTCGGGAAGGGGCAAGGATTCATCATGAACTACATAGGTAGGGCGAGCGGGGTGCTGGTGTGTCCCCTGCCCGGCCAGCACGGCTCGGTGCAGGTGGGGACTGTGACACGCAGCTGGACCAGGCTGTCCGGGTGCCAGGTCTGGGGCTGGGGAGCATTGCTGTGACAGCATCGCTCTTCCTCACATCCCACCGAGCCCCTGCAGACACCCCAGCCCCGCTGCAGGTCTGTGGGTTGGTCAGTTCTGGGGTGTCCCCTCTTCCAGGCTGGTTCTGCAGGAGGGCAGCAGCGTTTCTGGTCCCTATTCGCCCTGGTCTGGGCCGGTGCAACTGCAGAGCAGAGCAGGGAGAGGATGATGGCTGGAAATAGGGGAGCAGGACCCCCCCACACGCACTGTGTCGGGAGTGAAGCTGATGGCACTGCAGGGAGGTGTGCTCCTAGGAGAGAGCACTAAACCCAGTCCCTGGGTGGGGTCCTAAGAGGGACATTCCCGGCTCAGCCCACATCTGGAGCTGCCTGTTCGCATCGTCCTTCCGTGCAGCCACATCTGCCAGGCTGGGGTGGCTGATGCCCACGGAGGGGACAAGGACCGGGACGGGCACTCCTTCCCCACGGCTGCCTGCAGTCTCGCTGCCTGCCTCTCCCCTGCCTGTCTTCCCCTGGCAGACTTCTTCCGAGTGTGTTTTCTCTCCGCTGCTGACAGCCCCGGTTACGACAAGCAGAGCGAGCTGCAATGCAGATCACCTGCGAGGCTGCGGGTCCCCTCCTCGGTGCACTGCAGCGCGCGGCCGGCTCAGCCATGCTCACGGTG
Source organism: Pterocles orientalis (assembly GCA_011057875.1). NCBI lineage: Eukaryota > Metazoa > Chordata > Aves > Pterocliformes > Pteroclidae > Pterocles > Pterocles orientalis. The sequence goes on along the minus strand of WKFP01014675.1, from coordinate 435,849 downwards.
CTCGGTGGGCACAGGGCTGGGCAGAAACCCCCCGGCAGCAAACCGGCCGTGCCGTGTCCACAGCATCCGCACCGCTCTGCCAGCGTGCCTGCAGCCGGAGCTGAGACTGGTGTTCCCAGTTTGTCCTGACCCCGGCAAAGACACTGCCCTGTTTCCATCAGCACATCCCTCCGCCTGCTTGTAGGGTTGGGGCTGGGGAGGCTTCAAAGAGCCCCTGTGACCCACTGCTGCCCGGCTGCCCCTTCCCTCCGCCCAGGGGATGCCACCCGCGGATGGGGCTGCAGCTGTGGCCGTGCCGTTTGCAGTGCCTGGGGCTGGGGGGCTCTTGGGGGGGGACAGGTGGGGGGCAGAGCCATGTGTCCCTGTACCACAGCTCCAAGGAGGGCTGTGCCGGGGGTCCCGCTCGGCGGGTGACAGCCAGCATCTCTCGTGGCTGCAGAGGTGTCCCGCAACGACTCCTGCTCCGACCTGCCCGAGATCCAGAACGGCTGGAAGACCACGTCGCACACGGAGCTGGTGAGAGGGGCCAAGATCACCTACCAGTGCGACCCGGGCTACGACATCGTGGGGAGCGACACCCTCACCTGCCAGTGGGACCTCAGCTGGAGCAGCGACCCCCCCTTCTGCGAAAAGAGTGAGTGCCCGGAGCCCTGTGCCGCCGTCCCCATCGCCACCCCCTGGTGACAGCCGCCGGTCCCCGCTGCCCCGCTCAGACAGCCTCTTCTCCCCAGTTATGTACTGCACGGACCCGGGGGAGGTGGAGCACTCCACCCGCCTCATCTCCGACCCGGTGCTGCTGGTGGGGACCACCATCCAGTACACCTGCAACCCCGGCTTCGTGCTGGAGGGCAGCTCGCTGCTCACCTGCTACAGCCGCGAGACCGGGACGCCCATCTGGACCTCGCGGCTCCCGCACTGCGTCTGTAAGTTTGGGGAGGTTTCTCCAGCTCCCGGCTCCTCTGCTCGGGGGGGTCCCGGGGAGCCCCTTCCTGCAGCCGCGCGGGGTGGTGTGGAGCTTCGAGCTGTTTGAAAGCGGGATGGGCGAGATCTCGGGTGCTGCCCCAGGCTCAGCCCGCCATGTGTTCCCTTTCAGCCGAGGAGTCACTGGCCTGCGATAACCCAGGGCTACCAGAGAACGGCTACCAAATCCTGTACAAGCGCCTCTACTTGCCGGGAGAGTCCCTGACCTTCATGTGCTACGAGGGCTTCGAGCTCATGGGGGAGGTCACCATCAAATGCATCCTGGGCCAGCCCTCCCACTGGAGCGGACCCCTGCCCATCTGCAAAGGTAACGGTGGGGGGCAGCTGGGGGGGTGTGGGGACAGCCAGTGCCTCTGTCCCCGACCTGGGGACCTTCATCTGGCTGCAAACCCCCAGCGGTTCTCTAGTCAGGAGCTAAACTCTCTGGAGGGTGCCCCCACCCCAGCAGAGCCGTCCTGCCCCGCTCAGCCCCCTGCGTGCACTTACAGAGGCTGAGAGCTTATTAAAAACCAAAAGTCTGCAGCATGGCCTGGGACCGAACTGGGCAGGGGACCCCCAGCCTGGGCTCCCCAGCAGCTGCCAGCACCCAGTCAAACCCAGTGACATACCAGTAACTCTCCATTTCTCTCCCAGTGAACCAAGACAGCTTTGAACACGCTCTGGAAGGTGAGTGATGCTTTGCTGGGTGAGCCCCCGCAGGGTCCTGTGTGGAGCTGGGAGGAGGGGGATCAGAGGGGGGATCAGAAGGCGCTTGCAAAGGCCAACAGGACAGATCTTGTCCTTTCAGTAGCAGAAGCTGCTGCAGAGACATCGCTGGAGGGGGGAAACATGGCCTTAGCCATATTCATCCCCGTGCTGATCATCTCCTTGCTGCTGGGAGGAGCGTACATCTATCTCACAAGGTGAGGCGGGCGGTGGGGCTGGGGGGCTGCGGCAGAGCCCGCGGGGACGTGGCCAGGGCTGGCTCAGCATCGCCGTCCCCTCAGCAGCCACATGCCCCGGGGATGGTCCTGGGGAGCCGGGTGCTGAGCTCCCACTCTGGGGTCCCTGGGGTGCTGGTGGGGCGCCAAGATGGGAGCTGGGATGGGGGGGACGCAGGAGGGTGGGCTGGGGTCTGCTCTGGGATCATGCCATGCAGCCCCGTGGCTGTTGTGTCCCCCCCGCAGGTGTCGGTACTACTCCAGCCTCCGCCTGCCCCTCATGTACTCCCACCCCTACAGCCAGATCACGGTAGAAACGGAGTTCGACAACCCGATCTACGAGACAGGGGTGAGTCCCGCTGCGCCCGTTCCTCTGGGGACCCTCCTGCCGGGGGGCGCGGGCTGTGCCGGGCGTGCAGCAACAGGACGGGTCCGGCTGCGGGGGCTCCATCCCTGGGGGTCGCTGCGGGGGGCTGGGGGGGCTCCGGCGGGCAGGAGGAGCAGAGGGGCTGTGGGGTCCCGCAGGGAGAGCATCGCTTCCCCGGCAGCAAACCCACACTGGCGGGGAATGGGGAGGTGATCCTGAAGGCAGCTGCTGCCCTCAACTGGCTTCTCCGTCTTTTCAGGAAACCAGAGAATACGAGGTGTCGATATAGGGCCGGCGGTAAGAGAGTCTCCAGCTGCGAACTTACTGTGCTCTCATAGACCTTCCTCAGTGACTAATCCAGAGACCACCTGGAGTGTGGTTGGACCCCCGGACCTGCTGTTGTCTTTCCTTTTTGCCTCTTTATTGAAGATTTTACTGTTTTCTTCACTGTATTTATTCTATTTAAGCTGCGATAGGTGTGCTGCGGAGCCTGGGCGCAGGCAGCAGCGGGAGCCGGGGCACAGCCGGGTCCTGGTGAGGTTCAGGGCAGGGTGGGGGGCACCCACTGCCCCCCCAGCACGGCAGCGCGTCCCCCGGCACTGCCCACACACGTGCAGGGGGATTTTTTTGCGGTTCTGTTGTCGTTAAAAATTAAAAACGTCTCCATTGCACGAGCCTGCAGTCGATTGCTGGGAGCCGAGGTAGGCGCAGGGTTTGTGCAGGGTCCAGCCCTCCCCGTCCTGCAGCCCCCAGCTCCCCTCACCCCAGCAGGACCCGCACTGGGGGCTCGGGGGCTTGGTGCCACTGGTGCAGGGACTCTCCTCGCTGGTGGGGAGCGGAGTGTGGCTTGGGAAAGCTGCCGGCAGGCGTGGAGCAGGGGACAGACTGGCACGCTCGAGGTACGTGCCGCTTGCTTTTCCCGCTTTGCTTCGGGTGCTGCAGAGGCAGGAGCCGGGATGCGCAGCTCTACAGAGCATCACCAGTGAGCCCCAGGGCAGGGTACCGGGATGGCTCCCTGCAGCCCAGGGCAGCTCCGCAGCCGGTGCCTCTGCTCACGCCGCTTGTTCCTCTTTCCTAGCGCTCACCGTGACCCTCGCCAGGAAAACCCCGGTCCCGCTCACGGCCGGAGGTCACCCCTTGCCCCCCCGCAGCATCTCAGGGTAAGCAGGACAGACTGGGCTCCTTGCCACCGCTCCCACCAGCTGCGCAGCTCCCCTGGGCTGCAGGGGGGGGTCTGCTGCCCACCCCCGTGTGCAGGCAGAGATCCGGGCAGTGCATCCCACCCGGCACCCCCAGCCCAGACCCCCGGGGGGCTGCAGCTCCCACCCGCAGCCCCCGGGGCTGGCACCTCGCTGGGGTGTGCAGCGGGGCAGGAGGTGCAGAGGGGCTGGGGGTGAAGGTGGGGGTTTATTGGGGGAGGAAAGGCAGGCGGGCAGCGTGGCCGGGCTCGGGCACAAGACCCCAGCCCGCGGGGAGCAGAACAGTCAGAACTCAGCCCATCAACCCTGGTCCCACCGCCCAGTTTGAGCCTCAGCATCCCCTGCGCTCCTTCGCTGCCAGAGCCAGACACCGGGGGGCTGCCCCCCATCCGTGGGGACACGGACCCCAAAAGGGCATCCTCCTCCCCAGGCCCACCCCCCGCCAGCCCCCCAGCCAGGGAGGGCAGCGAAGCCACCGCCGTGTCCTTGGCTGCTGGTGTCTTTCTTCTGTCCTTGTAGAGCAGCGATCGTAACCACGGGAGGCTGGTTTAGTTCCGGGGTGGTTCGTGCATTTCTGCCGTGTACAGCTGAGACTTAGGGGTTGGTTTTTTTTTCCTTTAAAAACAACGAATGTGTGTTTGTAATTTGTAAAGGTTATAAAAAAAAGGAAAAAAAAAAAAAAGAAAAAAAATGTGCCAAAAATGTACTAAGCATTTCATTTCCCTTCATACATGTCTGTTTTTATAAGAACAATGTGAAAATTGCTGGGATTAAATATTTTTGAACATGATAAAGTACTTCCGTGGGAAGCTCTAGCGTTCAGTATAACCTCAATACGAGTTGTTCTGTATTTTTAAATGTCTGAAATAATTTTGCAGAGATGTGGACCGGCGTGGGGGCTGCAGCGGTGCAGGTGGGTGCCGGGCACATCGTACCCCTCGCTGCGGGATGGTGGCCCCATGCCTCTGGGTCGGCACTGAGTGCCATTGTCCCCCTGCTCCCGTGGGATGGAGCTGGCTGAGCACTGCTGGGACAGGGGGTGACCTGGCACAGCCCTGGGGACATCTCTCCTCAGTGGGATGCCCTGTGGGAACCAGTGCCAGCTCCCCCCACACCCTCCCAAACCCAGTCTCGCCCCTTCCCCGAGCATCACCCATGCCAGCCCAGCCCCGAGGCACTGGGACTCTGCTGGGGACCCATGGCCATGTCACTGAGGATGTGCAGGAGCTTTGGGGGGGCTGGGAGGCTTCAGGGACCCATCCTGCCCCTGCCCTGCTCGCCCTGATGGCCCACGGCCACTACCCGCAGCTCCCATGGGACACGTGCCGGCTGGGGCCAGGCAGCCCCCCAAAACCACAGGGAGAACATGGGGGGGCCGCTTCGCCTGTCCCCCGTACAGCTCCATGCCAGCCCCATCCTGCGCTGTGGCAATGCCCAGCCTCTGGACACAGCTCGCCTCGGGGCTGGCTGGGAAAAATCCCCCCCCGCAGCACCGGGGAACTGGATGGGCTGAGCTGCTCCGGCGGGGGCTCAGCTCTGCCCCTGCCCCCTGCCCCCAGGAGGTTCCCCCCCCCAGCAGCCCCCCAGGAGCTGGCCGGGCCCTGGGACACCCCTGGGGAGTTCTAAAAGCATCAGGAGCGTGCGGGGCAGGGTCCCACTTGGGGGGACCCCCAGGTGCCGGGAGTGTGGTGGCAGGATGGCGGGTGTCACCGCTTCACCAACATGTCACCACATCACTGCGTGTCACCGCATCACCAACTGTCACTGCCTCACCGAGGTGTCACCGCAGCACGGAGGAGCAGGACCAGGGCAGGTGACGTGCTGGGAATCCCAGAGCAGATCCCATCTCCGGGCGCTGGCAGAGTCCCAGGTTTCCCTGGCAGGAGGATGGGGGACACAGAGCCCCCCCAGCGCCCTGGGAAATGCCTCTCCCAGGACATTTGTCACCCTGCCAGGGAACCCGGCGCCTCCTGTGCATCCTTGAGCCTCCCCACACAAAACACTAGAATAACCCTGCGCTCTGCAAACGTGCTTTTCAGGAAGGTTATGATGTGACCCGAGGTAATGGCTCCGTTCAGCAGCTGTCAGGCTAATACCCAGGGTGGGAAGGAGCCCAGGCTGCGAGGCGGAGCACTCCCGGGGGAGGGAGCTGAGGTTATTTTTGGACAGAGATTGCAAGAGAATTACAATGAAGGGGAGGAAAAAAAATATCTTGATGCTGCCGTTCCTCCTCGGTGACGTCAAGCAGGAGCCAATCTCTGGCCTCGCGCTTTGTGCCGTGGATTCAGCTTTGTCTGGGCGCAGCAGCCACCGCCACGGCGGGAGGACACATCATGCTCGTCCCCAGGCAGCCACACAGCCAAGGGACCCCTGTACCCACCCTCCCAGGCTGGGGGACGGAGCAGCTGGGACCCCATCCCTGCCCAGCCCCGGGGATGCTCTGCCCCGGTGGGGTGCTTGGGGTCCCCAGCAGGATTTCATGCACCATTCGCTGGCCCCATTCCTGCACCTTCCCCCGTCGCGGGGTTATTCCTCAGCAGGAGCACAAAGCGGTTTGGGGGGAGCTGTGCCAGGGAAGGTGGGCTGGGGCAGCGCTGCCGCCACCCCCCGGCTCTGCTGAGGGAGGGATGCTGGGCTGGATAAAGCCACACTCAGAGGGTCCTGAGCACAAGCTGATCAGGTGGGGCCTCAGGGGACAGGAACCTGCGCCGTGGGGGTCCCCTTGGCTCAGGGACCTGTCCCAGCTCCTCCTGAACTTTCCGGGAAATCCTGGCAGGACACAGCGCAGTTCTGGCTCCATCCGTGTCCCGGCAGCGGCACGGGGAGGACACGGGGTGATGTCTGCCCCAGGAACCCGTCTCAGGATGGAGAAAGAACCGCTGGAGCCGGGAGGCTGGGCACAGACAGGGCTGCTGCCAGGGCGGTGCTGCCAGAGCCCTGCCAGGCACATCCCAGCGCTGTTCCCAGCCCTTCTGCCATGGATGGCTCCTGTGCCTGCTCTTGCTGCCCGCCTGGCCCCTGGCAGACCCCAGCCCCAGCACAGGGACCCTTCCTGGTGCCCAGGTGCTGGGGTCCCACCTCCATCCCGCAGCTGCCCCATGGCTGTGGGCACCGGCGAGCCGGGGGCTGCAGAGGCAGGGCTGGAGGGTGGGTGGTGGGCTGCTCCCCCCAGCCTGCAGCACTCTGGGGGTCCCAGCTGAGCCGTCCCAGCCCCAGGACCTGCCTCACAGGGATAACGTCTCCCCTGAGCTCCCCGGGCAGGGTGAATCACCCAGGCCAGACAGAGGAGGGACCTGCAGGGCACAAACCCAAGAGGGGGCTGGCAGCAGGACGAACCCCTGCAGCATCGACCCTCGCAGCATCCTGCCAGCCCCTCGGAAGAGCGCGGGGCAGAAGCACTGGGTCCCTGCGTCCTCAGCGTGGGCAGGCACGGGTGGTGCAGGACGTGCTGCAAGAAACTTCTGTGTGCCTGCTGGGGGCTTAGAATTAATGGGGGGCAATGCACAGCAGGGAGACAGGGGAGACCCCCCTCCTTCAGACCCCCAGTTCCCCTCCTCTCCGCGGAGCTGGGGGAACGCTGCACAGCACTGGCTGCAGGAGGGGCTGCAGGGCTGCTGCACGGGGGGGTGAGAGCACCAGGCGACGTCCCAGAGGCAGACCAAGGAGAGGGGCAGCTCGTCTGGCAGAGAAGAGATGAACAGCAGAGCTGAGGAGGGGTCTGAGGGGGAGCAGAGCGCAGAAGGCACAGGGATGGGAGGGAGAGTGGAGAGTCCAGAGCCAGCACCGAGCGCCAGCAGACTGTGACGGCAGAAGGACGTGCTGCCTGCCAGGAGCGGGCAGGAGGTGCGGGCTGGGGCTGAGGGCTCTGGGAAAGAGCAGGAAGGATAAGCTCCCCTCCCTTCACCCCGCAACACCCAACGCTGCCAGACCCTGCAGGAGCAAAGGGAGGAGAGGGCTGGGGAACACGCTGGTGGGGAACAGCAGGAGCAGGCAGGAGGCAAAACGTGCCAGGAGAGAGCACGAGGTGTGGCTCAGGGCTGCAGCAGCCAGGGATGAGGCTGCTCCAGAGCCAGCAGGGCTTGCAGAGCCCTTCCTTCACTTCTGAAACCCATCTTGAGTTGTGACGGGGAGGACACGCAGGCTGGCTACCTGCAGCGCACAGGAAACCTGCGAAACAAGGCAGGGCTTCCCCCGCGTGTGCCGGAACGGTGACACGCGTCCCACGCAGCTCCACGTGGCACTGTGCCACAGGGCAGGGCAGCGCTGCCAGCACCCAGGCTCTGCCTGCACACAGCTCAGCCCAGCAGCTCGTCTGGTGCTGGGGGAACGGTGGAGGACAAGCACTGGGGCTCCTGGGTCCCCTGGTTTGGCAGTATTCACTTAGGTGAGTGGGAAATGGGCTGGGGAGGCCAGCAAGCAGGAAGCAGACAGGGGCTCACAAAGGGAACCCCCAGGAACTGAAGCTGCCGTGGCCCAGGAACCTCAGCCCAGCGCTGCCCACAGCCCAGGGAGGCAGCGCCTCGGGGCAGCAGGAATGGGAACACTTCTGCCACCCCCTGGGAATGCCCACATCCCTGTAGGCTGCCTCCCCAGGCATCTGCATTCATGGTGCTGCATCCCAGGTGCCCCCAGCCCCCCATCTCCTGCACCCCGGCAGCCAGCAGCCCTGGGAACAGCCTCCCTCCATCCCAGGTGCTGCAGCACACCCTCAATCCTTCCTGAGGGTGCCTGCATCTTGGGCATTGACTCCCTGGGTGCTCCTGTCCCCTGCATCCTTGGGGACCAGCAAGCCCTGCATCCTGGGTGCTACATCCCCGGGTGCCTGCATCCCTGCAGCCAGCATTCCCTGCATCCCCAGATGTCTGTGTCCCTGCAGCCAGCATTCCCTGCATCCCCAGATGTCTGTGTCCCTGCAGCCAGCATTCCCTGCATCCCCAGATGTCTGCATCCCTGCAGCCAGCATTCCCTGCATCCCCAAATGTCTGTGTCCCTGCAGCCAGCATTCCCTGCATCCCCAGATGTCTGTGTCCCTGCAGCCAGCATTCCCTGCATCCCCAGATGTCTGTGTCCCTGCAGCCAGTATTCCCTGCATCCCC
>WKFP01014675.1:403731-426415 GCA_011057875.1 Pterocles orientalis | reverse complement strand
CGGGGCCCCTCCTGCCCGGGCTGCTGGGAGTTGTGGTCCGCGGCGGGGAGCGGCGGGGAGCGGAGCGGCGGCCCCGCACGGCGGCAGGTCGGTACCGCAGCGCACGGCGGGAGCGCTGCCCGGGGCGGGGGGCGCAGCGCGGCTCGGTGGTGGCGGCGGGGGGACAGGGTGACATCCCGGCGGTGGGTGACGGTGCCACGCTGGGTGAGGTGCCAGCAGCGCGCCGGGGGATGCGGGCACACGGGTGGCACGGGCTGAGGCCGGCACGCCGGGGGACAGTGTCACACCGGTGACACCGCCGGAGGACGGGGCGATGCCAGCGCCCGGTGCCTGGCCGTGCTCCAGCCCCGTAGGAGCAGCCGGTGCCCGGCCTCGCCCCAGCGCTCCTGCAGCCGGAGGAGCTCCCGAAGGTGATGCTGCCGGTGCCGAGCCGGGGACAGGTTCCCCACGCGTCCCCGTCACCGCAGGGCCCGTGGCCTGGGGATCCCGGCTGGTGTGAGCGACACCCGCCTCCTCCGCGGGATGCCGGGGCCACCGTGGAGCCACCGAGATGCAACTTTGTGCTGCATCGGAGCCTCTGTGCCTTCATTATGTAACGCCGCCGCTGCCTGGCACGGTGCTCGCCTCCAGGTCCTGCACAACTTCAGCGCGGGGGGAACTGGGTTCCACTCTTCCGGACGGGCTCTGCCGGTTGGCGTTAGCTGAACGAGCCTCCTGGCACATCTCGGGCCGGGGGTGCTCTGTGCAGCCACCCGTCTGGGTGCAGGGCCCCGGCGGGAAGGGCGATGGCACCGAGTGGCCTGGCAGCAGCAGGTCCCGGCCATGCAGTGTCCCCTGCGAGCGGTGACAGCGTTGGGGCCCTGCTCTGCTGCCACCGGCGCAGCCCCTGCGGAAGGGGGGTTTGGGTGGGTTTGCACCGGGGCTGCCGGGCTGGGTCCCTGCCCCGAGCATCCCGGGGCTCCGCAGCCCCAAGGTCCCTGGCTGCAGGCGCTGGGCAGGGGGCGCGGGGGCTTTGATCTCTTACTGCTCTGATGTTCCCCTCTGGTTTTCTCCCTTTTGAGGTGCTGACGGCAGCCCTGGGGCAGCAGCGGGGCCGCGTTTGTGCTGTGGGGCCCTTGCAGGGGTGTGAGCGGCTCTGGCTCGGGGACCCTGAGGCTGGGGGACCCCCATTTCTGCCCCCTCCCCATGCACTCGCGTGTCAGTCGGCTGCTGAAGGAGCCTGGCTGGGGCGGCTCCCTGAATCCTGAGAGCCATCCTGAATACAGATCACGGCAGGGCTCTGGCACACGCCAGCACCGCGGAGGAGCGTGGGGGGGTCATGCTGGCCTCGGGGAACACCCCTGGGACCGGCTCCACAGCTGCACCCCGGACACTGAGGCCAGGGCTGGGGAAGCCGGTGTGTCTGGAGGGATGCCAGCCGGCAGGGATGGAGGAAAGTTATCCTGAAATTCCCGGGAGGCTGCGATGTGCCACGTGGATTGCAGATCCCAGGACAGGGCACACAGGCAGTGTGCTACAAGGAAGTCGGATGGAGAAAGGTTGACTGCGCCGATGTCCCTTCCTGGGGTGTAAAACTGCCCGAAGCCAGTGTCCCCAGCCCTGCACGAGGGCCCCAGCCCAAGCTCCACCAGCTGCAGCGCATCCCCGTTGCAATCAGCAGGGAAATGCACATTCATTAACCGGCTGCAGGACCTCGGCAGGGAGGGCTGGGCAGGCTTTGGATGGCTTCCCTGGCTGATAAACCCATCCTGCTCCTTCCCGTCAGTGCTCCTCCACAGGAGCTCCCACAGCATCTTCCTCCGCCCCCGTACCTGTGACATCCCTGTTTCCCCCCATCACCCTGGGGCTTGGCTCTCCCCCTTCCCTTCCGTTTGGACAGTTGTGGAAGATGCTGGTGGGAGGGGTGGGGGTTTCTCTCAGCGTGGGATGATGTTGGGCTCCAGGGCAGAGAGGGGGGCTCCTCACCCATCATCCCCCCACGAGGAGCCGGTGCCCTGCTGCACTGAGCCGCCGCAGGGACCCCAGGGGGAAACTGCCCCCCTGACACCTCCGGGTTTCTTTCCCCAGAGCCCCCCTCCAGCGCTGCTGTCCAGGATGATCAGCCCAGGAGCTCTGCCAGGGACCCTCCAGGCACATTGCTGCTGACCCGCGGTGCTGGGACCCCCGTCCAGCCTGGCCACCCCCCTCCCCGAGAGCTGCCAGCTGCTGCCACCGATGCAGAGCCCCCGGGTGCGCGGGGGAGAGCCGCCACTCCGCTCCCCGATGGCAGCACCGTCCCCCCGCGCCCCGGCCCAGCTGCATGGTGTGGGTGCCCCTGAGGAGCACGAGGACTGACCGCCGGGCCCCCCTGCGCGCACCCCCCGCCCGCTGCGCCACCATGTCGCTGGAGTGGCTGCTGGGCTGGAGCTGGTCCCTGGACGGGCTGCGGGATTTCATCGCCACGGGCATCCAGTCTTTCCGCGACTGCGACGCCGGCGCGCTGGCCGCCGTCGCCTGCCTGCTGGTCCTGTTCGTCTGGTATTGCTACCACGTGGGGCGGGAGCAGCCGCGCGCCTACGCCACCGTCAACGCCCTGATGCAGAGCGCGGAGGCCAACGGCGTGCAGAACGGGTACGTGTACTGCCACGCGCCCGAGTGCGTGCGCTGCACGCCCCACGACGGGCTCAACCAGAAACTCTACCACAACCTGCAGGAGTACGCCAAGCGCTACTCCTGGTCCGGCATGGGCAGGATCCACAAAGGCATCCGCGAGCAGGGCCGCTACCTCAACAGCCGCCCCTCCATCCAGAAGCCAGAAGTCTTCTTCTTGCCGGATTTGCCGACCATGCCCTATTTCTCCCGGGACGCTCAAAAGCACGACGTGGAGTTGTTGGAGCGCAACTTCCAGACCATCCTCTGCGAGTTTGAGACCCTGTACAAAGCGTTCTCAAACTGCAGCCTCCCGCAGGGATGGAAAATGAACAGCACGCCCAGCGGGGAGTGGTTCACCTTCTACCTGGTGAACCAGGGCATGTGCGTGCCCAGGAACTGCCGGAGATGCCCACGGACGTACCGCTTGCTCGGGAGCCTGCGCACCTGCATCGGCAACAACGTCTTTGGGAACGCGTGCATCTCCGTGCTGAGCCCCGGCACCGTCATCGCCGAGCACTACGGACCCACCAACATCCGCATCCGCTGCCACCTGGGTGAGTGTCCGGCAGGGGGGTCCATCCCCTGGGTGTCCCCACCACGGGCGGGATGGGGGGGCTGCGGCCATGCTGGGGTGCAGGGGACCAGGAAACACCTCTTGCACCCCGAGCGCTCCCAGTTCAGCCACTAATTGCAGCCCCGGGGCTGGATCATGGAGTGAGGGAGGTTTTGGGGTCCCCGAGGTCCCCAGCTCAGCACCAGGAGCATTTCGCCTCCTCCCACCGACCTGCAGCTGTGGGCTCTGGTGGGTGCGAGCTACGGGGCTGATTCTGTGCAGAGGTCTCTGACCGACCCCCCCGCCCTGCAGGCAGCCCCCCTCCCACCACAGGATGCAGGACACCCTGGGGGGGGTCTCCCAGTGCCACCCCCCTGGCAGCTCCCCCCCTTCTGGGATTTGGGGCGCTCGGCGGGTGACACGGGCAGATGGGAGCAGAGCTTTGGCGCAAGCAGGGGCGGGGGTCCCGGGGTGTCCCCTCCGTCCGGGCGGGCGCTGGGCTGGCAGCAGTGCTCCCCGCCCCGCGGGTGCCCAGGCTGGGGGAGCCCCGGCGGCACAGATGGTCGGATGCTGCCGCGCTGGAAGCGGCACAGATCGCGCCGGGGGAGGCACCGCACGGGCCGCGCTGGCAAACACCGAGCGCGTTGTTCAGCCAGCTCCCGGGTAAACACGCTCGGCGGTGACTGGCCATTTCTGTGGAGCGGGAATCAGCCTCCGGAGCCCATCCGAGGGGCTCTCCTGCTGTGGGGAGCTGCTGGGGAGCTGGGATGTGCCCTTGCTGGTGCAGGAGGCAGCCCACCGCCTGGTCCCCCCTCGCCGGGGCTCTGGGTGATGTTCTCTCCTTGCGCGGGGCTGAGAGCGGTTCCTGGGAGGGGGCTGGTGGGGAGGGGTCCGGGCTGGCTCAGATACACGCGCCCCGGCAGCGTGGACCAGGGGCCAGCCCTGCAGCCGGAGGAGGTGAGCGATGCGGGTCGTTCCCGTGTCCTTTCGTGGGTCGTTCCCTTGTCCTTCCCCATTTTCCAGCTCCATCTGCCCCCCGCCCAGGACACAGCCCCGTGCCCAGGGCGTGCCGAGGGGCTGCTCGTGCTGTGGGGTGACGTTCCTGATGTGCGGGGTGATGGGATGAGCCCTCATCGGGCCGGCCTGGCTGGCACTGGTGTTTTAGGGAAAAAAAAACCCCATTGTGTTTCTAGGATTGTCCTTCACGTGGCCTTCCCAGAGCCTCTTCCTTTAGGAGGGGCTTGTGCCCCCCCCCATTTCTGTCCTTGCTGGTGGGGCAGCGTGCGGCAGCGTCGCGGGCAGGGGACTGGGTGACAAGGCAGGTGACGGGCGATGCCAGGTCAGACAGGGAGCTTGTGGCAGCGCCAGGAATCGAGCCCATTTCTCGTGTCCCGGTGCAGCGTTCCCTCCCGCCCAGCCTCGCAGCGGGCACGGGCTCTGCCTGGGGACCCAGCAGACGGGTTTCCTCTGTCCACCCCGTGTCTGTGGGCTCTGGGGACCTGGCGGCTGCTCCAGCTGCGGAAGAGAGCGCCCACGATGCTGGGCTCTGTGTGGGCTGCCCTGGGGACAGGCAGGGGAGCAGGCAGGGGAGCAGGCAGGGGAGCAGGCAGGATGCAGGCAGGGAGCAGGCAGGGAGCAGGCAGGGCAGCAGGCAGGGGTGCAGGCAGGCGCTGAGCTGCATCAGGCTCGCAGCTGGGCTCACAAACCCAGCGCCAGCTTTGTGCGTGTTCTGAACCCTGGACTTGGCCACGCACCGAGTTCAGCACAGCGTGTGCTGCTGCCTGGAGCTGGCGTGGAGCTCGCCGTCGGCATCTCGGGGCTGCTCCCTCGCTGCAGGGAGCCGGCGCTGCCTGACCCTCTCTCTTTGTGCCCGAAGGTCTGAAGACACCCAGCAACTGCGAGCTGGTGGTGGGGGGCGAGCCCCAGTGCTGGGCGGAGGGCCGCTGCCTGCTCTTCGACGACTCCTTCCTGCACACGGCGTTTCACGAAGGTGAGCGCAGCGCAGAATCGCGCTGGTGCCGGTGCCGGGGGGCTCAGGGGGAGCAGCGGGTGGGCAAGGGGATGGCGCCGGGTCCCTTCTCCTGCCCAGGCATCCGGGGCACCTGTGTCCCGGGAGGGTAACACTGCTGCTGCCCTGAGGGCAGGACCCCGTTCCTGGCGTGCTGGGGCTCACCCATCACCAATGCTTCCTGCTGCGTCAGGGTGATGGAGCATCCCGCTGCCCCCTGCCCAGCGGAGCCCCTGCAGCCCCCTCCCCAGGGCTCGCTCCCTTGTTTGCGGTCCTGCAGCCCTGCCAGCGCAGCACGGGGTGCGAGGATCCTCTCCCTGCCATGGCAGCTGGCACGGGCGGGATTCCTTCATCCCCCGGAGCTTTGCAGGGCGGCACAGGCTCTGATGCCGACAGCCTCAGCATCCTCCTGCCCTTGCTGCTGGCTGCAGCCGCCCTGTTGCAAGGCAGCGGCTCGGTGCTGACGTGCCGGCAGCGCCTTTGTCTCCCGCGCAGGGAGGAAAGCTCTGCGCCGGCTGCTTTGCTGCCTCTCCCGTCGCTGACGGAGGCTGTTCCGCTCCAGCTCTCCCGGATTAACCGGCATTAGTCGCTGATGGCATAAAAGCAGCGAGCAGAGCTGTTCTGCGCAGGGGAGCGAGCAAAGGGAGTGGGAGAACAAAAGCTGCTGCTCCCGCATCAGCCCCGCTGTGGGATGGGGAAGCGCAGCCCCGTGCCGAGCCGTGGGGCTGGGGGGGCTGGAACAGCACCGCAGCAGCTCCTGCGTGACTCCAGGATGCAACTCAGCAGCATCCCGGCTGCCCTGCAGTGCAAAACCTTCGGCTCTGGTCACCCAAAACAAAACCAGAGCCCTGGCAGGGAGGACCATGCCCTGCTCCGGCTGCTGGAGGCACTGGGCTCCCAGTAAGCAGCAGCTCGGGTAGTTACTGGGGTTGCAGCAGCCTCCTGGGGTGGAACCCATCACCCCTGCGCCGGGGCGGCACTGGCCTCTCCTGGGGAGCGCAGCCTCACCCCGTGCTTGCCCCCCCCCAGGTCCCCCCGAGGAGGGTCCCCGTGTGGTCTTCATGGTGGACCTGTGGCACCCCAACGTCGCAGCCGCCGAGCGCCAAGCCCTCGACTTCATCTTCGCCCCGGGACGATGACGGCGCTGTCGGGGGCGGTGGGTTCGAGGGCAGCGGGCGGGCAGGGGGCTGTGCCGGGCTCTGCCGCGGGTCCAGCGCCGTGCACAGACACCGGCCACGCTGGGAGCTTCCTCCCAGCCCCCGGCCTCGGGGTTCTCCTGCCCGGGGGCTCTTGTAAATGGAAACTGCGACGTGTATCGACGCCCATCTCTCTCCTCCCATCGTTGGCTCCAGGGATTATTTTCCACCATGATCGCGCATCGCCTTCCCCCCGTGGTTCGCCGCAGCCCCCCTCTCGTCCGTGTTACGTTGCTACCGTGTTTTGCCGTGTTCAGAAGTAGAGTAACAAAACCAAGGGTGTTTGTTTGAATGTAAAGATGTAAAATTCTCGTGGTCATCAAAAGAACAACCCACGCACACACCAAACCAGCAAACCGGCCCAGCAGTGCTGTGCTCAGCCTGGCCCCATTGCAGCTCCCGGATGGACGGACGGACGGACGCTGGGGGTGCAGCACTCTGCCCGCACAGAGCTCCTGCACCACTGCCCCGGGGGCTCCTCCCTGGCTTCCTTCCGCTGCTCCCCATCCCTCCTGCCTGCAGACCCCCTTGTGCCAGGCTGTCCCCGCCCCTATGGGTGTCCCCAGCCCCAGCAAGCCCCGGACCACCCCCGATGTACCCCCTGAGGGGACAGCACACATGGAGCCCTGTGCTTCGATCTGACCAAGGGCGCTGGCAGTTGCCAAAATCTCTCCCACACCTTTTTCTGCAGCCTTCGGTTGTCACAGCTCAAGCTGCAGGGGCAGGGACACTGGGAGCACAGCACAGGGACACGGGGAGCACAGCACAGGGCTCTTTAACTCTGCAGCCCAAGGAACGAGCCCTCCACCCCGGCCATCCTGCCCACCCAGCAGCCAACACGCTGTTCCTGACGTCGGCTGGCACCCAGGGTTGGTCTGGGGGTTCTGGGGTGCGGAGCTGCCGCAGGGTTTATCACATGCTCCCCACGAAGCGCAGCGTGTCGCGGATGCTCACCGCTGTCCTCGCATCCCCGGTCAGGAACGGCTGCACCAGGCTTGGGGACCTGGGCATGGCTCTGGGGACCGCTCACCTCCGTGTCCCAGCTGGGAGGGGACCCAGCGCTGCTCCCCTGGGGTTTCTTTACAGGTTTTTCAGTGATCAGATTGCAGGATAAGGCAGAGATTTCAAATACATCCGAGATATTTTTTACACCTGTCTTGTTACAGAATACCTGACGTGCATGATTTCTACACGCATCGACTGCCGGGAGCTGAGCCTGGGGTCGCAGGCTGGCTCGGTACCTGTCCTACAGTTTGGTAACATTCATACCGTGGAAAAGCAACGATTATCAATAAACAGTTGTGCTGAGAACAGAACGGGCTCCGCCTGCTCGTGTGGCTGTGCCAGGGTTGGGTCCTGCTCTCCCCAGCAGCTCAGCTCACTGCTGCTGGGGGAAATGTGCTGGAGAAGCCAGAGAGAGGATGGGATGGGGCTGGGCTGAGCTTGCGATTTGGTGAGCAAGGGCAATGCTTTAAAATCCCCACCCCGTGGCACTTCTGTCCTGACCAGATCCAGCCCCCCCTGGCCCACGTCTCACCTGCAGCCCACGCTGCCGAGGAGCACCGGGAGCATCTCCTTTGCATCTCCCTGTGGCTGACATACCCCTTGGTCCAGTGCTGGCCAGCCCAGGGCAGCCTGTGCATCCCCTGGGTACCACACATCATCCCCTGGGTACCGCGCATCCTGCGCATCCCCTGGGTACCACACATCATCCCCTGGGTACCGCGCATCATCCCCTGGGTACCACACCTCCCCCGGGCACCACGGCACTGCCCAGCCCAGGGCAGCAGAGACCAGCCCCCACTAGTGCAGAACCGGCCGCGGAGCCGCCTGCCCCTGGCTCTCCCAGCACCGCAGCGGGGCCACCAGCCTCCCGGCGAGGCTTCAAAGAACCTATTTCAGGAAATGCTTCCAGCTGCCTGCACAGACACATCAAAGGCAGTGTCACGGGGAGCAGCGCTCGGGCGGGGGGTGCTGGGCTGCCGCTTGATTCCTGCCCAGCCACCCAGATGCCAGCACCCAGCATCGCTCCCAGCACCCAGCATCTCCCCCAGCACTGACCCAGCTCAGCAACACGAGGAATCTCCCAGCATGGGGCCCCGGGCCCTCGTCAGCAGCTCTGGCACCGAGACAGGACCCAGCCCGTGCAGCAGCTGCTCCTCATCTTGTCACACTTGAGATGACGGATTTTTAAATATCCTGTCCCCAGCAAACCACGAAGTCAAGGGCCTGGAGCTCCTGGCCACAGCCCCAAGGCAGCTCTCCTCTCACCAACCAAAGCACAGGACGGGGTGGTGGTGGCCAGATGCGGCTCAAGAAGCGGAAGGGGAGGAAGCCGCCCCAGCTGTTCTGCTGCCGACAGAAGGCACAGCAGATTGCCGCGGAAGATTTCCTGCCGACAGCAGGCAAAAGCAGCTCTTTTGTGCTTTGCTGCTGCCAAAACTCCATCCTGTGCCTCTCCGGCTTTTCCTTCAACTTCTTGGTGTTTCCTGAGAGAGCCCACAGCCGCTTCCCAGAGCCCAGCCAGCAGACGGACGGATCTCCCTCGGAGCAGAGCGGGCTGGAGCTGCCTCCCTGCCCTGCCCGCTGCCCTGCCCGCTGCCCGCTGCTCCTCCTGGCAGCCCGAGGCTTCCTTGCCTCCAGAGCACGGCAGAAGGAACCTGCATGGATGCAGAGAAGAGACAGACAGAGCAGCACCTAACAGAGGAGCCTCTTGGCCGAACAAACGTGCCAGGGCAGCCCAGAGGGCTGGAGCATAAAACCATCTTTCCTCCATAAAACCACCTTCTCCCACCACTACACCCCTCACCTCTGCGCTGCACACCCGAAGCAGAGCAGCTTGTCCGTCCCTCGGGGAAGCAGTGCCTTCCTCCGTGCCCCCTTCCACATGTCACCGAGGCAGGAGGGCTCCTGGATGGCTGCAGCCCCAGCTTTCCGAGGTTTCGCATCTCTGCTGCTGCTAGCGGACAGGCAGCGGCTGGTGCTCCGGTGCAGAGCGGTTTCACTTTGGGGTGGTGGAAGCAGCAAGCAGCGCCTGTGCAACCCCCCCAGTGCAGGAACTCGCCCTCAGCAGGCAGATGATGGGTCACCCACCCCCAAACCCCCTCCAGGGATCACAAACACGACAATCAAGCTGTAAGTGGGACTCTGGCCGCTCACACAGAGCACTCGGATGAGTCTTGGAGACTCTCTTTTATTTTCAGAGTCACAGTGATGTGTATGTAACAGCTTTGAAACACGCAGCATGGTCAGACATGGGCATCCAGCGCTCGGGTGTGAGCAGCCGTCACCACTGACCCCCCAGCCAGCTGCCGAGAGGGGACACGTCCCCTGAGCAGAACGAGAACAGCTGCCGAGGAGCCACAAAACCTCTTTGGTCCCATCAGCTTGAGGGGCTCCCGCTCATTCTGTCCCGAGCACAGACTCATGGAGCAGCAAGAGCAAGGGGGTGAAACCAGGAGGGACAGGGGAAGCAGGGGGACAAGGAGGAGGGGTACCGCACTCGTACCTCCATCACCACGGCCCCGCAAGAAGCCGTCAGGCTGCAGCACAGCGGGGAAGGCAGCACTGTCCCCCACCAGGCACAAGGACCTTCCAGACTCAGCTACAGGATAAAACCCTCCTGACAGCATCCGTAGGAGGATTATGAGTTTTGCAGCACTCGCTCCATTCCAGTCAGGCGGAGAACACGCAGGCTCTGGTAACCAAGGTAAGGCGTTCATCGCAGCAGGGTTAAGAGATAAAAATAAAGCCCCAGTCTGACCAGGGCAGGTGGAGGCACAGAACTCCGGGCAGAGGCAGGTCTGACTGACATCTCTGGAAGCCAGCGCTGCCCCGTAGCTTGGAGCATGAAGAGGTTTTTCTTCAGGTCAAGGCACTCCCGTGGCGGCAGAGCACCATGAACAGTCCTAGAGTCAATGTAAACCAAGCACCGCAACGCAGCTATTTTCTGTCTTTGGTAAGTGCTAACGCCAACAGCACCCTGCCCTAGCACAGACCGTGCTGCAGGACCAGGGCAGCAGCAGTGCCCCTTCCTCGGGGCAAGGAGGCTGGAGCCCCCCCAGACATAGCACCGAGCCTCGGGCGTCCCATGGAACAAAAGGCTTTGAGATTTTACCGAGTGGAGATGAACTGTCAGCACGGGCGGGGACACGCCGCCTCGGTGCATGGGTTCAGAGCAGGTTCACCCCGTGCTTCAGCAGCTTCTGCTTGGCCCTGCCGGGCAGGCTGAACGCGCTGTCGTGAGGGTTGGGAACGCCCGAGTTGCGGAGCGGAGCGCCCAGCTGCTGGAAGTAGGTTTCCTGGACGGGGTTCCGGCAGGCGTACACGGCCGTGGAGGCGTTCCTAGCAGGGCAGGAGAGAAGGCAGCAGTCAGGATTTACTGTGCAAGATCCACATCAGCTCACCGGGCTGGGCACTGGGATGCCTGTGGCACTGGGCTCCTGGCTGTCGAGGGACTTGGGAGGTCTCAGCAGAGCAAAAGAACACTGAGCTCAAGTGGGCACCAAAACCCTGAAAACCATTGCCAGAAGGCCACAGGGAACCAGACCCTCCTTCTCGAGGGTGCTGGCATCCCAAAAGAGAAAGAGTCTTACACCCCATCCTCAGGGACCTACTGAGCAGCACCAGCTCCCATGCATGCAGTCACCACTCAGTATTTTCCTGCAGGAGGGCTGGCAGGGAGCAAAGCAAAGGATCCCTATCCTCCTTGACGGAGGAAAGCAGCAACTGATATGTTTGCTGACACCCTCCTGTGACAACTCTCCATAAAAGCAAGCAGTTTTAGTCATCTTGTTACTCAGTCTGATTCACACATGGAGTTGCTTTTTTTGGGGCAACACAGAACACGGCAGCTTAGCCGGCGCAGGATTTAAGGAGCCAGGCAAACTCCTGCTGAACGGGGAGTTCTCCAGCACTGAAGCGTATGATTCACGTTCCCTTGGCAAGCTGTGTCAGAGAACTGAAACAGTGTAATTCCCAGAAGCATCTTTATTTCACCATGTTTTGGACAAACAAGCACGAGCAGAATCTCTGCGCACTCACAACAAACCACCCCGAGACCAGCTCCAGCACGGGGGAGTGCTTCAGCCGCGGCTGGGCGCGAGGGCTCTGCCTGCGATAAGACCATCTCGCCTGGAGCATTACAATCCAGTCTGCCACGCACGTTACAGCGTGTTTCCAGCCCAAAAAGCCGTGCAAGAAAACAAAATCTAGGTTGCCAATTCTGGGCGCCTTCGGCTCCCAGCCGAGACACAAATTTATTAGGAACAGCTATATTTAAAACAGCGACTCAGAACCTCAGGGTGCCAGGGACCATATCTTCCTCCAGACCCAAGGCACAACTCACTGTGCCTCCAGTCCCCTCGCCTTGGTGCCATTCCAGCCTCTCAACACCCAGATCGGGCTGCAGGCAGAATACGAAGTAGCCCACACCTAAAGAGCAAACTTCAGGGAATAAGGTGACGTGACTGACCCTTGGCATGTGTCACCAGCGCGGTTACAACGCGTGCCAAGCCTCTGCCAGCCTCAGGAAAGGGCTTCCCCCCTGCTGCCCGCTCTGTGCACCGCTCAGCACCCTGCAGAGGAGCTACAAGCACACCTTACCTAACGATCACCTCTGAAGCCGCCGGGAGCTGGCTGAAGTCGGCGTGGATCAGCGTGGCAGCTCTCAGGAAATGCCGATCCAGGGGGCCGGGCGTGTGGGGCAGGTTGGCTGCACAAGAGGAGGAAGGAGGGTGTTAAGAGCTCACTCGGTAGAGAAGCGTGCGCCCATTCACCGAGCAGGAAAAGGCTGTGACCCCTCCCACAGACCCCAGATGTCTGCAGAACAGAGACGGGGTGACACCCTAAATCCTAGTATGACCCCAGTGAAATCAGTCAGCGACTGGCACCGTGCTCAGCCCTGGGCAAACCAACCTCCTGTGTGCCTCCCCCTGCGTGTACACACACCAGAGGAGTGATGAGAACGCCCGAGACCTGGGTTACCTAGAAGCAGTGGGGTTTTCGCTTTCCCTAAAGCACCTCTGCCAACCTGGAGAGAGCCAGGACACTGCCTGGCGAGGCTGCCAGAAGGGAAACATGAGACTGAACAGGAGCAATACATGCACGAGGCTTCTGCGTGTCGATGGTCTGCCAGCAACCCAGGGCAGCAGCCTCCAAACTACCAGCTCCCACTTGCTCCCAGTTCCTGCTTCTCGTAGCCAGAAATGCACTAAGGCGTCACACCAGGGGTGGATGGAGTTGGGGGAAGGAGGGCAGGTTTGCGGAGGATGTCAAGTCCTGTCCTCGGGCTGAGCCCTTCGCAGGACCCCCAGCAGCATCACTCCGAGCAACGCGCCAGCGGCAGCCGCTCCATCTCCCAGCAGCCTCTGGCTCTCACCCAAAGAAAGCGATCAACGAGCCTCCAGCAGATTATAAACTCACCAAAGACAAAGCCTCCTCAATGCAGGCTATTTGGTAAGAGTTCTAGCAAGCAATGCTGCTCAGAAGTTGTCTGAAGCACGGGAGGTTACCATCAACCCTCCTCTCCCCCTTGCTCCCTCCTCTGCAGCGGCTGCTGTCCCAGAGGACGAAGCCTTACCCGTGAGCACGTTCTGAACGCAGTCGTAGTGCATGAAGCTGTAGGTTGTCTTGGCCGAGGACGAGTCGTCTTTGGGCAGAGTCTCCCTCAGATGCACCTCGAGGCCGTTCAGAGAAGCCAGGCTGCTGTGGTACTGCAGAGGGCAAAAAAAATCAAGTGTCAGAGCAGCCACCCGGCTGCGCCTGGGCTGCCAAGGAGGTACGGGAGGGAGCTGGGGTGGCTGTGGCCGATGACAGAGGGACAAGACCCTTCCACGCCCTGCTGCCACTGCCCAGGCTCCCTCCAGGAACGGGTGGGCAGCGTGAGCACAGAGAAAACAGTCTCACAGCTCACAAACCAGCGAGAGAGGGACTCGGAAAAGGGCACTCACTCCAACCCGAAAATCAGCCATTAAACCCCCCGGTGCTACTAACTACAGGAGAGTGCAGGACCCCATTAATCCACCATCTAACACCCTCCAGGGCCAATTTTCACATCCTCGCCATGACGTGCAGCCACAGCAAGGAACATTCCTGTGCTGCCCAGCCCTTGTGACAGCAGGCAGACAGCGCAGCACGGGATACGGCTTCACCCGCCTGAACCGCCTGCAGGGCTTCCTGCAGCATCCTCCCAACACATTTATTCCTTTAATGAGCACCCAGCCTCCGCGCTCAGCTCCTGGCCAGCTGCAGACTGCAGGCATGCGGCTGTTGTTGGGAGAAAAAGAGGCTCCAGGCAGGGCTCAGGCAGGATGGAGGGAAGATTAACTCCATAATCCTCCAGCCTGCCCCCCTGCTTTCCCCCGCCACGGAGAGGATCAAGCCTGCATCCAGCAGGAGGGCAGCGCCTGGCCTACCCTCAACCCCCCCGCTCACAGAACAGATTTTCTTTTCTGTGCAGTGAAACGAAGGGATCGGAGCTGGAGGCAGGCGGGCAGCGAGTCTGAACGCCCCAACAGCCTCCGGCCCTGCAGGGAGAGCCCGCATCGGAAACCGTCCTCCCCGAGGGATGATCGGTGCTGCCCGCTGCTCGCAGCGGCACAAGGAGCATATTTTACCCTTCTTTGGTGTCATTCAGGGGCCTCAGAGCATTCGACAAACATTAATTCTAACGAAGCTTTGACATCCCCGAGAGCGGAGGGTCATTTTTAATCTCCAGATAAACAAAGGAACAGACAAACTGAGGTTACGCCTCGAACCAAGCACCACGCAGCAGCAGAGCCCGGCTCTTCCTCCTGGGACGACGGGAGACAGGGTGCAGCTGTGCTAAGAGGTAACAAACCCCTGCACCCAGGGGAAGGGTGTAGTCGGACGAACCCCATCACAGCCCAAACCCAGCCCGTGGGAAAGCAGAGTTTTGCCAAGATGAGATCCAAAGCAAGAGCATGTGAGACGGAAATAGCACGTCTGGGAAAAGAGGAACCTGAATGGAACAGGCCTTTGGCAACCCTCAGGCAACACATAAAGGAAAACCGACCGAAATGCGGCTGATCCCGAGACTTAATGACCCGGATGACAAATGGAGCCAGGCCAGGCCTGCTGCTGGCCTCGCCCAGGCGTCTGCTGGGAGGAGGATGTGCCAGCCGCAGAGCTAACCCTCCAGGAAGGCACTCCACACGCGAGCTGCATCCTTCGGGCGCTCCTCACCGCAGCTTGGCCGTGAAGCAGAGCAGGGGCTGGTTCCCAACCCCAGGCGCTGTGCAGGCTGCTGGGA
Source organism: Pterocles orientalis (assembly GCA_011057875.1). Lineage (NCBI taxonomy): Eukaryota > Metazoa > Chordata > Aves > Pterocliformes > Pteroclidae > Pterocles > Pterocles orientalis. The sequence goes on along the minus strand of WKFP01014675.1, from coordinate 411,755 downwards.
ACCGCACCACCTCCGAGCACAGCTGACCTGCAACCGGAGGAAACCCAGAGGAGCTGAGGGTATCTGTGCAACGAGGACGACCTTCCGCCCGAGTCAGCTCCCACCTGCCTGCACCCCGCTCCTGCCCAGCTGCTGGAGAGGACACTGCAGGAGTCGTTGTGCAGCTGCCTGTTTGAAACGAGCAGAGGGGACAGAGCAACGTGCCACGGCCGGTGCAAAAGGCCAGGGCTGCACCTCCTGGCCTCTGCTGACGCTGCAGCAATCCCTTCCTGGGCGTGCTGTGCGGAGGTGGCATCCCCCTGCTGATGGGGGGTCACAGCCACAGCCTGCGTGCCCCAGAGCTCGGAAATAAAGGGAGTAACCTTGAGACTCTGCTAATGCCAGGAGCCAGCGTTAGTCTGAGCTCCCCTCCACCTTCCAGTCTGATGGTTAAAGAAATTAGGTTGTTCCTATGGCAACTGGCACATCAAACGGGGCTCTGCAGCTTTGACTCAGCTCCCTGGCAGGGAGGCAGAGGCCAGGCAGCAGCTCTGCAGACTAACGCTGCACCGGGGAGCACCGGGGGCCGGCACGTCCTTCCCCTGCAGCCCCACCAGCTGCCCCACGCCGCCGGGCAGGGCAGCCTGTGCATGGAAGGAAACACTGCAGCACAGAAATTTGGGATGGCTCTGGTACAGCACCTGTCTGGAGTGCCCAGACCCTTCGCTCCTGTCCGCAGAGAGCATCCCCCGGGGAGCTGGCTGGGGACACAGCCAGCCAGACCTTCATGTAGCAAGGAAACGCTCCGGGACTTGCTGCCAGACACGTCTCTGGTGCTTCCAGAGCGAGAAGCTGAGACAAGTGAAGTGGAGGATGAACAGAGAACAAACCTTGCTTTCCAAAAAGCACCACAAACCTGACAGGGTTTCCCAACAAATCCCGAACCCAGCACAGGCCCTTGGCAGCCGGCGGGGCTGTCTGACACCTACACGTTCTGCTCCGGCGCTGGCACCGACAGACAACAGCAGCAACAGGAGCTGCCTGGGAGACAACGCTCTCACCTCTCAGGCTCACTGCCTGACGTTCGCAAACAACCTCCCACGTAGCTTTGGTCGCGGTGACGAGCCCTAAGCCAAACGGCTTTGCCTCGCACACCACGGAGCAGGTGAGGAAAGAGATGGGAAGAGCGACCCAGCGCTTGCTCTTCACTTGTCCCCACACCGAGCGTTTCTGCGGGTGCGGAGGAGCTTTCCACTTACCACATCCTGAACGGAGCCCTGGTCCTCTCGCAGACGATCTTCAGCCAAGAGGCAGAGCACAAGCCCCTTGAGGCAGTGAACATACAAGCTCATCTTCACCGGTGTGCAGGGTTGGCCTGACTCCGCACCAGCCTGGGCTCCCACACCATCCACCCGAGGCGGCCGGCCGCTCTCCCCGCTCCAGGGACAGTCCGTGTCCTCTGCTGCGTCACTGGGCAGACCCTCCTGAACCTCTACAGCTGGCCGCTGACTCCTGCTTTGGAGCTCTGGTTGTGCAGCAGTGGCTGGACCATCCAGACCCCACACATTGTCACCAGCTGCACCCCTGCTTTCTCCAGAGGCACTATTTTGGCTCACAGTCCCTTGCTCGTCCTGTTCACTTGATTTCCTTCTGTCCAGCTCTTGGGCAGGAGAGCAAACAGCTGGACTGCCACTGGCTGCATGAGAACTTTGAAAATGGTGTTGCTCAACATCAGAGTCCACGATGGATTTCCCCACGTTCTCACTCTCCTGCTCCTGGGCATAAGGGTTTGGAAAGGAAAAGCCTTCCAGATATGGACCTGCAGCTTGAGAACGTTCAGCAGTATGCAGTGTGGAAGGGCTTGGCAGCTGCTTCACGTCTCTCTCTGATGGGAAGGATGCTCTTCTACTAAGCTGTGAGCTTTTGCTGTCTGCTCTGCTCAGTTTTGCAGTTGGAGAATTCTTTGTACTGGCTTCTATTTCGGGGAAGCCCTTCAAAGGATCAGCGTTTGCAAGGCTGCCTGACTGCACAGCGTCTTCTGCTGCAGCTGCGCTTGAAGCTTGCTCAGGGGACTCCTGCACAGAGACATTATTCAGATCTTGTTTTTCATCAACTCCTGTTGGTTCTGAAGCCCCCTGGGAGCGGAGAGCATTCTTGCCTTCTCTAGTGCTTGCTGGGGACATGGATGACCTAGTGGGAGATGACAAGTTGATTAAACCACCGAGTAGGGTCTGTCTGGAGTTATTACACAGCTGATAACGCTGGCAGCTCCCGGTAGTGCTCAACAGCCGATCTGTTCTCCGTAAGAAAGAGCATCTATCTTGGAAAATCATAGGTCAGGGTCTAACAGGTGAAAAGCCTCTGACACGGCAGACTCCCGGGAACGTCACCCCCTTATTTGCAAAGCACAGAGGCTTTAGGCAGCACTGCGAGCTGAGAAACAACGGGAGATCGCAGCTGGGCTGCTTCAGAACAGATACACGGACCCACACATCCTGCCCAGCCCGAAAGACCTCAGGCAGCTTTAACAGCCAGATGACAGAGCTGGGGTTAGTACCAGGGAAAGCAGTGACAATGGCTGGTGAGGACGTGGCGCTGCACGTGAGCTCCCCTGCTGCAAAAGCCTCTCCACACACCAGACTGACTTCCTACCTAGTCATCCACTCCACTGGAAACTCTCGCAGCACTGAGACTTCGTCTTCTGTCAGGAATACCGAGACGATACGGACACCCTGCGGCAAGGGAGAATCTGCAAGAGCAATGGAGGTTTGAGGGTTAAATTAACACACCCCAGCAGAGGAACAGAAGCCACTCCAACAGCCCAAAGGCTGCTGCAGGAGGAGAAGGCACGCTGTATCCCGGGGCATCACAAACTGACCGCATCTGACTAGGCAGTGTTTTCCCATCCTCCTCACACACTTCATGTCTGACGGAGTTACATTTTCCTGTAGTGGTTTTTTCTAACGATCCTGGCAGAGTATCTATAAACTGATGCTCAAGAACGAGGACTGAAGGTTTGGACTGAAAGCATCAGCCATCTGTTTCCAGGGCTCTGTCAGCGGCCAAGTAGGCACATGGATAACCGGAATTAAAGCAGGCGTGTTGGGAATCTGCACAACTGACAATTAAACCCAAAAGAGCAAACTCCTTTGCTTAGCCAAAGGAAGGAACTAGTTCTGACTACACAACACCCACAGGCACACGCTGACTAGTGGCAGCAACACCCTTGGGGATACGCTCCTGCACCCAGCAAGAGCTTTGCTGTGACTCCCAGGAACCAGCTCACGCTCTGGCTGCAGAGAGCGCAGCCCCAGTGTGCTGCCCGCGTGCTGCTGCTGCTGTGCACTTGGCAACCAGTCCTCTGCAGCTGGATGCTCACCAGGCTCCCGCTGCTCCTCGCCTCCAGGCCCCCTCTGAAAGAAAAGCCAAGAATCAGCTCTGTGCCATGACTCAACACCCGCCACCGGTGCCACCAGGACACCTCCAGCCTCCCTGTGCCTACAGCAGACCCCAGACTGTCCCCTCCAGCACGTGCTGTGACTGGTTTTACCATGCTGGGCAACTACTTGTCCCTTACATCACCCTCAAAGCCAAGGAGGCTTCCCAAGAACTAAAATACACCTGAAAGCAAGGACAAACACCACAACTGGCCATTGCTGCCTGCTCAGGGCACAGAAACCTGGTTCACTCAACCAGAGCAAGAGCAGAGGCCTTCCTCCTATCCAGATCTTGATTTTTTTTTTGTAGAAGATCTTAAACCAGGTACATAATTACTTTTGACAAGTTTTAATGGCAACAGAAATTGATCTATTTGTCACTTTCAGACATTTATTTTGTATATTTGGCACTAAACACCTAAACTGGGGTAAAAAGCTAATCAAAACATCACACAGATGAGAACTCTTGAATTCACTAACGTTAAGACAGAAAAAACCCCAAATTCCTAGTGCAGAAGTCTTGAAACCTTACTCAATCATGACTAATAAACACTTGTACCATCAGCATCAGTGTTTGTCCTTCCCAGTAAGGGCACAGGTGAGATCTCTGGGACAAGAGCTCCCAGCCTGCATCCTCACAGGTGGGTATCTGCACGCAGGGAACGTGTTCAACCACAGACCTGGCCCGGAGACTCATCGCCTTGGAGGAGAACTTTGGCAGTGAGAGGAGGTGGCAGCTGGGTGCTCACAATCCTGAAAGGACAAAAAACAAAGTCACCCATGAGCCGAGCGCCGTTTCCTGCAGCTCTGCCGCGGAGTCCCACCCCTGGGTGCAGCAGTAGCAGAGCCAGCAGCAGTGCCCACACCGGGCTGCTCCTCGTCCTCTGAGCAACACGGACGGTGCTGCAGGTATTCTCACTCCTCCCGATTACGTCTTGTTGAGATCCACATTCTGGAGATTCTCCAGAAGGCTCTAAAGAAGTTCAACTCAAGTACAAAGCCCTCTGTAGTAAGATTCAGAGTTCAGAGAACCCTGACGATATTTGGTAAAAAAAAGCCTCAACCAGGCAGCGCAGCGATACGAGACCCGCGCATGGGTGATGGCAGACGCAGGGCACGACTCCACTCTGAGGTCAGACATCCCCTTTCCCTGCAACACGCTGCCAGCTTTAAGGTGCTGCAGTGACTCTGGGGAACGCCTGGCGACTTACAAGCCTTTGTAGAGAATGCAGCCCGCCAAGATGTGGGGAGACCGCTGGCAAGTTTGCAGGATGAGAGCTGCTTTCAGTAACAGCAGGGGATCCACCTAGACAAGGAGAAGCAGGAGAAGTTTGGCCAGAGAATCCTGAGAAATGCTCAAAGTAGCAAATAAACAGAAAAGCGTTGGCACTAAGGCAGTTCTAGAGACAGTCACTGCAGGGGACAGGCTTTTACCTTGGTTTTGTCCAGATTCCAGAGAGAATTGAAAATCCTGTGGAGGTCGCTGGTGTTTTTTTGGATATGACCGATGTATCTGTCCCACTGCCTGCCCAGTTCCTCCTGAGAAAACGTCTGCGGACAACAGAAATCCACACGGCTGTCACCGCACAGACCTTACTGCGTTCAGGGTGGCTGGATGTGACCCATCTGGGACAGGACCTATCGGTGGCAAATCTTGGGAGGATCAGGAGGAAACTGCTTCAGACTGAACATCTGGGAAATGTTTAGAAGACCCCCCCAGCCCAACAGGAAGGTGAGCCCGTACGCTTTTCCAGGTCTCAGATCTTTGTCTGTGAGCTCGCTCTGACCCTTGCTCGTTGGAAGACAAGACGAGGGGACAGCCCAGCAGGTGTGTGCCTGGGGAGGGCTCGGCCAATATGGGAAGTGTTTCAGACCCCTGCTTAGGCAGAAGCGTCACGGTTGCTGATCTTTAATTACCATGTACGCACGGTGCACAGGGCCGTTGTAGAAGGTGAAGAGGCTGATCAGCTGCTCCAGAAACCGTCTGCAGCTGACGTCGGGGAGCTCAATGGCACAGCCCAGCACCTTGAACACAGAGAGCCACGACTGAGGAATGGTTACCGACAAAGCTCAGGCACAGCAGGGAGAACAACTCTGATCGCTTTCAAATGAGCATCAAAGGCGTACAAGCAGCTCTGAGGCAGGCAAACATCCCCCAGATTCACAAGTGAGATGAAAAGGAAATTAAAAAATACCCACAGAAGAGCCTTGGCACGGACAGGATAAATAAATTGTATCAGAAATCCAGCGTTGCAGACACACTCCCCTCCCACGTTAGGTGACCCAGCTCAGGGCTCTAACAGCTAAGAACATTTTCCTGAAACTAATTACTCAAAACCATTCAAATTAACTTGTTATTTACAGTGATGAAGATGCTTTATTTAGAGCTGCTGATCAGATCTTCTGCCTCTCAGAGAGAGCCCAGCCAGCCTGAACGGCACTGCCAATTAAATCAGTCTGACTGGTCTCAGCCCCGCTTCCAGGTGACAGTTTGGGGCATTTTTGTCACAACTCTGTCACACGCTGCTCTTTATATACTAAACGGCTGTTGCCACTGACAGAGCTCTGCGGAATATTGATGGTTAGAAGGAAAGAACAATCAAATAGAGAGACTGAGTCCATATTATAAACTGCAGCACACAGAATCCTCTTTCCAGCTGTTACCAGTAACCCACGGATACACATCATGACGTAGAGCTCAACACTCTACAGCCATTGCCAGGCACTTCTTGGGAAAACACACTGGGTGTGGACACACAACGAGGTACGGGCTGAAGTGCCGCCACGACACACGTTTTATGCTGCGGCAAACAAAACCTGAATGACCTTGCAATGAAAAACTGTCCATTGCAAGTCCCCACCCCAGCTCTCCCCGGGTCTAGCTGCGTGCAGCCCATACCCTGAACAAAAGAAGAGCCCTTCTGGTTTGACACAGCAGCTCAGACTCTCGTTGTGGCTCCCTCCAGATCCCTTGAACTCACCCACAGATAGTCTCCGTCCACTACAACCGCAAACTTGAGCTTCCTCAGGCGAATGAGGGTCGGAGGCGCTCCAGAAATCTCAGCCGTGCAGCGCACCACGCCGGCAATCTGTCCGCACAGCAGCTCCTGCTGGTCAGGGAGAGTCTGTCGGGGGAGGAAGCAAAGAAACAACTTTTTCCATTTTCCTTCTAAAAGGACTTGGGGAAAAAAAAAAAATCACTACTGTATCCAGGGATAAATGAAAATTAACTATAAGTTCAGTTCAATTATAACTCAAATGCGCTAGTACAAGCAAATTTCTGAGGAAAGAATGATCAGATTGTTTTTGTGAGGCAGCACAAGGGCCTAGAGCTTATTTAGGGGAATTTCCATCCCCCGTGTGTGTTTATCCACCTCACCAGAACTCTGCCGGATGACTCCAGTGCCATCCTCAAAACTTTTGTGAGCACTAAATGAGAATTAATCCAAAGCTCCACCTGGAAGCCCAACCGTTCCTGAGCCGGAATGATCAGCACCGACTCCCAACACAGGCACTCCTTTACCAGCACCAAAATAAAAGCAAACTTCACCTGAGAAGGATAAAAATAACAAATCCCAGCACTCGTAGGGTCTCCTTCTTCCTTAACCTTTGAGCCGTCATAAAGGAAAAAGTAATTCCACCTGAAAAAACAAAGTGTGGGCAAAGATAATTACAAGTTTGAACACTGTCACGCTTCTCCCTCTCCTTTTTATTATTTAAGGCAGAACGACAGAAAGGTCATTCGAGGGAGATGTCGTTCTGACATCATCACTGCGTTTAGACACAGCAGCAGCACCCAGGGGTCCCGCACGATTAAATCTGACCACGCCTGGGGCTTTAAAATAGATGTTATAACCCTGCAGCTAGGACACAGGAAAGAGAGAGGAGCTTGTGGGATATTTTCCTGTCCTGAGCACACGGAATAATTATCAGTAAGCATTAACATCCCACTGCTCCTGCCGCTGCCTGCGCCAGGCCTGAGGAGCAGGAGCTGGAGGTGTCCCGAAGGCAGCCGGGGTCGCGGTGCTGCTCCGCTCAGGATCTCAGGGCTGTACACATCCAGGAACGCTTCCTGCCCACCCTGCTCGGTTCGGCTCGTTACCGGCTCCGCACAGGGAGCTCCCCGGACAAGGGGCTGAGCTCCGGGGCCGACAGCGGCTCCAAGGGCACAGCCGAAGCAGGCAGGTTACCGCCCGGCCAGGCCCCAGACCGTCCCTCCGCACTCCGGGAACGGTTCAGACCCCGCCTGGGCTCCGGGAGCCCCGGGTCCCGCTCCCGCCGCCCCCAGACCCCGGGAAGGCGCCAAGCCCGGGACAGACCCGCGCCCATGGGCGGCCCCACGGTCACCCCGCCGCTCACGCGGCCCCGCAGCAGGAGCTCACCACGGCGCCGAGCCGGGCTCCGGTGTGGCGGGGCGGGCCATGGGGGTCCCGGGTCTGGCCCTCACTGCGGAGCCCGCGTCCCGGCCTCCTGCCGCCGCTTCCGGGAGGCGGGTCCCGTGATACTGCCACGTGATCGCGCCACGTGACCGCTCGCGCTACGGCGGCCGGGAGGGCGGCGCATGGCGGCGGGCGGGTGGCGCGCAGCGGGCGGGAGGCGGCGGCGGCG
>WKFP01014675.1:383528-403711 GCA_011057875.1 Pterocles orientalis | reverse complement strand
GCCCCGGGAACAGGGAGCCCCGGGAACAGGGGGAACACCGGACGGGGAGCCCCGGGGGCGGGGGGGACCGGGCCGCCCCTGACGCCTCTCTCCGTGCCCGCAGAAGCCCTCCGGGCCCCGCTGGCCGGTAGCGCGGAGCCCCCCACCCGCTGCGTGTGCTACGGGCTGGGGCGGTTCAGCGGCTGCCCCACCGCCCGGCACCAGCTGGCCTTCCTGCTGCTGCTGCTGGAGGAGCTGGGGGTGAGCACCAGGGGGGAACCGGGGCGGGGGGGACCGCCACGACCCCTGCTGCCCCCCGCCCATCTCCCCGCAGGTGCCCCCCGCCCGCTGCTCCCTCTTCGACCCCGCGTTCTCCCCCCAGGAGGTGGCCGTGCTGGGGCAACTGGGGCTGCGGCTGCTCCCGGACAATGAGGTGAGGGGGCTGCAGCCCCAGGGCGTTGGGGGTCCCCGGGGCAGACCCCCCTGGCACGGTGGGTTTACCGGCAGGAGGGGAAGCACGGCGCGGAGGGAGCGGCCACGCTGTTCTACATGGTGCACTGCGGGAAAGCCTTGTACAACAACCTGCTCTGGAGGAACTGGTCCGCAGGGACGCTGACCCGAATGGTCATCATCGGGAACAGCTTCAAAGGGATGGAGGAAAGGTGGGTGCAGCCCCTCTGAAAGCATCCTCCTCTCCTTGCTTTCTTTACTCCTTTTTTTCAATATTGCTTCTGACAGAATTTCCAGATTTTGCTCATTTTCCCCTTGCTGGCCTGTTAGCAGTCATCAGCCATCTCTGACTTTTCCAGCCCCAGCCCTGTTCAGAAGAGCCGCCTTAGAGTCAGCGGAGTGTCGTGTCTAACGCTGGTTACCTCCTGTTGTTCTAGGTTGTTGTCAAGAATATTGGAGAGAGATTATTCTTACATAGCAAAGGTAGGGGTCACTGTTTTTTTTAACATTATTTTTTTGTGTTGACAAAAACACCTTTTAATAAGAAAGGAAATGAGTTACAGTTGGAAAGAAGAGGGTGGTTATTTTGAAAATGTTTTTTCCTGGCTGCTACACTACAAAAATGAATTAAGATTATTCTACATGATCTGCAGAACACGCTGTGTGCAGGGTTTCGGGTTAACACCATTGTCACAGTCACCGACTCTGAACTGAACTGTTCTGCAAAGTTCCTGTACATCGTACGTAACTTTTTCCCCAAATGCTCTTTAGATCTTGAAAGGGACAGAGGAAGTGGCACTCCCCGCTCACCCTCGGTACCTGGACACCTTTAACGACACCTCTGTCCACTGGTTCCCCTGGGAAAAACTGAAGGAACTCTCCCCTGAGGTCTGGGACTTTGTGGAGGAGCCGACGTACCAAGACTGTGAGGACTTGGAGATCATCAGGAAGGAGGACGGAGCTGAGCAGTGCAGTCCTGCGGTGTCCTGATGGCTCTGCAGCAGGGCCCTGGGGCTGTGTCTCTTCCCACGGCAGCTTCCGCGCAGCCAAGGCAAAGCTCCAGCGCTGACAGTGTCGCCAGGCTCTGCCAAAAGCCGCAGCACCCGAACGCTGAGCGCGAAGGGATGTTTTTGTATCTTAATTATTTAATAAAAGGTAAAGCTGTGCTTTGACTTGTACTCATTGAGCTACAGCAAAGTAATTTAACTACAAGCTGCCTTTTAAACCATCCCTTACGATGGCTCTTTCCATCCCCTCCCCGTCCATGACCAGTTCAAAGCCTTTGCATGTCCTACGCCCATTTCAAAGCATCACGAAGGGGGAATTTGAGAGGGTTGTGGTTTAAAGTATTGGTGTCTGGCTCCAAATGCAGGAGTACAAAAGCTTTCTCCCAGGCAGGGCGCCTTCAGTTGTTCAGTGCTACTGAAATCAGCGCTTTGTCTGTTCGGTGAAAATCAGGTCAGCTCCCTCCGGAGAAAAACAGCCTCGGCTTCCCCCCCCACCTCTGTGCCCCAAACTGCTGCGATCCAAGAGCTCACGTTCTGTGAACTTGCTGGAAAAAAATCCTCCCACCTCCAGCTCTGCGTTGCCAGGGCAGAGAGGGCTCCCGGAGCAGCCGACGGTCTGCGGGCAGGCACCAGGAGCCACCAGCACACCCAGAGAGAGGTGGGACGAGTCCCCGCTGGGCATGGTAGAGAGGAGCCCACTGCCTGAGGGACGTTGCCAGGACTGCAACCTTCACTGCCAGAGCAGCGCAGCAGGCAAGGAGAAGCTGTGACCGCTCTGTCACTGGAGACCTTCAGGACTCGGCTAGACCAGCTGCTGTTGGAGTGGAGAATCACCTCCTGCGGTCCCTTCTAAACCTCTGTCACAGGTGGCAATTGCACAAGCACCGACTTCCACGTGTGATTGCATCTCTGGACAGTTTTAAGAAAAAAAATCCTGGCACACAGCTACAGTTTCCCTCTATTTACAAATCTGTAGCGTCTTTATTCTGAGGCAGTTACACTAAAAAAGTGAGCAGGATGGTCCTTGGCGCCCCAAGCGGGGCCTCACTTGGCCATGTCGATCAGGCTCTGCAGAGAGGTCGGCACCCAAGTCTTTTCTCCTTGTACAAACACGACGCCTCTGTCGATGTAAATGACAATCCGTCCGAACGTGTACAACTGCTTCCCTTCGTGCCGCTTTCCGATCACGGGCATGAAAACAATGTTGTGCTCCTCCGCCTTGGTCTGAATTAAGTCCTTAAAGTTCATGGGCACAGAGCTGGCGGCCATGCCGATGCCGCGCTGGGCCATGTTCTCGGCCTCGCGTCGCTCCTGCATGGCTTCGTACTGGAAGTCTTTCCTCCGCTCGGTGTGAGTGAGGTAGGCGATGTTCTCTCGAGCGCCTGGCTGCATGTACCCGCCTGTTTGGAGACAAAGCATGAAAATAAGGTGCCAGTCTGTTCCCAGCGCAAGGTCTGTGGGTAAGCTCCAGTCCAGGACACAAAGTCAGTCAATAATGCTCTGAATCCTCCTTCACACACCAATTCATGCAGCGTTACGCTGTTATTGCTAATGTAACATGGTGAGCTTGAGAGCTGCAGCAGAAGGAACAGGATTTGATACAATCCCAAATTGTGCCTGAGCACGTACAGGAGAGGAGGATACTGCACTGCTGCTGGCAAAGGGGAAATGGGAACGACACCAAACACCGCTCCTCAAAGCCAAAACCCAGCCGGTGGTCTAGAACAGCACCAGTGGCTGCTGCCAAATGGGGCTAAGGATGGAGCAGCACCAGACCACAGAAGCAGCGCTGCATCAGGACTGCTTTCACTATCAGCCCTCAGCTCGCTTTCTGGCTGCTTGAGCATCACACCAGAAATTTCTCAAGAGGTAAATTCCTCTTTGTGCAACACTTGCCTGTAGCTGGATCATTTTACCATAGAAATAACATTTTAAATAGACTTCAAGGAATCTGCGTGTTCCTGATGCAGGTTCTCCATCACACCGTACAGCCAGCAGGCAAGAGCAATGCAGGAAAGGAGTTCTCATCTTGGGGGGCAGGGTGAATTTCAGGTGCCCTCAGGCATGGCCCTTTTACACAGTTTAATTCCCAGCAAATTCCTAACGGTAAGGGTCAGAAGGGACCGCCCCTGCCAGTTCCATCCCCAGAAGGGACCGCCCCTGCCAGTTCCATCCCGTCACCATACGCCACCTACCAACACTGGAAGAGACAGCGCGGTTCATGATGTCAAGAGCTTCATTAAACTTGTCTTTGATTGACGGGTGTGCTAGCACTTGGTCTGAGAACATGGACTTCCAACCCAAGTACCACTTTGTAATTTCTTCATAATTGGGGCTGTTACTGAGCCAAGAGCAGAGCACCTGCAAAACAAAGAGCGTGACAGATAAATGCCACAGGACAGGGACACTGACAGAGTCCTTAACATCGCTCAGTTTAGGACTGAGAACAGAAGCACTGTGACAGTCTCGGGACATCGCCTGTTCTGGTGTGTGAGTGGAAATGACCCCATTTGGCGGTTAAACCGTTCCAGCCCTGGGGCAGCCATTGCTGGGCAGGAGTCACTGAAACTCCTCACCCTGAATCCAGCCTGGTTCCTCAGCCTAAGAGCTCCTCACCTGCAGCCACTTTGGGAAGAAGTGTTTCTCCAGCAGCCCAACCAGACTGGAGACAGAAATCATCCCCTCCCAGTCAATCACCCAGTAGAAGGCATCCATGTGCTGCTGGTGGGGGTTTATGATGAGCTCGTTCAAACACATCCCTGCGAAAAGGGCAGAAGAAGTAGAAAAGAACTTGGCTCAGTTTTATCAGCACCCAGACCTATTTCACCAGAACACCCGTCATTTGAGGAGCGCCTGGATTGCTTATCACCCTAAGGGCATTCAGGATCTTTAAACTGGCTGATCCCTGCCACCGAAACAGCGCGCCTCCATTTCCAGCGATTGCAATTTGCTGCCGGAACTGAGAAACTTAAAACATTGACTGTTTTTAAGACTATAGAGCCTTTCAGTCAGTTTGCAGGGCTGAACGGTGAATTACAAAATCTCACGGTGAAGCCGCTAGGATAGACCAAAGAACACAGGAGTAAGAGACACAATTTATAGCGTGATACTATCCGACAGCTATCAGATACTCCTGTCAGCTGAAGATGAATCAGACGATTTAGAAAAATGGAATCAGCTGAGTTAGAAAAATAAGACAGAAAACACTGAGAATAATCAGAGCACTTTCCCGTATTTCCTAAAATGTTTGCCTCTGACAAAAAATGCACGGTAGCAGTAACACAAAAGATGGAAGCTTTGTCTAAACTTACTACTAATATTTTTTGCAGCAACACTGACACCACGTCAACATGTAGCTGTTCTAAGCGTAAGGGGGAAGGTGGGAACCAGCAGACTGCAGAAACTCAGCACTGCTTGGCTTGTCTCACCTAGCTTAGGCACGATGTTTTTGACCATAAACGCCTCCCACGAGCCAGGTGTGAACACATCTTTCCAGGGCTGCAGGATAAGCTTGGCGGAGGAGTCGCTGGGATGCCACTTCTGCAGCGCGTTGGCCAGCTTGTTCCGGATGGGAGAATAGAGCGGCTCCAATCGCGCCTGCATCAGGGGAAGCCAGGGGTGGATCCACGAATGGATCGGGACTGTGTCTGTCAAAGGATTCCAGTTTTCGACCTTGAGGCAAAACAGAGAAAAGATTAAAACAACTCCATCCGTTAGCAATAAGTCTTCCATATGCAAGAAGAGCCACAATGCATCCCCCCAACTCCTAAACGCATAAGCAGAGGCAGCCATCCAGTATTTTGGAAGTTCTTGACTGAAATCCAAATACAGGTTCAGAGCACAGCATCATTCTAATGCCGCTCTCTCCTCTTACCTCTTTCTGCAGCTTGGGGAAGATGAGCTGATCCAGAATGTTATCCAGTATCCAGACGGGAACGACGTTTACCCAGCTATCCAAGAAATCCACCATCGATCCACAGTTCCTCGGCTGCCACTGCGCCACTATGTTTCTGACATATGGCATCCAGATTTCCCACATCAGTCTGGAAAAAATAACATAAATAAACCAAAGTTAAGCTTAAAGCTACAGCCCCAAGCCTAAATAAACCAAATGGTGACTGTTATTTAAAAGCTCCTTCTTTTTGTATAGCTGACAGCTGGACTTTAACAGACACATCACGGGAATCGCCCGGAAAGCACACTTGTATCTGTTCTTTTCCATTCCTGAGGAAGCAGCACTTGAAGATGCTGCACAAAGTACAACTCATTTGCTCTTTACCTGTGAAAAGCATCTGTGGACAGGTCCTGCCCATTGTGTGACAGCAGCTGATCGTTTTCCAAAAGGCTCTTCCACTTGCCTATGATCTCTGTGCCGTACGTACAGTCCTGGGAACGATAAGGCACAAGTGGCCTTTAGCCTTTGTCACCCGTTTCAGCTGGTACCTACAAAGAGCTGATGGTGTGCTTGGCTGCAGACGGCCTTTTCACCCACTCAAAAGGCAAGCTGGGAGCTTCCAGCTGTGATTAGTAAAGTCCCACAAGCGGAAAATCCCACTTTACCAATGTAACATATCTCCAGGGGGAAGGAGAATAGCCTGGACTTTTCCAGGTGTACAGAGAGGATTCAGACTCAACCTCTCCCAGCCTAACTGGCATTAAGAATAGACAGAGCATCTCTGACTGCCTGAAAGACACACCTCTCCTGCTTTTGCTAAAAACTAGAGGCTTAGCTTCTATCTGCTTTTTCTTCCCAGCACCCACGAAAGGGGTTGATTTTAACATTGTAAGCTCCCAAACTGTCAGCCGCTCTGCAGAACAGTAGCCATCAGCCACAGCAAACGGAGAGTGGGGCAGAGCGGGGTTTTGGTTTTTTCCTTCTCTCCAGACTGATCCGGAATTTGGGACAAGGAGTGGAGGGGAGTCAAGATATGTAAGCCATCAAAGTAAGGAGTGCAGGGAAATCAAACTGATACACACCTTGAGGGGATCCCAGTTCTTGAAGTAATCTTTCATGAGGGGATAGACTATTGCCACCGCCAGGTCCACCCTATCAGACATTCTGTACTCTTCATAGTACTTGTCCTGAAGCGTCTCAAAAATCTTTGCACACTCGTCCAAGGTTAAGGGATTTTCACAACTGGGCTGCATCCGCCTCTCGCACTCTTCCACCATCTCCAGCACCTTGCTGAGATTGCTAATTGCTTTCTCCTCGTGCGAGAGAACTTCAGACATCTTCTGGATCTCATGGGTCAGGTTGACGACCATGTCTCTCTCGTACTGCAGCTGCCGGTCGTTCTGGATGATCTCCTGCTCTGTGATGTCGATGAGAAGCTGCAGGTTGTGCTCCAGCTCGGGCAAGGCAAAGCCCTGGGGCTTGGAGTCTTTGCCCAGCGGCTGCTGAGGGCTGTCATCGGGGATATTGTGCTTGTGGCTGATTTGACTGTAGCTGTAATAAACCTTCTGCTCCCGGCCCGTCATGTCTATAACCTTCCGACAAACAAGAACAAAACATGTCTTAAAAGAAACTGCATGTCATGTTTAAAAAAGGAGGAAATCCCTGACCCCAAACTGAAAACTGGAGATTTCCAAGTACCTTAATTACTCCAGGAGGCCACTAACCTGACCTCAGTTTGAGCATTTCAGTAATTCTGCAGGCGGTTATGACACAAGCAATATACTAGTCATTCTCGCACAGTAGTCCTAGGTACTTCTATACTTTTTAAAGACATTAATTTTAGACAAATAATTTTATTTTCTGCATAAAAGACAAGCCCCTTACTATCCATCTGACGTGTAAGATGGTTCAAACCACGTGTTTCGTTGCACAATCCCAATAAGGACAATGTTTTCAGAAGCAGATGAGCATTTTCCTTCTGACAAATGTGAAACAATTCAACTTGATTCACAACTAAAAACCCCCACGTTTAAGCTCATGTGCATTTTCCTGAGACCAAAGAAGTTGATTAAAAACAAATCCCACGTTCCAGGTGACACAGTGGTCCGTGCCACGATTCAGTGAGGCCCTGGTTTTCACGAGGCTGCAGACGCACAGTTCTTAGAAACGACTTCTGTGAAGGGTACAGATAGCTACAAAGCACTCACAGTGCCAAAGCGGACACTGGTTCCCCCAAGATGCCACCTTGTGGGTTATCGACCTTACCTTGACTTGAGCCAGCTCCTTCTGAGGGGCTGAAAGCTGCTTGTTGATCCTGCCCTTGGCTTTCAGTTCTTCTACTGTCTTGTAGCTGTATTTGGGCTTCTTCTTGCCTCCATTAGGGTCCTTCCGCCACTGACTGAGCTCTTTTTGAAACTCCTACACAAAAACAAAGAGGAGGTGTGGTTGCTGCTTTTTGTCACACCCCAAACTCTGTTTTCCTCTGTTTTCTGCAGGAAAATAACCATCAGATCAATGAAGAATGCTGTGCAGCACAATAACGGGGAAAGGGGTACAGCTCAGCGAGAAGCCAGCTCAGATGCTGGGCGCAGTCAGCCACCCAGCTCACAACACTGGCACCACGCTTCTGGTCTTTTTTTTTTTTTTTTTTTTTTTTTTTTTTTTTTAAGGCAAAACACAAAGACTATTCACCTGGGAGGACGGTTTGAAGGTAGGGTTCTAGTAAGACTACTAGAAAAAATGAACCAGAAACAACAAAAAGAACATCACAGTGACAAGAAATATGTGTCTCAAGGAAATTCACGTGCTACGTCCTCAGCTTATCTAAAATGAGCCCAGACAGTTTTCTCTGACACAGAAGCCGACACCAAAACTGAATTTTGTCCAGACAACACAACAGGGAAACAGACACACCGAGACCCATGCAAATACCTCCTCAGCTTCTTCTTCCGAGTCCACAACAGGGAAGTCCTGCAAAGACTGGCTGGTTCTTTCCGAGCCGTATGCCCCCACAGCTCCTTTGCCTTTCCTCTGTTTGGCCTCAATCGGATTGATAATACCTAAGAGGACAGCGGTTAGATCATCTTTTTCCTTTTCTCTTGCAAAATAACAAGCACATAAAGTTGGCCTACAGTCATTTAAACACAATGGAATCTTATCATGGGGACCCAGATCACTTGCAAGATGCAAGAAACCAAGAATGATGTTATAGCCACCTGGAGACGGCAGTTCTTTACAGAATCCCATCTCTTCTCCAAATCACTAGTTAGAAACAAACACAATTGCAGTACCTTGAGCATTCTTCCCGAGACCTTTTCCGGGGACGTAACCCATCTTCTGGAGAAGCTTCTGCCCAATTCCCTTCGTGTGTCTCTCCCAGCTGCCAAAATCCACGAAAGATTTTGTCCCCCCTGCAAAGCCTTTCTGACTAGGCTTGAAATTACCACCCTGTTAAAACAAACAAACAAACAAACAAACAAACACACACCCCACACAGCTGTAAGGCATCATAATAACCAAGCTCTGTGTAATTTCACTCTAAAGGAAGGTTTTTCCCCAGAAGCAATTCAGTCATCTCTGCACTGCACAGCTGACGACTTGTGCATCCATGTAAGCTGCCCGAGATCTAAGGAGCCTCCTGAAATTCCTCAGACAGAGAAGGAAAGTCGGGCAAGCTGAGAGTGACCAGCTGCCAGTTATCAGTCTCCACCACTGACTTTAGCTGAAGCTGCTCCCCAATTCTGTGTTTGCTAACTAAAGATACAAATTTGAATTTTAACCTATTACACGCTCACACTTACCACTGTTCCGTAAGAGTGAAAAATCAGTGGAATTTTTGTTACTGCAAGGAAGCAAACCACAGTCATTCTTTTATTTTAACCCCAATGGACCACGGGGAATATTAAGGCAGATAAAAGGGCCCAAAGGGACTGACATTCCCAAGGACACACAGTGATACATCAGAATAGCTCCAGAAGACAGAAAAGATCTCCCTTAACCGCACGCTATCACGTGTGGTTCTCTGTATTTATTCCTCCCTTTCTTTACTGCCCTATTGTTGTTTCAACCAAAGTTTCCTAAAGACATGACACAGAATTGTAAACTTCCTGGATAACTCACTGTTTTTAACTTCTTTGGCACAAACTCTTTAGGGGTTTCTTCCTGCTTAACAGGCTTTTCATCGTCATCAGAGTCATCTTCTGACAGATCCTCAGCCGCTGACTTTTTCAGCCCGGCGCTGATGAAGTTCACAGGGGCCGAGTAATCCCTAGAGCTGCGCCGAAACGAGACCCGTGAGCGCCTTCTGTCCCCGGGGACCAGTGCGCATCCCCACACAAGCCTGGGGGTTACCAGGGCTTAGACTCCACCCCTCAAAAGGAAATATTAAAAATCAGCGAGCAGTTTAACGCCGTTTTTGCCAGAAAATAACGTCCCCCACACACACCGGGCAGCAGGAACGCGCCTGCACAGGCCAAGCCCCCCAGACAGCTCCGTGTACCCCACGGCAGCCCCGCTCCCGGGCTGGGCCGGTCCGGAGGCCGTTTGCAGCCTGGAAGCCCCCAGGGAACGGGGCAGCCGCCCCCGCCCCCAGACCCGCCGAGCGGGGCACCCCCGAGGGCCGCCAGACGCGCGGCCCTGGCCGGGAGGAGCCGGCCCGGCCCGGGGAGCCCTTCCCCGGCGGCTCCAGGCCGTACCGCTTCCCGCCGAAGCTGGGCCGCTCCTCGTCCGAGTCGCGCTCGGCCCACACGCCGTAGGTGGCCTCCTCCTTGGTCTGCCGGTGGCGCTGCCGGTGCGGGTTGAACTCGTTCTGCAGGTCCCAGTCCGACACCTCGAAGCTCTCCATCTCCACGCCATCGTCCCCGTCCGTGCCGTACAGGTGCGACATCGACATGGCGCCCGCGGGACCCCCCGGCCCGTGAGGGGACACCCCCGGTCCCCCTCCTTCCGACTGCGCCGCCGCTACCCGGAAACGAACCGTCTCCTTCCGGCGACGCACTTCCAGCGCTGCTTAAACCCCGCCCATAACCATAGAGCTAGAGCGGCCACTCTAGGACCTGACAGCGGCTCCTCTATGGTTTGGGGCCGCCGCGGCCTGTACAGCCCGGAGCGGGGGTCGGCGGAGGCCGGGACCCCCCGGAGCAGAGAGCGGGGCCGAGCCGGGTTGTGAACCAACACTTTAATGTGCGCGGCACGGGGGGGGGGGTCATATATTAACTCTGCAATAGCCTCTGTAAGTCACGGGGACAGGGGGGACACAGGACACAGGCCCCAGAGCGCCGGGACCCCCGCAGCGACCCCCAGCCAGGGGACAGGGGGCGAGACACCGACACGAGGGAACGAGGCCTCGGGCCGCGGTGGCCGCCGTCTCCTCCCGCTACAGGCCTCGCGCAGGGGGGTCCCACAAGGGTCCCGGGCCAGGGGAGGCCGCGGGGGCGACGCTCGGCCTTTGCAAAGAAATGCAAATCCAGCCCTGGCGGGGCAGGCCTTGGCAAGAGTATGAGCAAGCAATGTGCTTGGATAACCGATCTCCACGGGCGCCGTCGCAGGCTCTTCTCTGTCGGTCACGGAAAGGCCCTCGGCAGCGTTCTGGAAAAGAGAAACACGGAGGCTGAGGGGCTGGGTCCGGCCAGGCAGCACGGTGGGGGCCCGGCGAAGGGGTTGAAAGCAGCCATTGTGAAAAAAAAACCAAAAAAACCCACACACCACAGAAAACCACCAAACCCCAGCTCTGGGATCACGTGCACAGAACTTCCATTCTCACTCAATGTTCCTCATTTTTTCTTTTAGCAGAAGATGCTGCTTTTACATAGAAAGTTGTTTTTAAAAAGCTATTTTTAGTAAGAAAAGTGTTATTTTATGTTTTGGCTTACAGGCTATTTGAAAAGCAGAGACGGAAAAACATCCAGCTTATCAACAGTCATCTCCAGGGCAGGAACCCTGGGTGGCAGCTTTGTTTTTCCACGCTGACAGCGGATGCAGCGGCTTCACCTCCCCTTCCAGGGGCCCGCAGCACCGCCCAGGAGGCAGCTGGGGGGCAGCTCCGCTCCCTCCACATCCCAGTTCGCTGCTCCCCACGGGAACAGGCACCAGTAACTCTCCCAAGTGGCTCGTTTCAGTTTTGCTGAAGTAACCCTGTTCCCAGAGCTCAGAAAGAAAAGATTTTCTGACAAATCGTCTCACGTAACGGTATTACTCTGAAAACCTAAAGCGACTGTGAAGGGGATCATTTGCCCAGCGAGCGTGCCTGGGGCAGCCCAGCTAATCCACAGGCACAAGACGTTACACAAGCAAAATGCCACCCCTGGAGCAAAGCAGGAAGATTTGCCTGAGTCCCAAAATGAAGTAGAAGGTCTTACCTGGAAATCATTAATGTTCTTAGTGAGGAGATGATGTGTTCTGAGTCACCTACAACAACCCAGAAACGGAAGGGTCAATTTTAAGCCACCATCTGCAACTCAAAACATTCCCGCTGTGTTCCCAGCAGCAAGGAAAGGAAACGTTTAGGACACAGAAAGCAGCACAAAGGCAGAGAACCAGCAGTCAGGAGACCCTGCCACGAGACTGCAGCCTCTTGCTTCACTTCATGCAACACCAACCACCCTGGGCAACCACCCAGGAACCGCCAGCAGCCCCCTCCCAGTGAAAGCCACCACACGCTCGCTTTGCCCCCAGCCCCGGGACTGGGCTCTGCAGCTGCTCGCCCATCGCCAGCGATGCAGCCCACTCCCCCTGCTCTCGTCAGGGGGCCACGTGCTGAGCAGGTAAAGCCTGGCACTGCTGATCAAACAGCAGCACCGATTCCTGTACCTCCACACTGCGCAGGCAGCGCTTTCTGGAGACTGAAAAAGTTTTTTTTTTTTGTTTAATTCTGTATGTGCAGTGGCTGTTGGGACTGCTCTGCATTACAGAAGATGGTTATTAATCGTTTCCAAGCACTGCTCTTTAGAGAGGGAGCCCCACAGGGTATTTTTGACACCTGAACACAACCACCCAGGTACAAGAACTAGAAGCACTATCTGTAAGTGAGACAAGCCACCCCTCCCTACTGCAGGCAAGACCCACAGCAATGAAAAATTTGAGTTTTGGAACAGAAAGCAAGGTAGAAAGTGTCTTAAAGTGAGGGAACGAAGAGCACAAGTTTCCGATGAGTGAACACAGAACTCCAGCGTGAAGCCATACCCACGAGCAGCGCAGGAAGGAGGTGGCAGGATGAGCGACCCAGGGCTGAGGAGCACAGAACACACGGGGCACCAACAAGGAGAGCGTGGAGGGTGGAACGGTGCACAGCAGGAAGGACAGGCACAGCAGGAAGGACAGCCACACGGTCCTCGTGGATCGAGGCAGAGAGCAGGGATGCTGCCCAGCCACAAGCGCCCATAAGAGGGGGAGCACAGGGCCAGACACCCCACCAACCAAACAGGGCAAAGCCCCCAAAGGGACATCAGGCTCTTACCGGCAGATGACCTTTCAGATTGGCTGGCGTTTTATAATCTCCCTTTAAAACCTACGGAAAAGAGAAACTGGGAGTGAGCCTTCTGGGCCAGCGGCTCTGTGAACATCGGGGCACTCCTCGTGAACTGCATCCCGTGTCCCAGCACACCTGGACCAGCTGAAATACCCCAGTGGGCATTTGTTCTACATCGTGGTGCTACACTGAGGCAAAAGCGGGAGGTTTCCTCCTTCTCAACTCTAAGCAAAGGCAGGGAGCAGCATCCTGCCGGGGCAGGGAACCGACACAAGCAACTCTCTGGTTCCTCCCTTAGCCTGGGAGAGGAGAGTACTTCGGTCTTTACTGTCGTGCCAGTTCTCCAGATTCATCCCGAGAAGTACTGAGAAGTCCACGTCAGAGACCCAGGGAGTCCCTAACCCTGCCCAGGGCAGCCGTTCACCCCAATCACCCCTGTCCCAGACCGGCTCACAGCCAGCAGAGAGCAAGGAGAAGCTGTCAGAGACCAGAGTGCTCGGAGCATGGACCAGCTCCAGGGAAGCTCTTTGACCTTCCAGGTCAGTCTGCTACTCGCCTGCCTGCCCACGACCTGCACAGGGTACCACGGGGACCAGTCCCCCCTGCAGGCGTCCCCCTGCTCCCACCAGTGTGACAAAGGACACCTCATCCAAAGGCACCATCACGGGGAGCTGCAGAGGCCAGCAGCAGGCTGGGGAGGAACTGGTCCCCCCAAAGCATGAGAAACTGTTTAGTAACTGCTCTGTGGCTGTGCAGCTTCTTCCTTCCAGTTCTGCTCCAGGGACATGAGTCAATATTCTAAAAAAAAAAAAAAAATCTTCTGGTTTTGCCCACAAGCATTACGAGCCTCCGCTCGCATTCCTCGGAGGACCACGACAGTGGCTGGTGGGCTACCCACGGACATGGCACTGTCTGTGCGTCCTCCAGGGGCCAGACCCGGTGTCTAGTGCCTCCAGCTGCACGCCGAGATAGCATCAGCACCCGCCAGTAACTCCCACGCCTGGGCTCGGGAGCGGGGCTGGGTCAGGG
Organism: Pterocles orientalis; assembly: GCA_011057875.1. Classification (NCBI taxonomy): domain Eukaryota; kingdom Metazoa; phylum Chordata; class Aves; order Pterocliformes; family Pteroclidae; genus Pterocles; species Pterocles orientalis. Next base: position 389,886 of record WKFP01014675.1, on the reverse strand, counting down.
AGGGACCGGTCAGTATCTGCCACAACAGAAGGAACAAACGCCACCACAAATCGCAGGGAACGTCATCAGCCTGAGCCCCGCCAGACCCCATCCACCGCACGCAGCTGTGCTGAAACCATCTCAGTGCAACTGCGTGTCTGCCGCTCCCTGTCTCCCAGAAGGAAGAGTTTGTTTGGTTCTCTCCCACTCTTTCCTGATTCGGTTCAGCAGCTCCTTCTGCTCCGGAGGGCTCTGGGGTGCAGGGACCCACGCCAGCTCTCCCTCCCCTGGCAGCGCTGCGGGCAGACGCAGCGACACTCACTCTGTGCGTGTTGTTGACGACCAAGGGGTCGGGGTGGCCGTAGTTGGGCGGGTTGGCGTAGGGGTCGTAGCCCAGCCTGGCCAGCATCGGGGCGATGTGGGCCATGTCCTGCAGCACGTCCCCCGGGATGTGCCCGATCCATTTCGATAACGCCTCCATGTTCACCGGCTTGATGACCTGGTCTGTTGATCTTTCTATCCTGGAGGAAAATAATAAAGAAAAACAACAAAACAAGACACTAAAGTTGGATTTCACACACGTACTGGGCTCGGACAGAGCAGCCTTCAGCTGGGTGTACTGCAACCTCAACATTTTGCTTCCGATGCCCAAATTTACTCTGAGCAAATAGTGCTGAAAGCCCGGGAGAAATCAACCCTTCGGCCATCCACGGTGCCGGCACCTCTCTGTCCTACACCACAGCTGCCTTCCTGGTCTGCTCGGGCTAATTAAATTTTTTTCCTGCCACCAATTAAATTTTGGTAAGTTTAAGCCTCCATTCAGGAAACAAAGAGAATTAAAAGAGGAGAAGAAGGTGGGAGAAAGCAAGCACCCCCCTGGCACCCAGGGACCGACAGCCAGCAAGGAGGGAGCGCTGGGATGTCCCTCCACGGAGCAGGTATTTCTTTTATTCTGCAACACCAGCACCAAGCCTGGCGAGAATCACTGCTCACCGCTGAAAGCCATTCATTAGCAGCAAGACTAATTGCAGCAAAGAGGTATTTGAGGATGGGTGGAGAAAAGAGGCATTAAAGAGTTTTCAGAGCAAGCACTTCTTTTCAGATTTCTGCACCGTCAAGAGAGATGAATAAAACAGTCACCTGCTCCTAAAACCCTCGCCCGACAAGCTCCTCTGCTGGGTACAGCAGATTGCTGGTGTTCAAGCCATCCTTTACCCAGAAACACAAAACCTACTGCAGTGAAACTGGGCGTGGTGCCGCTTCTGCCCCTGGAAAATAGGCACAAGCGCAAGGGATGCGTCTTTGCCCCCAGTTTCAGCCCTGACCTGATTTGTACAACGAAAAGCCGAGGCAGGAGCCGAGACACTCACTTGGAAAGCGACACCCCGCCGGGCTTCCCGATGAGCTCCTCGTGGTGCAGCACCGTGTCGCTCCAGGAGATGTCCAGGAACTTCATGATGGCGTGCATGGACTGCTCGGGGTGCAGCACCAGCTGCTCATAGTAGACGGGCAGGCAGCGAGCGCGGCCGATCTCCAGGCACTGCGAGTACATCACCTCGATGGCTTTGTTCCACTTGGTCAGGCAGTCTCGGTAGCTGTTCAGGTCGAAGCCTGCAATCGTCACTTTCCGCGTGATCATGGAGTGCACCGAAGCCCGGCCGTCCCGAACCATCAGGAGGAATTTGGAATTGGGGAACAGCCTGGACAGGTAGACGGAGGACTTCAGCGTGAAGGGGTCCTTGTTGCACAGGTATCTGGCTGGCTCGCCGTGCTTGGCGATCACTTCCAGTATGAAAGCCTGCATGGCGGCGTCCAGAACCTGGTCCGTCACCCCCGCTTCGTCCAGGCGCATCTTCTCTCGCCCCGACTTGGACCAGGCTTGCCGCATGGCCAGCACGCGGGGGATGATGCGGGTCTCCTCTCCGCAGCGCACCTCGGGGTGGGCGTCCAGCATGGCCCTCATCAGCGTCGTGCCGCTCCGCGGGACCCCACCGATGAAGATGAGGGGCATCTCCTTGCTGTACCGGTACTCAACGTGGTTGGAGTCCATCATGACCAGCTCCTCGCTTTCAGGTCTCATCAGCCTGTGCCTCCGCTCGCTCAGGACCTGCTGGCACTCCAGGACCTGCTGCCCGAGGTGCAGGGTCACCATCAGGGCCACCACCGAGCCCACCACCACCAACACCCTCCTCATGGTGACCCGCATCCTGCTCTCCTCCGCACAGGCTGGTGCCCACGCTTCAGCTCTCAGCTAGCGAGCGTTCAACCCCACGGGCATCTGCAAGAGAAACGCAGCGCGGTCAGAGCCCAGGATCCGCAATCCAGCCCAGCCCCGGCGGCACCTCGGCGACCAGCCCGGCTCCTTCGGGATGCTGACATCAGCCCAGCCTTTCGTCAGCTCTTTCATTTATCAGCAGCTTCCAGGGTAGGTGCCTTCTACCCAGGACGTAATTAAAGTCTGTCTCCGAGCACACCCAAAGAGTTTATTGCTGGACTGTTTGTGTACCCAGAATCACAGGATTACAGCTGGAGCAAAGCTCCAGGAACGTTTTGGAGAGGAGGGGCTGTGCATACCCAATCAGTCCTTAAAAAAAATTAAAAAATAATTTTAAAAAATCTGTACAGAGTGTCTGTCCCATCCCAAACCCTCCCCGCAGTTCCCGTTCCCTCAGCACACCACCGTCTTCATGCTTCTCTCAGCCACCTGTCTGCTTCTTTAGTTTCAATGTGCTGTCTCAGGGGAGGGGGGAAGCTGAAATTAGAGAAAACCAAAACATCTCATGCAAATTTTAAGGGTCTGAATGGGGAGAAGCAGTTGCCCATTAGGATGAAACTCTTTGAGAAATTAAACCATCTGAAGGGAAACAGCAACACGCAGAGGCAGCGTTAGACACCCCTCCTCCAGAGACTGACCTCGCATCGAAATCCTCACAGACCTCCTCTGGCACCAGGGGTTTGGGTTTCCTGCCTCTCGGAGGGACACCCAGCAGGACGGCTGCGGTTGCTGCCAGTCCCCGGCTCTGCTGCCCACCCAGGAGGGGCTCCCGAGCGCTGGCATCGCCCCCACGCCCTCCCCTGCTGCTCCCTTTGCCAGCGCAGGTTTCGCAATCCTCCCCGGGGCTCACCCAGGGATTTCCAGCTCTTTGTGATTATGTGGCCGGAGCAGGCGCTGAATGGGGTGGAAGGAACGGGACGTCCGAGGGTTTTCTTTTGCTGGCAACCCAAAGAACTGCTTCAGAAAAATGTTTTCTCTCCTCGACTCTCTCCATGAAAGAGCACATTGAGCAGCAGCCCGTGCAAAGCCCCTCTGCTGCTCACCATCCACCCGCTCTGCTCTCCCTGTCCGACCACCAGACCCAGAGGCAGCGCCCCTCTGCCCACCCGGGGGGGTGTTCTCCCCCGTAACATCACCACCTAAATCATTTGTGTGGCTCTTCAGCAGCAGGGTCAACAGCCTGGCCACCTGCTCGGTTAACATACCGAGGCTAAATAATTTCCAATGCGTGCCTGTACACCAGGTAAAAGTCAAGAAGTCCAACACTGGTCCAGTGGTTCAGATGTGAATCAGAGGGAGCCACACACAGCTCGGGCGCTTCTGCAGCACCACGTGCAGAGTCAGACCCGCTGCAGCGACAAGTGCTCGTCTGCGCCTTCCTGCTATCTCGATCTGTTTCAGTCAGGTAAATATATTCAAATGTTCACCCTAAAAATAATCGCAAAAGCCACAAGACCCGTTTCAGTGCACGGTAGCTGGAGCAGTCGGGATTTAAGGCCAGTTGGAACAGTAACGGCTATGCACACCAAGAGAGGCTAATTAGCAGGAAAGCTGCAGTTTGAAAAGGCCGGGAGCACAGAAGTGCTCTGTTCTTTGCAAAAACAGCTTACAGCGAGCGTTTCCCACCGAGATGCTCCCAGCGGCTCCGGTCCGGAACAAAGGGACGCCCTCACGCTGCTGTGCGAGGCGGGAGGCTGGCTGGGAGCTTGCGGTACCGGCCCCGCTCCGGCTGGGTCACAGCCCCGCGTCCCTGGGGTCACCCCCCTGCCCAGCGGGGCAGACACGCAGCCCCCGCCGCTGCCCACGCACGGGGAAGCTCACGCCCTGCTGTGGGGCACGGGGCAAGCAGAGCGGCAGGTAACAGCGGCTGAGCAACCGCAAACAATCCCGGCTTACAGCAACCTCTGTGCCATCCTCTGCTAGGAATTTCCCAAAATGCATGGGGCTTGCTAGTCTAGGGAGAAGAGGGATGGACGATGTCCTCCGCAGCAGGTATCAGGTGGAAAATATTACGGCATCCTGAGGCGGCACGGCTGTCTGACCGGAGACAGCCTTCTGGTCCCTCGGGTGCCCAGGCTGGCTCCGTGAGCTCTCTGCTCCCACAGGAACCGGGGAGCTCCCGGGGGCTTCTCTGGCACATCCCGGCAGGGACCGGCCACCACCGCAGCTGGTGACGAGTGGAAATCAACCCCGGGCTGAAGTCCCCAAGGGCAGCTTGGACACCGCAGGACAGGGACGGGCTGTGACCCACAGCCAGGGACTCTGTCCCCATCTACAACCAGGGCAAGGCTGGTTCGGAGAGCACAGGGGAGGATGGGGCAGTGACAAACGAGGACAGAAGAGGTCCTGCAGGCTGAAAGTCTTCCATACGTTGCATGCTGATGGGACATTAGTATAAACAAGGCTTAAACCATTTCTTGCCAGCTTGGGAAGGCAACACAGCATCGACAGGGCATCAGCGGTGTGCGTGGATGTGAAATATCCACCAGCCCCCGCCCGGCGCCCGTCTGCACTCACCTTCCCCCCGTAAATTCATGTTGCTGCTAGCAGAGCTTCATGCTGAAACACCGGCGGCCACAAAAGTACCTAACGGGAAAGAAAAGCCACAATGTCGCTTTGTTTATCACAGACATCCGCACGCACGGCAACGAGAGATGCTCTCCTCCTTTGCAACCTCCCCTGCCGCACGCACCGCGCCCTCCTGCCCGCAGCCTCCCTCCCAGCCCCGGGAAGGTGGTCCCGGCCACGCCGGTGGTCCCGGCTGGGGGTCAGCACCGGCAGCCAGACGTGGGACGTCTGCGACTCGGCCACTCGTCCCGAGGCTGCGGCAGTGCTCCGGCACCGCAGCGTTCACAGGCTGAGCCAGAAGGAGGAACGGAGGGAAGCTGGAGGCAGCTGCTCCTTTAGGAAATGAAGCCTCCTGGAAGGGAGCAGCCCCGGGGGACAGGAGCAGCTGGGACAATTAAAACCCGGGAGGGGACAGTCCGAACATGGCACGCTTCCATCGCACACAAGCGACCGGCGCAACAGCCCGTCCCAGAGGAAGCAGCTCCAGACTCAGCTGCCGCAGGCTCCGGTACAAACGCTGAAATCAGGCACAAGCCAGACTCCGGTCAGTCCCCAAACCAGTAACACCCAGAGACGGGCCCCAGATGTGTCCCCAGGTCTGGCAGGTCACAGCCATGCCTCCAGGTGGGCTCGCAGGGATGCCAACCTCTGCACCAGGAACTGCCCACGCTGCCCGATTCCCCCAGCTCCAGCCCTCGGAACAAAGCTCTCTCCAGCCCCACCATCCCCGAGGCAGCAGCATCGGCCCCTCAGGGCACACAAACCCCCCCAGGTCGGGAACCAAAACCTGCACATCAGCCCAAACAAATGGTTTCCCACAAGGACACGACACCCACACCCACGATGGCTGCACCCATCCTGGGGGTCCAGCAGCCCCCCGCACACCTTGGCTGAAGCCATCGTGCCAGCGCAGAGCATCCTGGTGACAGCGTGCCAGTGCAGGGGTCCTGCCGGCATCCTAGCAGCCGTGTTCCTGCAGGACACCCTCCTCCAGGCGTGGGAGGGCAGGAGCACAGGGGACCTGTCCCAGCAGGGCTGCGACTTTCCCAGCAAAGCCACCGTCCGGGTGCAGTGGAGCACCCTGAGGGGCCAGGACCCGGTGGGCAGGCAGGATGCTCTGCTCCGAGGCTCACACCCCGAGGGGCCAGGACCCGGTGGGCAGGCGGGATGCTCTGCTCCGAGGCTCACACCCCGAGGGGCCAGGATCCGGTGGGCAGGCGGGATGCTCTGCTCCGAGGCTCACACCCCGAGGGGCCAGGACCCGGTGGGCAGGCGGGATGCTCTGCTCCGAGGCTCACAGCCCGAGGGGCCAGGACCCGGTGGGCAGGTGGGATGCTCTGCTCTGAGGTTCACAGCCCAAGGGGCCAGGACCCGGTGGGCAAGCAGGATGCTCTGCTCTAAGGCTCACACCCCGAGGGGCCAGGACCCGGTGGGCAGGCGGGATGCTCTGCTCTGAGGTTCACAGGCCAAGGGGCCAGGACCCGGTGGGCAGGCGGGATGCTCTGCTCCGAGGCTCACACCCCGAGGGGCCAGGAC
>WKFP01014675.1:365598-379853 GCA_011057875.1 Pterocles orientalis | reverse complement strand
CCCGAGGGGCCAGGACCCGGTGGGCAGGCGGGATGCTCTGCTCTGAGGTTCACAGGCCAAGGGGCCAGGACCCGGTGGGCAGGCGGGATGCTCTGCTCCGAGGCTCACACCCCGAGGGGCCAGGACCCGGTGGACAGGGGGGATGCTCTGCTCTAAGGCTCACACCCCGAGGGGCCAGGACCCGGTGGACAGGCGGGATGCTCTGCTCTGAGGTTCATAGCCCGAGGGGCCAGGACCCGGTGGACAGGGGGGATGCTCTGCTCTGAGGCTCACAGCACGTGCATGAGACCATGGGCTCACCGTGGGGCCGCTGCAGCCGGGCCCTTCCCGCAGCCAGCTCCCCCTTGATGCACGACAGTGTCTCAGCCTTGGAGGATGTTTTTGAGAACATCTCAAGCACGGACGCTAATTGTTATTCCAGCCACCCAAGAGCCTCCTCCTCTCCGACCCAGCTGCCATTGAATGTCACCCGGCCCCTCCACTTCAGCACTAATGAGAAACAAGAGGGAAACTCCACCCAGCACAAACTTTGCAAGAGCTTATCCGCAGCGCACATGCATCACTCTCCTCCCCTGCAAAGTCTTCTGCTCGACCCTGGCCTGGTCTCCCCTGACCGCAGGATTTCGGGTCTGGACGAGGCTGCAGAGCAGCAGCTGCATCCCCGGATGCGCTTCCGCAGCGCCACGAACGACCTGGTGCATGGTGCGGCGGTGGTTTAACAGCCCGGCCCCGAGACACCCCGCTGCGGAAACGGCTCCAGCTCCTGCCCGTGCACACAGACAGACACACGCACGCTTGCAAACTTCCTTCCTGACGCCTCCCACCGCAGCGCGGGGCCGTGCAATGTGCCACCGCGCAGCTGCTGCGCCGGCCGGGTGGACACCGCAGCAAACCCAGCACCGACAGCGAGCACCGACCGACCGCCGCCCGCGTCCTCCGGCGCTGCTGCTGGGAAACGGGCAGAGCACCGCCGCTGCCCCCCGCGCCAGCCCAGCACCGTGCCACCGGAGCGAGGGAGCCGGGCACCATCTGCAGCGATGAAGCAACGTCTCAAGTGCGTTTTTAAAAGCAGCGAAGCGTTACAAACAAACAACAAAACCAGTTTTTACAAGAAGCTCAATATCATTTAACAAAATGAATTTTTTTCATTAAACCCTTCCCAGAAACGATGACTGCTGTTAACTGCAACTTCCCCAAAGACATAGGTGTGGCCCGGAAAATTTTAGCTCAAATCATTGGTGCTTTGTAAGAGGATGAGGAACTGCAGACGTCTTCGTAGCAGAACAGCAGGAAAAGCTGTGCTCAGCAAGAAAGCTCCCAACGTATCAGGCTCGCATCTTTACAAATCAGCAAAATGTAATCACTTAATTCACACGCCCCATGCAACAGGAACACAGACACCGCTCGCCTGGGGGTGACCGCTGCCGTCACCCGTGGAAGGCAGGCGAGCTTCTGGGCTCTCCTGGTGGCAACTCCTAACGTGCATTTCAAAACGCCCGACGACTCCCAGGCATCTCCCGCAGCATCCCGAGGAGGCAGCAGCAAAAGGAGAGGAGTCAGACCAGCCCCGGGAAAGCCAGGCAGAGCCGGTGGGGGCTGGGAGGAGCGGGCAGGGACGGGCTGCCAATGCATGGGGGGCTTCTCCAGCTCAGTTCCAAAGCAGCTTGAGCAAAAGCTGATCAATAAACTTTAAAACATTCACCCAGAGGTCGATGAGCAGCCCTGGAGAGCAGCAAGCACGGAGCAGAGATCTCCGCTGGCCGCTGCGTGCCCACGGGGGCAGCCGAGGGGATGGCCGAGGTTCACCCCACCATCAGCCCCGTTGCACAATCCACAGCCCGAGCTCGTCCGCCCGGCCGCAGCCAGGATCGATCCCCGCGGGGACAGCCAGCCGGGGGGCCAGGGTCCAGCCGCACACCCACCCGATCGATGCCGCAGCCGCTCGCAGCAGAGCAGGAGCTTGTACAAACCTCTGCTGGAGGGGAGCAACAGCCTGAGCTCTGGGCGCTGAGAGGAGAGCACACTTCTGTGTGCATGGCATTAAGCTGCCGAGAGGCACCCACAGCACTCAAAAATAAAAAAAAAAAAAAAGAAGTTGCTTCCAAGCCACAAAGTGGTGAGAGCAGCAATACCGACAGCTGAAGAGTTTTTGCTTGTTAAAGCTGCAGACGCACTGCGGGCCACAAACGCAGGTGCACAGGAACCAGAAGCCAGTAAAGCCCCATGGATTCCAGAGCAGCTCAGCACCATGCATCCCTCTGAAACCCCCAAAGAGAACAGACAGCGCTGTGGTTTGTTTGCACCGCCACCATCACCCCAAGTACAACGGAAGAAACAGCCAGAAGACGGCAAGAACGAGCGCTGAAGCACACCTCGTAGCGCCCAGAGCACACGGAGGGTGCGTCAGCTTGCACCCCAGCACCCACCAGCCCAGCTCCCTCCGCAGCAGCCGCGGGCACGCACCGCCACCGCGCCACACGTCCTGCCCCGGATCCTTCCAGCTGAGCGCTCGGCACGCAACGGACCAGCCAGAGCCCCTGCAACAACGCCAGCTCCTGAACATCCCCTCTTCTCCTTCCACTGCAAAAGGCGCTTGTGGCTCCGGCAGCTCTCGGTACACGCCGAGACCACCCCAGCAGCTGGGCGCGAGGGTCCGCGTCTCTCCCGAAGCACAGAGCTCTCCTCTGGGGGGGACAAGGAGGAATTTATTCTCACCGCTGAGTACCTGGAAGAATTAGCTAGCCGAATACAATGCCCCGAGGACCAAAGCAACGCAAACCAGCTTCAAACACCGGCTTTCTCGCTGAGCAAATCCCGCGAGGTGGAAGCCCCGAGCCATGCCGAGCGCTGCCAGCCGAGCGCCCCGGCGCACCGTCCCCAGGGAGCCTGGCCAGGGATGCGTGCACAGCCCAGCCGCCTGCTTCAACAGGCTCTAAATCACACCAGGAGAGAACGGACAGGCACTTCACAGCACCAACATGCTGTATTCCCACTGCCTGGGGGCTGTTAGGATTAGAAAAGCATTTTATTATCCTCCTCGATGGTACAATGTTCCTGAAATAATTCAAATCCCACCAATTTACAGCATTTCCACTCTGCCCGCCTCTCGTTCCAAGCACAGCAACGGCGTTTCACCGTCCGGCGATGGAAACCACAGGATTGACTTCTGCCAACCTCTCCGCAAGGCAACAGCCCTCCTCTCAGGCTGGCTCATTCATTATGAAACGCTCGAAGCGAAAGCCGCTGGCAGAAGGCGGCAATGGAGGCACCCACCCCCGCGACCTGGCACCGCGCCGTGCCCCGCGCCCCGGCACAGCTCCGGCAAAGCCAGCGGGGAGGGGGCACGCCGCGGCCCCCGGCTCGAGCAGCAGGGCTGGGGAGTGAGCCCTTGGGAAGCGCTTGTGCTGAAAGGGGACAGGAGGTCTGCGCGTCGGGGGGACGCTCTGATTTTTAATCACCCCGCAGCTCCAATTCAGAGCTCTGCCTTTTGCTAATTACTCTGCAGCCGCTGCCTCAGGGGACACGGGCAGAGCCAGCGCGGGTGCTGCACGGATGGTGACAGACACACACACACGTCCCCACTCGCTCCCCTGGCACCCTGACCAGGGGTCCCCTTGTTCTGCTCCCCCCACAGCTGGACAAGGGGCTCTCAGGGAGCATGAAGCTGCTCCTCCGCTCCTCCCTGCGCCTCTGACCGGGGTCCCTCCAGCTCCCAGCCCAGGGCAGGTCCCAGGGTCCCCACCGCAGGGCGAGGGGAGCCACAGCCTCCGCGTTAACTCACCACGTTCGGTGCAAACACAGCTCCTCCCTCCCAAAACTGAGCCCCATGTGAGTGTGGGTGGTCAGAGCCTGCCATTCAACAGGGAGAAAAATAAGTCAGAGGAACTCCTAGAACAAATACTAAATATCCTCAAAAAATATTTTCCAAATCCATATGGCAAACCGTGAGCCTCAACAAGCTCCCTTCTTGCATGCACTAAGATCAGGATTTGCAAATAAAAGGTTGTTTCTGCAAGAGAAACCCCAAAACCTCAAATTTGCTTAAGCGACAAAATCAAAATATTTTATTTCCCCGTGCAGCAACAGCGGGCATCCCCGGAGCTGCCGGCACCGGCTGAGGCGAGAGTAACGTGGACCGAGGAACAAACGCAGCCGTACCCCACCTCCCCACTGCTGTACCCCCTTTCCCCGCAGCCGTACCCCACCTCCCCACTGCCGTACCCCCTTTCCCCGCAGCCGTACCCCACCTCCCCACTGCCGTACCCCCTTTCCCCCACCACGTCCCCCCCAGCTTCCAGCACGATGCGTGAGCAGGGCGCAGAGCCCACGCAGAGCACCCCCCGGCCGTGCCCGTGCACCGACTCCCCGGCAGCTCTAATTCTGTTTTTTTTTAATTTGCCTCACAAGGTCGATACATCCAGGGAATGTGCAATGTACAAGGAAAGTGCTGAGCAGCGAGGGCGAGGGGAGGCGGGGGTGCCCCACGGGGCCCCACGGGGCTAGCGGGCGGCACGCTCAGTCGGAGGGCATGTCGGGGGTGACGAAGGTGCCCTTCTGGTCCCACTGCATGTCCCGGATGCGGCGGATGGACTGGATCTGGGGCTGGAAGGCAGACCACTCGTTCCAGTGTCGGAAGTCTCCGGTCTCAAAGAGGTACTGGTAGCCTCTGTAGCCAGGGTACTGGTACCCGACCCAGCTGCGGGGAAAGCAAACAGTAAAAAAAAAGTCGGGTGCTGCAGGCAGCGGCGACACTGCCGGCACGCTCTCGGGAAGCCGGCAGAGCCCCCCGCCTCCTGTGCGCTGGGTGCACAGCTCCGGGTGATGGGCTACGCCAGCGAAAAGAGCGATGCAGCGTTTTCCGCTGCCCGAGAGCCCCGTGCGGGTGCTCAGCATCAACAGCGAGCAGGGCTGGAGGGGGAGAGGGAGGCTGGCAGGAGGTGGCCACGGGCGCCGCAGCCTGGCTTACGTTCCACTGGGCACCTGCACGCTGCCCACGCGGTCGCAGAAGCCGTAAGCCCAGAGGCTGGGCACGTCGTCCTCCTGGATCTCCATCTTGTTGCCCTTGAAGTCGGCGGACTCGTACAAGGAGATTTTGTGTTCCTCGGCCTCCTGGGGAAGACAGCGGGAAGGGTCGCGTGGCCGGAGCCCTGGAGCTCGCTGCAGCGAGGCACCGAGCAGCACGGACCCGACCCCGGCCAGACCCCGCCGGGTGCTCTCTGCTCCCGCACCACTCACCATCTTGATGGGACGCATGGACATGAAGCAGTCGCTCCGGTAGCTGCTGGACCAGGTGTCCCAGCGGGGGTACTCGCCCTTGTCCAGGATGAACATCTCCCCGCGCATGTTGGCCTGCTCATAGGCCACCCAGCTGGGGAGAGGGGAGGACAAGGCACGGGTCAGATGCCACCCAGGCTGCGGGGGCCAGGACTGTTGCCCCCGCCTTGCTCCCCCCTTTCTCAGAGCATCGGCGCTGGGCTGTGCGCAGCTGCCACGGAGCACCGAGCCCGCAGGGTCTCAGCTGAATGCTCGCTGGTGCACGCGTCCGAGGCCAGCAGCTCCCAGCGCTCCCCTTCCTCATCCCGGGGACGCCGGGGCAGCAGGCTCGCCTTGTCCTTGCAGTGCCTCAGGACCGGGGCTGCCCGGGCTGTCTGCTCCTGGCACGCTCGCCTGCTTCCCCGCGCAGCTCCCGCCGGCGCTGGCACTCGTCCCGTTACCGGGGTGCGGGCGCTCAGGGCCCGCTCAGCTGCGGTGTCACCTCTTGAGCGATGCCACGAGGTGCTGCTGTGCTGCCAACGTCGCAGGCTGGGGGAAAGCCCTCAGCACCACGACAGCCCTGCGTTTGCTGTCCCCTTCCCCTGCAGAACGGGGCTATCCCTGCAGACGCCAGCAGGTATTTTCCTAACTACAGGAGACGCGTCCAAGAGCCACGGGCAGCACGACCTTACACTGACCTCCGAGGCTCAGCTTGGTTCATTTTGCTTTTATCTTTCCCTAAGTACATTTTTGGGCAAAGTCTCACCAGTGGCTCGAGAAGACAGGATTTAGACCCCACTGACGCAGATACTCTGCTCCCCAAGTTTTTCCCTTTCCGTATCCAGTGCCGCTTCCCAGGCTCCGCGCTGAGCCCCTCTGGGGCTGCTGCGCCATCCCCCTTTCATCTCAAGAAGAGGTGGATATTGTGGGTTCCTAATAAAAAAGTTGTCATCCCTGCTACGAGGTGTTGTTTCGGGTGACGATGGGTCACCTTGCCCGGTCCCTGAAGGCTGCTGTCAGGGCTGCTGTGTCCCGTGCATCCTCCCTGCAGCTGCCAGCCCCCCGGCTGTCCCGCTGCCTTCCCGGGCACCGTGTTTCCGCTGGGCACGGCCGTGGCGGGATGTTCTTTCATCGGAGATCACCCGGCTGTGCAGTTATCATCTAGCTTGGCCATCGTTCCTGTCCCTGCCTGCGCCGGCTGTTCCCAGGGCTTTCGGACCTTTCCCAGCCCCGTCAGCCCAGGCACCCGCCTCGTTTCCCCCTGGCTACCATCTACGGGTCTCTTGCACTTCGTGGCCAGCTCCAGGTACAGAGCCGGCGGACGCCTCTCCTCGGCCTTCAGCTTTGCCTCTGGTGCCCTTTGCTTTCCAAACGCCCCTGGATCCTGTCCCCATCGCAGGAGACCCGGGGTCCCCAGCCCTGCTCTCTGCCCAGGCTGCAGGGAAATGCCCCTGCACATCCCTGGGACCGTGTCCCCCCTCCCCGGGACATCCCCAGGGACACGGTCCCCTCCGCGGCTGGGGTCACTTACGGTCCGGAGGTGACGATGACACTGCGCACCCGGTCGAAGCCGTGGTCCCCCAGGTTCAGGCACTCGGCGGTGAACTCCATCTGCCTGCCCTGGAAGTTCTCCTTCTCGAAGACGATGATCTGGGGGCAGAGGGAAAGGGTCGGACGGGGACAGGTGGTGCCACGTGTCCCTGTGTGGACCCTGCCAGTGCAAACCCGCCGCCCCACGCGTCCCTCTCGGCTCTCCGAGGCTTCCTGCAGGTTTCCAGGTCTGGTGCCCGGGTGAGCCGAGCTGGGCTCTGTGCCCGAGCAGCCCTGTCCCACCACAGGCTGTCCCTTACAGCCATCCCTGCTCCGAGACAGCCTCGTCCTGCCCTGGTTTGCTGCTGCGAAGCCACGTCTCCCCATGCCAGTGACCACATCGGGCCCCCGCCGGGCTGGGCAGGAGCTGCTTCTCCAGGAGCTGCACCCGCACCATGGCCTTTGCTGCCTGGCTCGTGCAGAATTGTCACCAGAGCCATTGCATGGCTCGTGCATTGTCCCCAGCCCCGCTGCAGCACCTTGGTGGCATCACCGCAGTGTTCCAGTGCTGGCCATGTCACCTGCATCCACCTCCTCCGTCCCCCCGCAGCACCGCAGGACCCCGCGTGCAGAGGGTGACCAGAGGGAGCGGGTGGCAGCGCCTGTCCCCAACGCTGTGACCCAGGGAAGGGCATTTCCAGAGCCTGCGGTCCCCAAGGAGCCGTCCCGGCCAAGGGTCTCCTGCAGCATCCCTCCAGCAGCAGCCCCACGGGTGGCTCCCGAATCCTGCGCCTGGCCAGGAGGGACGCAGCAGGGAGGGACGGCGTTGTCTGCGCTCCCCTCCTGCTCTTGGAGGAGGGTCCTTCCCCCGGGACCCCCACGATCCCCTCCTGCCCACTGCCCCAGGGATGCTGATGCTGTCCCTGACCCCAGGACCGCGTCCCTGCCCGTGGGGAGCACTGGGGCTTACCCTGAAGGCTTCCGTGGAGGGCTCCTCGCCCTTGCTGTTTGCGACGGGAGCGGGGTCGTGGGATGGGGCTGGCGCTGGGGCCACCTTCTCCTTCTCCTCCAGGCCGGGGGCGGCGGGTTTCGTGGTCTCAGACATCGCGGTGGTGGGCACAAGTCTGGGACGGAGCACCGGCGGAGGTGCCAGCAGCAGGTTAGAGGGGGGGGCACGGATGTGGGCACCCACCACCCACCACCTCGCCCTGTCCCGGGGATGGTCACATCAGGATGGGGGGCTCAGCAATGGGGGGGCTGCTGGGGCCGGGAGAGGAGCTGCTGGGGGGTTCCCCGGTGGGTGCAGGCGGGGGGTCCTGCCTTCACGGGGAGGGCCATGGAGGGTCCGGGTGTCCACACCCTCCTCCTGTGGTCCCATCATTGCGGGGGTGCCCAGGACAGCCCCCAGCCCCGGTGCCCAGCAGCTCCCGGCTCCCCCCAGCCAGGGCCCGATGCTGCGCTGGGTGCTGGGGCCGTCCCGCACGGGGGGTGCTGGGGACCCCAGCTGGGCACCGGGGCAGCGTATGAGGGGTGGGAAGGGGACAGCCTCGGCTGGCATGAGGACCTCCAGCAGGGACCCGGCCGGTGGCCCCCAGGTGAGTGTCACCAGCGGCTGCTGGGGGATGGAGGGTGGCGGGATGCTGAGCACCAGCGTGCTCCAGGCACAAGGACCACAGCGGTGGCCATGGCTGGGACCCCACGTCTCCCTCTCCCCCCTGGAGTCGGGCTGCAGCCTGGTGCCCGGGGGCTTTGTCCTCTTACCTGGGCAGCTGCTGCTTCTTGTTGGGGTGAGCGGGCTTGTGCTTTGGGGCGCAGCGCGGCCCCCGCTTTATAGCCTGGCAAGGGCAGACCCCCGGGCGGGTGCACAAAGGAACCGCCAGCTCATCAGTGTCTGCGCGGCCGCCCAGTCATCACATCCTGCAAAGCGCTGGGCGAGCTGGAAGCCTCTCCCCGGCCCCGTGCCCAGCCGCTGAACCCAGCACTTTCCTTTGTGCCCGCAGCACAACAGAAGACCTGACCGTGCCGCTTTGGAGCGTGCGGCGGCACCCGCTGCCCCACCGGCACCCGCCCCGACAGGGCATATATAGCCCTCGCGCCGCCCGGCCAGAGCCCTCCCCTGTCCACCGCCCCCAGCACCGGACCCGCACCAGCACCCAGCCCCAGTGCCGGACCCACACCGGCACCCAGCCCCAGTGACCGACCCGCACCGGCACCCAGCCACAGTGCCAGACCTGCACCAGCACCCAGCCCCAGTGCCAGACCCACACCGGCACCCAGCCCCAGTGCCGGACCCACACCAGCACCCATCCCCAGTACTGGACCCGCACTGGCACCCAGCCCCAGTGCCGGACCCACACCAGCACCCAGCCCCAGTGCCGGACCCACACCAGCACCCAGCCCCAGTGCCGGACCCACACCAGCACCCAGCCCCGGTGCCGCTGCCGCGGGGCGGGTGCACCAGCCCTGTGCCCCACGGTTGCATCGTGCTCGGCCCCGTGGCTGCACTGTCCTCATCTCCACCCTCCAAACATGAGATCTCTTGCTTTAAACCCCCGAATGCCTGCGTGTGCTGCCCTGAAGATGTCAGGATGCAAGACTAAAGCGTTTTGAAATGCTTCAAGCATTGGGATTTCTTTTTCCGAATGATGTGTAATCAAAACTGACACTTTCCAAAACATCCCAGTCCCTGAAGATGGTGTTCTCCTCCCAGGATGTCCCTGCTCACTGCCTTCATGGACAGTTACACTTTTTCAGCCCGTGTGACCCGTGCTGTGCTCGCTCTGTACCATCCCCGGCTTTTCCATCTCCACACTGCACGGTGCCAAGCCCTGCGCAGGGGTTCGGTGCATCAGTGCTGTCTCTGGGTGACACTGGGACACGCTGGGTGCCCGTCCCTGCTGCGGGGTGGCTGGCTGGGGACACGCTGGGTGCCGGTCCCTGCTGCAGGGTGGCTGGGGACACGCTGGGTGCCGGTCCCTGCTGTGGGGTGGCTGGCTGGGGACACGCTGGGTGCCGGTCCCTGCTGTGGGGTGGCTGGGGACACTCTGGGTGCCGGTCCCTGCTGCGGGGTGGCTGGGGACACGCTGGGTGCCGGTCCCTGCTGTGGGGTGGCTGGCTGGGGACACGCTGGGTGCTGGTCCCTACTGCGGGGTGGCTGGCTGGGGACACACTGGGTGCTGGTCCCTGCTGCGGGGTGGCTGGCTGGGGACACGCTGGGTGCCGGTCCCTGCTGTGGGGTGGCTGGCTGGGGACACGCTGGGTGCTGGTCCCTGCTGCGGGGTGGCTGGCTGGGGATGCCCTGGGCAGTGGTCCCTGGGGTGCTCAGCCTGTGGTGCCACATCTCCTGCAGCCCACGGCTGCTCTCTGCACCAGGAGCCATCCTGGGGGCCTTCCCCCTGGCTCCCACCGAGCCCCCGCTCAGCTGCTCTCCCTCTTCCCTGCTGTGACCCTGTTCACCGTGTGCATACCCACACACTTGTCCCCTCCTGGTCCTTCCCAACACCCCCAGCCTCCCGCAGCATCCCCAGCAGCGCTCCAGGCTGGCTCCTCATCCCTGGCAGCAGTCAGTCACCCTGGGCTGTGTGCTCAGAGTGCTCACATCCCTCCGCTTTGCCGTCCTCTCTCATTCCCCTCCAGTGGGAAGTGTCAGCTGGGAGCACTGGGATCCAGCAGAACCTTGGGGCTGTTGCCCAGAATCCCGAACCAAAAGCATTTCTCGGTCTCTCTCTTTCCCCGCGGTTACCCGGTGGCTGTGCTGTGCCGCAGGCGGGTGCGGGTGCTGCTGCCGGTGCGGGTGCTGCTGCCCCGTTCCCCCGGGCTCTCCCCGCAGCCTGATCTCTCACCCTGTCGCTGGGCAGTTTTAATGATTCATGGCTTTCCATTTGCATGCATTTTCATGACTGTTGCACAGATTTCTGTTTTAAGCTCCCTCTCGGAGCCAGAGTGGGTTTTTTAACCGCTCTGCCTGGGCTCCTGGGCATTAATCAGCAGATCTCACCCACCCCCAGCTTCTGCTGCCCTGCTCCTGCCTCCGCTGTCCCTCCCCGCTCCCAGCACCGCTGGACTGGGGCACTGGAAAACCGAGCTTGGAGGGACCCAGCTCTGCTCCCCACGGCTGCTCCGCGCTGCTTTGGCCGGTACCCTGAGGGCTCAGCACCCCGGTGATTTTCCCCGAGGTGGTGCCCTGAAAGGGCTGACAGCAGGGATGTGACCTTGGCGCCTCCCGAGCCCCCCGGACACAAAATCTCTGCCCTCCCCTCCCCAGTGAGCATCTCTGCTGCAGGTACTTTGGAAAACCCTTGTTGCACCGACCCATCCTGCACCAGCCCCTCACTGCCTGGCACACTTGCTGGGGCTGCGGATGTCGGGGACGGCCAGCACAGCCCCGGTGTGACCAGGATGGCCACCAGGCCAGGGGTCAGACCCATGCCCGGTGGGTCGGGGGAGCGGGAGCTGCAGCGTCCTGGTGCATCAGCTTCTCTGCAGCGTCGCCTTTGTTCCGGCCGGTCCCTCCTCCCGGCCATGTGCTGAGTTAGGGGTTTCGGTAATGCTCCCCGGGCTCTGTCTCTATCTGGAGGCTATAAAAACCCCGCCGGAGGGCTGCTGGCCGTGCCACCTCCCCGGGCACCAGCTCACCCCAGGTAAGCGCCGGAGCCTGGCAGCAGCTGCCCCCCACCATGGGGCTGGGTCCCGGGGGGATGGCAGAGGGGGATCAGGGGACATCACTGGCCATGCAGCAGGGCAGGGTGCTGCTGCCCGGCGTGGGCATGTGGCCGCCTCTGCAGCATCGCTGGTCAGCGCTGCCCCGGCTGCATCCCCTGGCGCTGGTCCTGCCTGCACGTGGTGAGCACACCTGGGGACCTGCACGGCGCTGCCTGCACGGGGCTGCCTGCACAGCGCTGCCTGCACGGCGCTGCCTGCACGGGGCTGCCTGCACGGCGCTGCCTGCACGGGGCTGCCTGCACAGTGCTGCCTGCATGGGGCTGCCTGCACAGTGCTGCCTGCACGGCGCTGCCTGCACGGCGCTGCCTGCACAGGCAGGGGCTTTGGCTGAGGGATGTGCAGCAGGAGGAGTCTCCCCGGGCACAGGCAGCCACAGTCAGGCAGCGTGCTGACCCCGCTGCGGTGCTGTGCCAGGCTGCCAGGACGGCTGCCAGGGCTGTGGCTGCCCTGCCAGACACCCGCAGCTCTGCACAGCCCCGCAGCAGCCCTGGGCCCTGCTCTGCGCCTGCTCCGGCGTGGAGCCACCCCGGCACTGTTTCCCACGCGGCTGGTGAAGGGACGTGCACGGGCTCCCGAGGGCGGTTTCACACGAGCAGAGGATGGAGCGAGCCCCGCAGAGCAGAGCAGGCTCCTGCCTCCACCTGCCTGCGCTGCCCCTGCAACACGTGCTGTGAAGCCCGGTCCCAGGATGTGGGGGTCCCCGGGGAGGGCCAAGCCCCCAGCACAGGCTTTAATGGTCCTGTCCCCCTGTGTCCCCGCAGAGCCACCATGACCCACCGCTGCAGGAGATCCTCCGGTCTCTGGAAGGTACAGGAGCCGTGGGAGGACTGGCGACACTGCCTGAGCCCCTGAATGCCTGGGCGTGGGGGTGCAGGGTCTGCCTGGGGTCTCTGCGCCCGTGGAGCCCCCTGACCCGCCCCGTCCTCCCCAGATCGTGGTGTGGGATGAGCCGTTCTTCCAGGGCAAGAAGCACGAGTTCACCACCGACTGCTACAGCACCCTGGAGCACGGCTTCGGCACCGTGCGCTCCTGCAAGATCGAGAGCGGGGCGTGAGTGGGGGTCACGGGGGGCTGGCACCCCACGGCACTGTGGGACCCCATGGACTGGGAGGGCTGGAGGATGGAGGTCTCCAGTACCTTTTGCCACTGGAGCCATGGGGCTGCCTGCTCCAAGGAATGGCCTCGTCCCCGTGGGGCGCAGCGGGGTGTGAGCGGGGTGGTGGGCACCGCAGGGGTCTCACCCCCTCCCACCCCCGCAGGTGGGCAGGCTTCGAGCACTGCGGCTTCCAGGGGCAGCAGTTCGTGCTGGAGCGCGGCGAGTACCCGTGCTGGGAGGCGTGGAGTGGCAGCAACGCCTACCACGTGGAGAGGATGTGCTCCTTCCGCCCCATCGCCTGCGCCGTGAGTGCCCCCTCCCCAGCTCCCTGCTGCGGGTCCGGCTCCCAGAGCCCTCCGCCAGGCTGCTCCCCGGACCCCGCTGCCGTCCACCACCCGGGGGTCCGGGCAGGACAGCCGTGCCGACGCCGTGCCCCTCTCGGCAGCAGGACCACGGGCGCAGCAGGGTGATGCTCTTCGAGCAGGAGAACTTCCAGGGCAAGCGGGGGGAGCTGAGCGATGACTGCCCCTCCCTGCCCGCCCTGGGCTGGGGCAGCGCCGTGGGCTCCTTCCTCGTCCGCTCTGGCGCGTGAGTACCCCGGGGGCTGGCATCCTGCTGGGACCCGGCACCAGGGGTACTGGAGGATGCTCCGGCAGCTGCCAGCCCCCTGCCCGCTGCCCCACACCCGCAGCACGGTGCCAGCAGCCCCGAGCCACCGCCGGTCTCTGCTCTGCCACAGGTGGGTCTGCTCCCAGTACCCGGGGTACCGGGGCTTCCAGTACCTTCTGGAGAGCGACAGCCACGCGGGCGAGTACAAGCACGTGCGGGAGTGGGGGTCCCATGTGCAGACGGGCCAGGTCCAGTCCATCCGCAGGGTCCAGCAGTGACGCCGGAGCCACCGTGCCACCAGCCGCGTGCCCTGGGCACCGTCTGTCCCGCGGGACGGTGGGGGAAAAGCTCAATAAAATCTCAACTGTCCAAGGAGGTGCACTGGCAGCTGGGGGGGATGCCGTGGGGTGTGGGGCCGGGAGCGATGCCATGCCCCGAGGGAACCTGAGGCAGCAACAAGCCATTGGGGGCTGACAATAAACCATCTTCTTCAGCTTATGAGGGAGCTTAAGTGACCGGGCAAGGCTGGTTTGGAAACATTTCCCATCTCAGAGGAGCTCTGGAGAGGTTTGGTGTGATGGAAATGTCCCATCCCTGACATTTGCAGCAGCAGGACCACCAGCAGACAATGCTGCCCAGGAAGGGATCCTCTCTGCTGGAAATCAGGATTAAAAATGCAGAATAGAGGAAAAAACAAACAATTTTGGGAAGGGCTGAGTGAAACCCTCCTGCCGCCCCGGGGCAAACCAGTCAGTGGAGGAGCGGAGCCTCCCGGCCCCTCCAAGGCCACATCTGTTGGGGACCCCCCTGGCCAGCCCCCCCTGCCCTGGCCAGCCCCAGAACCCGGGGGGACGCGGGGGGCCGGGCGTGGGGCCAGGCAGGGCGGGCAGCTGCCGGGGGGACCGATGGGGTCCCTGGGGACCCGCTGGGGACCTGCAGAACAATGCGGGGGCTCAGCAGCTGCGGAGGGTCCCCCCGGATGGGGTCTGATCCCCTGGGCACGGCTCCCCCGGCCCCCCCCGTGTGCAGGGACAGGGACTGTCCC
>WKFP01014675.1:327982-349862 GCA_011057875.1 Pterocles orientalis | reverse complement strand
AACGAAAGAATAAATAAGGACGACCTTTCCGTTTAATTACTTCTTTGAGGGGTGGGAAATACCATCGGCTCGGGCAGCACGGTGTGGGGAGGGTTGGGGACGCTCAGGAGGGGCAGGGGACCAGCCCAGTGACAATGCTCTGTCACCGCAGGGATGGCTGGCCCGGGCCAGGGCTGGGACACCGGGACTCGGGGGGAGTGTGGCGGGCGTCCACCCGTGGGCTGGGGACCGGCTGTGCCGGCAGCTCAGCGTGGAGGGTGGGGGTGGCTTCCTGGCAATTAGCTCTGATTAATATTTCAGCGAGGCAACGGCCGTGGCCATGCGGAGGGATGCTGGCGCCGAGCATCTCGGGATGGAAGGGAGCCTTCCTCCCACATCGCCATGGCAACCGTGCAGTGAGCTGTGAGGGGTGCGGGGGGGTGTATCCCCCCTGTGAACAGACCCCCAGCTGGGGCAGCTGCGAAGCCCCCCCCGGGAGAGGGATGGGTGGGCTGCACCCGCTGGGATGCCGTGGACCCCCCAGCACCCAGAGCCCCCCCAGCACGCAGCCGGTGCTGCATCCATGTGGGATGCTGAGATCCTGCCCCAGCCCCCCCGGGCAGTGGGGCTCAGCCCCCCGGACAGCAGCAGAGCCGCCTGCTCCTGCCCTTACCCGGGAAGAGCCCCGGGTGTGCAAGGTGCACGCTGGGCGAGGCTGCACCCCCGGTCCCCCCAGTGCAGGACCCTCCTGCCCCTGCCCGGCCCAGCAAGGCGGCTGCGTGTTCCCACCCCCAGCCCATCTTTTCTGCATGCTGGGGAGCGCGTCTCGCAGCGCGCCAGAGACAGGCGAGATTTAGTGGGCAGGAGGTGGAGGATTTGTGTACGGGCTCCCTGCTTGGTGGCACCGGAGCCCGGGACGTGCAGGCAGGCAGCCCCCCGCAGTGCTCCCCCAGCCCCTCCAAGGGACAGGGACCCTCTGCTCGGTCCTGAGCCCCAGACCCCGCGGAGCCAGCATGTCCCCCTGCACCACCAGAAGGGCTGCGGACCCCCCAGCTCCTGCCCCAGGGTGGGCAGAGGACCCCACAACCCTGCCCCACAGCATCCCTGCCCCATGGCATCCCTGCCCCACGGCATCCCTGCCCCACGGTATCCCTGCCCCACGGCATCCCTGCCCCACGGTATCCCTGCCCCACGGCATCCCTGTCCCACACTGTCACAGCCCCACCCCATCCCTGCCCCAGGAGCCCCTGGCAGCCCAGCTCCCCCGCAGAATTGCTCCGGGAGCCACGCAGCCTGGCATAGCACGTGCTGGGGCAGGGGACATTGCCACTGGCTTTGGAGCAGGCGAGGAAGGGGGACCCCAGCCCCCTGCCCAGCCGGAGGAGCCCTTCCCCGCCTGACCCTGGCCCGGGATGGGCCCCCTGGGGTGGGTAGAAGCCATTCTGCACCCTAACCCCTTCCTTCTGCTCCCCGTCCCCTGCCTGCACACCCCCTCCCTGCCCGTTCTTCCCAGATTCAGGCTGGAACTGACATTAATAACGGCTTGTTTCAAGTTTTCAGCCCAGAAAATACCCACACCGAGCTCCATTTTCCATTTCTTTTCAATTACCGCCGCGTCTGATCACCTCCCCACAACTCTCCTCTTTAGCCACACACACAAATCCTATTCCCTTTTCTCTTTCTGTGTATTTGCCCTTTGATTTAAGCTGCATTTTCTCCCGTTTTCATCAGTCCTCCACCTCTCCCGCTGTATATCTCCCTGTTTATCTACTTTCCAAAGGCTTCCTCCTATTTCTCCCGCCCGGATCAATACGGCTGCGGGGCGGCTGGCAGCTCCTCTCCGCTGCTGCCTGTAGTTTTTCTTGGGGGACTTGTCCAGTATTTCTTGTTAAGCTTCTGTCTCAGCTTGTTCCATTTCTCATTAGGTTTTAGCACTGGCATTGTAGTATTTCTTGTATTTCCACGCTGCCCAGCGGATCTCCTGTAATTCTTAACGGCGAGGCTTAAAGTCTCGCTCTTTAGTGGACTCCCGAGTCCTCTCTGGCAGGGCTTGAAGCGGCAAGAGGCGTGACACTTTTATTTGCAGGTGGAGAAAAGAATGTCTCTGGTTCCAAGCCAGGCCATGATTTTTTCTAACAAAATGGGCGTTGGGGATTATTTGTATTTTATGGCTGTTATTCCAGGGGATGTATTTTCTGGGGCTGTGGCGAGTGGCAGTGCCCAGGCTGGGACACCACGGTCCCTCCTGCAGTGTGGGGGGGATGCACTGCAGAGCCAGGAGGGATGTTCTGGGGACCCCAGGAGGGATGTGCTGGGGACCCCAGTGGGATGTGCTGGGGACCCAGGTGGGATGTGCTGGGGACCCCGGGAGGGATGCGCTGGAGACCCAGAAGGGATGCACTGGGGACCCAGGTGGGATGTGCTGGGGACCTTGAGAGGGATGTGCTGGGGACCCAAGAGGGATTCGCTGGAGACCCAGGAGGGATGTGCTGGGGAACCCGGGAGGGATGCACTGGAGACCCAGGAGGGATGTGCTGGGGAACCTGGCAGGGATGCGCTGGGGACCCCAGGATGGATGTGCTGGGGACCCAGGTGGGATGTGCTGGGGACTTCAGGAGGGATGTGCTGGGGACCCCAGTGGGATGTGCTGGGGACCCCGGGAGGGATGCACTGGAGACACCAGGAGGGATGCGCTGGGGACCCCGGGAGGGATGCACTGGGGACCCCAGGAGGGATGCGCTGGGGACCCCGGGAGGGATGCACTGGGGACCCCAGGAGGGATGCGCTGGGGACCCAGGTGGGATGTTCTGGGGACCTCGAGAGGGATGCGCTGGGGACCCAAGAGGGATGCGCTGGAGACCCAGGTGGGATGTGCTGGGGACCCTGCTGCAGCACTGCCAGCAAGGCAGATCTGAGCAGCCTCTGCCCCTCTCCACCCCCTGAACATCCCCAAGCCATCACCCTCTCCTCCCTGGACTTGGCGGCTCGCAGCCAGAAAGCATCCTGGCTATTTTGAAGTTTGTTTTTTTTTTTATTTCATCTGCATCCTTCTCAAAATTTTCCTTGTGAGAGAGAAGCTGCTTTTAAAATACACCCCAGCTTTCCAGCTGTCAGGAGCCAGCGGATGTATTGCTCTCCATGGCTGCATTTCTGAGTATTAAACATGACGCGCAGTCGCCGCTACACAATATTTCCTCAGATGCCACTGCACCGCGGGAGCCAAACAGTGTCCTTTAAAATAAAACCAATTTTTCCTGTCTCCTCAGCAGAATAGTCTTATTTATACGCACTCAAACAGCTGTTACTGCAGGTTAACCAAAGGTTGTAAAAACATTTTTCAAATGCCCTTAACTTCGCTTGGTTTGTTATTGAAATTGTTAATCCTGGGGTTGGATTTTTTTCCCTCCCGTGCTGGTGTAAAATAGCCAAACCAGCCCTTCCCCAGCCCTGCGGAGCTGCTGCGGCCCCTGGCAGCGCCTTGAGCATCCTCACGGTGCCGGGCAGCGCACGTGCCCTCTCCACACCCCCCAGGAGGATGGAGATTTCCCTGTCAGTGCAGTCTGTGCAACTCCACGGTAAATTTCTGCCTCGCAAACTCCTCGGTGCGTCCACACACACCCCCCCACATCCACCCATGCACCCCCCCCCTGCCCCGGCTGTGTCCCCCTGCGGTGGCCGGGGACACTTTGGGTTTGGCTGTTGAGGTTTTTCTGACACTTTGCAAGGTTCTCATGATGTGTCACTGCCTTCCATTGCCTTGATTCCCCCGCAGACCCGTGCAAGCGGGATTTGCAGCAATTAAAACTACTTTTAGTTAATTACCAACAGGGGACGTCACCCAGCAAAGCCGCGCCCGGCTGTGACGGGTGCGCAGGGTGACCCAGTGCTGCACCGTGCGGCGCAGAGATGGGCGATGCTGTGCGACGCGGTGCGGTGCTGTGCAGTGCAACCCAGTCTGGTCTGATCTAATCTAATGCAATCCAATCCAATCCAATCTAATCTAATCTAATCTAATCTAATCTAATCTAATATAATATAACATAATCGAACCTAATCTCCCCTTTTCCTCCCCTCCTCGCTGCCTCTCTTGCAGCCGGGATGAGCCCGGTGCTGGCACATCCCTCCCCCTGCACGCAGCATTCGCTCTTTCCCCGCAGCCAGCCCCTCGGCCGATGTCCCCAAGGGTCACCCACCCACCCACGCCGTGCCCACCCCACTCCCGTGCCCCACTGGGGGGCTGGGCACAGCCGGGTCAGGCGGGCGCCGCTCACACCGGAGATGAGTGATCTCCCTCGCACCCCCAAAGGCCATTTCTATGCAGATGATTCTCATCTGGGAGCGGGGAAGGGAGGCTGATGAGATCCAGTCTCATCCTCGGCCTGATTGTGATAATTTGCAACGAGCTGAGCAAAAGTGAGTTATTATTAAATGCAAATAAAAGTTAAATAATGCTGCCTGGGAGCTGCTCTGCGCCGCACCATCACATAAATCAGGGGAGGTTCCGACACATCGCCGCAGGGGGTGATCTCTGCGTGTCCCCAGCTGCCCGGACCCCCAGTTCCCGTCCCATTGACCGGGGACAGCGGTGGCACTGCCGGGGAGGTGGAGGGGGGCTGCAGCCCCTGCACGGCAGCTCCTGGGGACAGGGACAGGGACAGCACTGCGGCACGAGGGGTGGACAGGAGCGGGGCCACCCGACCCGTGCCGAGGAGCACCCCGATGGTTTTACATCCCTGTAAATCGTCTGCGGATCCAGGGGCTGGCAGAGATGTATTTTTAGCCGCTGCAGCACAATTAAGTCTTCTCGTTAGTCTCAGGAGGAGCAGGAGGCTGCTGGTTTACTTGCAAATGCTGGAGGTAATTCTCTAATGGCTCCTCCACCATTACCCAGACACTGTTTTCAATCTCTTATCATATGTAATCCCTAATGATTTCTCTGTTATGTCCTGTTTTATTAAAGCGCCATTGAACTATAGCCTATTGATTTAGATTTCACAGACAATTGAAATTTAAATTGACTCCAAATTGAATGTCTCCGTGCAATCTGTGTTCTGTACTAAAGACAGATAAAATGCTTCTATTTTTGATAACAGCTTACAGCGGAGGCACGTTTTAATTTCGGGAAGTGCGGGAGGGCGTCAGGATTCCCGTGACAATGTCGGGAGGCCGGGGTGGCCGCGGTTCCCTGACCCGTGCGGGCGTTTAGCATCGCCCCTGGGGGTCAGCAGGAGCTGAGCCGGGCAGCGTGCTGCAGGTGAGCGCACACGCCTTCCTGGGAGTTTTATTTAGGGAAAAAAATCGAACTTAATGCCAGCTCACCGAACACAAGCTGAGCTGCCGGTGCTGGCTGCCCGAGGTGCTGGCGTGGTGCTTTGCCGCTGGGATGTGGTGCGCCCTGGTGCCAAACCCGCCCTGGATGTCCCACTCCTGCGTTATCCACGGCTGCAAGCGGGTGTCTGGGGGTGCAGGGACCTGGCTGGGGCAGGACCCATCGCCCAGCGCGTGATAGAGGAGCCGTGGTTGGACCCGCCACCGCAGCTCGCTGTTCCCTGGGTACATCCCGGCACGTCCCCGTGGAGCGCGGGGTGAAGGCAGATGTCCCCATGGGCTCTGGGGACCCTGCCTCCGCCTCCCAGGAGCTTTGGTATCAACAGCGAAGAGTCAAAGGCTGCGACCTGCCACCGGCTCTGCTTATACACCTCCCGCCGGTAACAGTGTCTGTGCTACAGCCGACCCGAACGCCAGCAGAGAACGAACAGTTTATGGGCTGATGGGTGCATCCCCATCGTGCAGGGTGATCCCCGCAGCCCTGCGAGCCCGGGGACAGGACTGGGGGACCCCCGCTGAGGCTGGAGCATCCCCCAGCACCCCGCAGCAGCATGAGCCCGGCGGCACCTTCGGAGACGTGGGTTTGGGGAACCCTCCTGGAGTGGGGAGGCAGATGCCGATGCTGATGCCGGTCCCTTGGCTGGAGGAGCAGCTCCGGAGCCTCGGGGAGTGGGTGCTGAGTCCGGCTGCGAATGCCCCCGTGTGTGCACGCGTGGGGATGTGTGCGTGGATGCGCCGGCGGCTGATGGAGCGTTCCAGGCTTTAGGGACATTTACGTGTAACCTCCGGTTTAACATCCCCAGCAGGAATACTTACCAGCTGAAGAATGTTTTCACCGAGCCTTCAGTCCTGACGTCTCCCCTGCCATCGGTGCTTTTCAGGGCAGCTCGTCTCCTTACGAGCGATGGACACGCGGCTTGGCAACGAAACGATCCCACCCCTGCTCATTGAGGATCAAAACTCACCTCAAAAGATGGTTTGAATAAACCACCTCGCCAGCCTCCTCGCAGCGGCAGACACGGAGGATCCTGGTGTTGGGGCTGGGCGCTGTGCATGGGGAGGGGGCTGCGGGAGGATGGGTGCCCACCCCAGGGATGGGGAGGGGGCAGGAGACCCGGTAAAATCTGCCGGTGTTAACGCTGGAAGGACATCCCACCCCCTAAAGCTGCTGGTGAAAAAAATCCTCTGCTTTTTAAAGCCCACCTAAACTCCTGCAACTGGAACTGTCACCTAATTTATCAGGTTACTGCGGCTTTCTAAGAATGATAGACAGTAATTAAAACTAAGCTAATAACCTCCTCGCTCTTGACATTTCTACAGGGGTTTTGTGTTCGCCATTATCTACATATAGATTAAAAATTGTAATTGGACCAGAGATAGGGTTAGAAAAATCAACCACCTTCCGACTGATAGCTGGCTAGTGAGTGACACTTTGAAATTTTATTTAATCTGGGAAAATTGAGTTGAACTCTGGTAAAGTTGAGTTATCATGAAGTACCTGCTGATGCTTTCCTGGGATGCTCCAGGGGCAGCCGGGCGGCCAGACGGCCGCCCGGCTGCCCCTGGGGCATCCCAGGAAAGCAAGGATGCTGCTGGTGTTGTGCATCCCCCCCACCCAGCACAACCCCAGTCTGCCCAGTACCATGCATCCCAAGGATGCTGGGGATGATGCTGGGGGGTGCTGGGCTGGACCAGGATTGCCGGAGCGGCACGGCAAGGCAGCTGACACGCTGGGGTGGGCAGGGGTCAGCGAGCAGAGCGGCTGCTCATGAATTTCATCGTGTCGGTGCAGACAAAGAGCATCCCCACGTCGAGCTGCTTGGAACTCACCTCTTCCTCCGGTGGCTATTTCTCCTGCGTTATTTACAGGGATTTTTATTCCGATCTATGGTGATCCGTGATCGCTATAGACACTTAATTATTGCCGCAATAATTATTATAACGCGGTATTAGTAATGGAGTAATGACAGCATTTAGTTTAAGCCGTGACATATTAACTAAGCAGGGCAGTATTAATTGCAACGGTGAATTATCCTCATAGACACTATTTCAATTATTGTTTTGTCACTATTACGTTTATGACAGTAATAATTACATATCTAATATACTCATTATTGTTAGATATACAGAATAAGTCTGAATAAATGCAGCAATTAAGGGATAATGTTCCTGGTGGGGAGCTGAGGAGCAAGGGATGACTTTGGCGGCTGGTTGTAAGGATGGAGAAGACCTTCGGTGGCCAGCTGTGGGGTGCACCCTGGCACTTTGCACTGGTTTTCCCAGCTGGTGAGGACTTGAGACAGAGAATCCCCTCGCTGGGTCTCTGGCATGGCCATCCCATCGCCACGAGACCCCAGGGAGACCCCAGCTCCCAGAGGCAGAGGTTGGAGCCGGGATGCCAGGAGCAGGGGTGGCACCTCTGGCACCTTGGGCTGCTGGGGACCAGGCTAGTGGCTCTGCTGTCCATGCCTCGTCCCCTGCCACCCAACACCTGTGACAGGGTCCCCATGCTGCTCCTTCCGCACCCACTGAGGCAGCGAGGGGGGTGGGTGCCACACGTGGAAGCAGCAGTTTCTGCCTTTGCTGTTTTTCTGCTCGTTGTGTGTGTGTTTGCCTTATTTTGCCTCCAAGGAAGTGAGACCACCTCCAGCATCAGCAGCAACCGTGCAGCGTACGGGGCTGCAGTGTGCCGCATGCAACACGCAGCATCCGATGTGCAGTGTTTCAGCCTTGCAGTGATGCAGCGTGCACTGTGCAGCCCCGCAGCCGTCCAGCTGTGCAGCCCCACAGCTGTGCAGTGATGCAGCATGCAGCTGTCCAGCTGTGCAGCCCTGCAGCTGTGCAGTGATGCAGCATGTGCAGCCCTGCAGCTGTGCAGTGATGCAGCGTGCACTGTCCAGCTGTGCAGCCCTGCAGCTGTGCAGTGATGCAGCGTGCACTGTCCAGCTGTGCAGCCCTGCAGCTGTGCAGTGATGCAGCGTGCACTGTCCAGCTGTGCAGCCCTGCAGCTGTGCAGTGATGCAGCATGCAGCTGTCCAGCCTTGCAGCGTTGCAGCGTGCACTGTGCAGTGTTGCAGCGTTGCAGCGTGCAGCGGTGCGGCGTGCAGCATCCCCACACGATGTCCCTCTTCTCCCGCCGCACGGCCGCGTCGCCCTGCCAGCGCCATCCATCACGGCCCCTCCGCTGCTCTCCCAGACAATGAGGGGAAGCGGCCTTTTGGGGGAAGCCACTTTGTGCTGGTACAAAGGCGCGGGGCTGCCAACACGTGTCAGGTAATGGGATCCCCACCGGCTGCCGGCCGGGCGCGCGGGGGTCCGCCTGATGGATTACCCACCCCATTCATCTAAATTATGTCACAGGCAATAAGCAACTTGCTTCATCTGTCTAAACGAAGGGCAGGCTGGCTGCCGCTGACACGTGCGGAACGCGCCTCCGTCACCACCGCCGCCAGCGCGCCCGACGACAGCCCCTGTCTGCACACACCGCGCGGTGACGGGGCCGGACCCCCGGGGAACGCCCCACGGTAGCCCCTGGGACCGGGTCATCCCCCAGGCCAGCTCCTGGGGTGCAGGGTGGGGGCCGTGCCTCAGCCACGCATCGCACCGCGGGCAGGATGCGGGTTAACCAGGACCTGGATGCTGAAACCAGCATCCCGCGCCGAATGGCAAGGAAATCCAGGTTGTGGTGGCCGAATTTAGGAAACTGAATGTATAAGGGAGAGAGATGCATGATGCAGTTTATGTTTATGTAAATTCTTCACATTGTATGGTAAATTTTCCAAAATGCTAGTGAGGGTGGGCATTCCTGGTGTGTGTTTATCTCTCTTTATTCTACATCATATTTTGTGTTTATTAATATTTGAAAAGAATGCAAGTTGATAATTAAGAATATTCTTAGGAGAGGGTGTTCCCCACGCCCTGGGCTGGGGGATCCGGGGGTCCCTGCTGCAGCATCACCCTGGGCTGGGAGAGGGAGCCCCTGCCCTGAGGGGTACATGGGATGTGGCAGCAAAACGGGAGATATTTGCACAGATGGGAAGGGAGCAGCGCTTGTGCTCTCTGCAGTGGGTGCTGGATTGCAAGCAGTGGTGCCTGCGGGAACGGGGGAAGTTGGACACTGGACTGTCCAGTGCAGGCATGGGCAGGGGTCAGCCTGGGCTTGGAGGTCTGAGCAGCCCCCGGGTGCAGTGATAGGAATTTAAAAAGAGAAGAAAAAAAAAAAAGGAAGAAAAAGAAAACAGGCAGGGCTTCCTTTTCATGTCATCATTAACCCAGAAGTGCTGAAAACCAGCTGTGGGCCATCAGCTGGTGCTTACAGGGAATTAGTCATCCCGGTAGCCGAGTCACTGCCAAACACTGGGAGGGGACACAGGGACACCACTCCATCGCAGCAACCAGTCCTTGTTTAGTTCCTCTTGCTGCTCAAGCCCTGCTCTATTCCGGATCATGAGGCACCTTCTGCGTTAGCATCATCAGGAGATTTTGCAAACCCATCGCACAGCCAGCAGGACCAGCTCAGAGAAGTTTCCCACTGAGAAAACATCACATCCTGGGCCACCGGTGGGATGCTCTGGGTGTCACCCATGGCAGCCTCCAGGCTGCGCCGAATCTCCTGGGATACTCACCCCAGTTGCAATGGGGTCCATCCCTGCTCCTGCACCCCACACTGGGCCGGGCAGCTCCCAGGGCCGTGGTCCTCAGCCGAAGGAGGGATCAGCCCGGCTTGTTGTAGAGCTGAAGAGAGGATGGAGAGCAGGCAGAGCGCCCAGCTTTTCTCCCAGTTTGGTGCCATGCTCATGGGAGATGGTGGCTAATTTAACGGGGTCGCTGGTCCCGCAGTGCTGGTGTTTGACTTCTTGACTAATGACAAGGGTGGCATAGCTCTGGGCGATCACCCAGCCACACGTTCAAAATGTTGCAAAGCAAATTGTCTAAATAAAGCAATAAAGTGAGGGACCCGCTAAATGATTTGTCTTTTAACCATTGTAATGGAATTTTTTTTAACATTGTTTTATGTTGGAATGCAAAAATTATTACAAGTAATTAGAGTCATTTCGATTCAAATCTCTGCTTGGGCTTGA
Source organism: Pterocles orientalis (assembly GCA_011057875.1). Taxonomy (NCBI): domain Eukaryota; kingdom Metazoa; phylum Chordata; class Aves; order Pterocliformes; family Pteroclidae; genus Pterocles; species Pterocles orientalis. The sequence goes on along the minus strand of WKFP01014675.1, from coordinate 339,474 downwards.
CATATTTTGCATACTTCCACAGCGTATAACAAGTCAGCTCATCAAAATGCAGGCAGCCGGCGAGGGCCGCGGCGCAGGCGGGAGCAGAGGTTGGCTAAAGGAGCGTCAAACTGCCTTTGCTCCAGCGCGAGAGAAGGGAGGAGGGGGGAGAATCTGGCCCCACGTAAATTTATTTTCTCTCATAAGGGAGCAAGGCAAAAGCGAGGTTCAGCATCGCAACAGAACCGCGGTGTCCCCGCTCTCCATCGCAGCCCTGCACCGGCACAGCTCCGGCAGCAGCCGCGGCTCCCCCAGCGCCCGCACCCCTGGGAACAGGCTGGAGGGGGAACACCGAGGGTTTCGTCAGGATTCTTCAGCTTTTCTGAGCGTGCGCAGACCCTGCCGGGCTCTAAGCAGAGATTTATCCACTCACCTCCAGAGCAGATATGTTTTAGCAGGAAAGCTTTGGGGGAGGCGGGGTGCTTGGCAGGCACCCCTCTTATCCTCCATGGCACGGCACTGCTCTCAGCAGCAATTTAACAGCACGATAACAAATGGAGTCCCACCTGGGCCATTGCACAGATCCCCGTCTTTGCACAGATCCCCGTCTTTGCACAGATCCCCATCTTTGCACAGATCCCCGTCTTTGCACAGATCCCCATCTTTGCACAGATCCCCGTCTTTGCACAGATCCCTGTCTTTGCACAGATCCCCATCTTTGCACAGATCCCCGTCTTTGCACAGATCCCTGTCTTTGCACAGATCCCTGTCTTTGCACAGATCACCGTCTTTGCACAGATCCCCATCTTTGCACAGATCGCTGTCTTTGCACAGATCGCTGTCTTTGCACAGATCCCTGTCTTTGCACAGATCCCCGTCTTTGCACAGATCCCCATCTTTGCACAGATCCCCGTCTTTGCACAGATCGCTGTCTTTGCACAGATCCCCGTCTTTGCACAGATCGCTGTCTTTGCACAGATCCCCGTCTTTGCACAGATCCCTGTCTTTGCACAGATCACTGTCAGGTACATCTCTGCTGGTACCAGAAACCCGGAGTTTTGCCCCAGCTCTCAGGTCGGAGCTGTTCCCTGTGTTCAGGTTGCCACCGGCTGCTGGCGCGGCTGCGGGGGGCTCAGCCGCCCCTGCCCCTCCTGCCCAACACGCCCTGGACCAGCCAACACGAATTCAAAACCCCCGAGCCGTGCGTGGCTGCACAGGCAGAATAACAGCAGCAGCAACAGGCTCCGTCCCGGCAGGCTGGGCACCGCAGGTGGATCGCGCCGGAGGGCTCTGTGCCAGGCTCAGCACCAGGCTGCCAGACCGTGTCCCCAGGTGTCGGGAAAGCTGCTGAGGGCGGCTGGTCCGGCTGCTCGGGTCCCTGGGGCTGCGGCAGAGAGGAGATGCTGCTGCTGCTGCTCAGGGGCCGAATCCTGCACGTTCCCCTCCAGAGGGACCGCACCGTCCTGGCAGCGCCGTAGATCTGCTCCCGACAATCAGGTGGGATCTCGCACCCGCCGCTTCGTGTATCACGCCCTGTACACAGCATCTCAATACCAGATCTTACTCTTTCTATTTGTCTTGTTTGAAAGCCCCTGTGTAAGAGAGACAATTTTTTAACTGTAAGATAGATTGCCTGGAGCTGCGCGGCAGCAGGGATGGGGAGGCAGAGGATGATGGATAACGTACAAATGATTAGAGGACAGGCCGCACAAATTCAGATGGAGAAAAACCCGTTACCATCAACGTCACGCCTCTCTCCCCTCTGGTCAGCGCTTGCAGGAGCAGCTGCTGTGCCCACCCCCTCCTCTGCTCCGGAGCTGCTGGGGCCTGACACAAACCCCGCACCTCCTCACGGCCACAAAACTGCACAAAATGTGTTGGAGGATCCCTCCCAGCCCCCTCTTCCAGCCCTGCCCTGGTGCATGGGCACGGCTTGCCAGCGCAGGGCTCCCGTGGGCTTCCCTCCCCATCCCTGTCCTGCTCCCGGGGGGGCTTGGGGACAAGAGTGCCAGGAGTGGCAGCTGGAAGGGGACCCTGGCTGCCAGATGTGGCAGGAGCACGGTCTAGCGATGGCAGGGTCATTGCCAAGGGGCCCTGGCACAGCCTCCCGGTACGAGGTGTGTGCTGGGGATGGTGCAGAGCCACTTGCCAAAGAGGATGCTCCAGCCTGGACCTTGGGTACCAGCATCTGGTCCCTGTGGGATCCCACCCATGGGCCAGCTCCGGTGACACGGTGCCTTGCTCAGCACCAGAACCAGCACCTTCCCCCCGCCGAGCCACCGCCAGCAGAGATCCCGTGGCTGCGGTGGGAAGCGGGATGGAGCGGCAGCGTGGGGCGAGGACCAGTTATCACTTGCCCGAGGACACGGCGTGAGCCCGGCTGCGGCACGAGCTGCCAGCGGAGCTGCGCTGGGCTTTGCGTTTCCTCCGCCGTCTCATTAATCCTGATTTACCGAAGCAGGCAGCGGGCTGGGGGTCTCCGAACAGGCTGCCCAGGCTGCTGATTGCCTGCGCTGAAGACAGCGGTGCCCTCGAGACGAGGCCACACTGAATTATTCCAATCAGCACCGGGAAGGGGAGCAGGAGCCCACCCGCGTGGCAGCGTCCTGGCCGTGGCCACGCTCCTGGGTACATGCGGTGTCACAGCCCCGGTGCTGTGGCTGCAGACGGGGTGGCAGCTGGCGGTCCCCTCGCACGTTGGTGACAGTGCCGCCGAAGAGGGGAGCAGCACAGTAACAGACCCCCCAGGAGCACAGCGGGTCCTGAGCCCCAGGGCTGGCAGCCAGCAAAACCTGCTGTGGCCGGAGCCGCGCGGCATTCGGCACACGAGATGTCCCATGTCACCGCTCCTGTCCGCGCCTGGCGGCACAGCGCAGCTCCCAGCCCACGACCGGGCGCTCGGCACGAGGATGGGACCTGCCCATCCATCTGTTCACCAAATACAGACTCTGGCACCTTATTACACCTCTGCTCAGCTATTTTTCAACTTAAAGGGCTAATAACGCCTTAATAAAACTGTTTAATTACAGAAAATGTCCTTTATTAAACATAATCGCCGTATGGTTGCAAAGCACTTATGGCCACATTCATTACAGGGGAAAGGAAAGCCACTCGGGTGACACCGGCTGTGTCACTAATAGGCTGCGTGTGAGTTATTCCTGCACGAGCCCGTGTTAATTCTTTGAAGATTAAAGGAAAGCGTTTGTCACCAGGCAGCAGAGAAAGCCTTCACCCAGGCTGCCACCAGTGCGGCGTCTGTCACACGAAGCCAGCCGCCCACCAGCACAGCCCCGGGCTGTCACCCAGCGTGTCCCCTGCACGGGCACAGCCCTGGACCCGCTGCGGCTCCCTGCGGCTGCTGGGCTGGGACCGGGCACCGGGAAACCGGGTTTCACCGAACCGGTGGTGCTGGGCGGCCGGCGAGGGCGGCTGGGCAGGGGGCTGCAGCCCCTTCCCCGACAGCCTGCTGCAAACCGGTCAGCGCGGCCAGTTTCATCTCCCAGGAACCACCTTCCCTCTGCAATTAGCAGAAGTAATGAACTTTAGTCCTGTGCACTGAAGGGAGACGTTAACCCCTTCTCCTCCGGACGAGGTGACCGGAGATGGTGGCTGAGGGAGAGCTGCAGCATCCCGACCCTGCCACTGCACGGGGCGATGTTCGGGTTGTGGGCTCATCCAGCAAACAGGGACTGGTCACTGCGTGCAGCGAGCAGCACGTCACCGGCACAAAGAAATGTCCCCGTCCAGCCTAAACCAGAGACGGGGCAGCTCCGTACTGTCACCGGCACAAAGAAACGTCCCCGTCCAGCCTAAACCAGAGACGGGGCAGCTCCGTACCGTCACCACCGCACAAAGAAACGTCCCCGTCCAGCCTAAACCAGAGACGGGGCAGCTCCGTACTGTCACCGGCACAAAGAAATGTCCCCGTCCAGCAAAGAAAGCTCCGTACTGTCACCGGCACAAAGAAATGTCCCCGTCCAGCCTAAACCAGAGACAGGGCAGCTCCGTACCGTCACCGGCACAAAGAAACGTCCCCACCCAGCCTAAACCAGAGACGGGGCAGCTCCGTACTGTCACCGGCACAAAGAAACGTCCCTGCCCAGCCTAAACCAGAGACGGGGCAGCTCCGTGCCCGCGCCGGTGCTGAGCACCCCACAAACGGGCCCTGGGGAGAGGTTTGCTGAAGACGGAGGGGGTCCGGGGAGGGTTTGCAAGCACAGGGCATGGTGCAGAGGACGGGAAAACTCGTGACACGTCCTGCACACACCCAGGCTTCTCCTCTCGGACGCCAGCTGCTGCGGTGACACCTTTGCACCCCGTGTCCTCGGCAAAGGCTTGGTGCAAGGCTGGAGGAGAAGGAGCTGTGCTCATTTCTCAGCTGCCGCAATGTTACGTGTAATTAAGGTTATTAATTATGTATATTAGTGATGGAACGGAGACACACGGCTGTGGAAGCCCGCCCCAGCAGGCGTTCATCCCGCAGGTGTCCCTCCCAGCCCCTCGCATGGGGCAATGGCAGCTCCCGCAGCCACCTGCCGGGGTCCAGCGCGTCCCCAGGCCACCCTGCTGCCCTCCCCTGCCCCGGGGAGCCGGGGGGAAGCTGCTCCTGCTAAAGCTTGTGCGAGGGAGCCCCAGAAATGCCCCTGGGAGGATGAGGGGTTGTGTTGGTGGAGGCTGCTGGTGGCTGCCAGGAGTGGACCCTGCCCTGGCGAGGCAGGGGACATTCCCAGCCGTGAGGACGGGGACATCCGTACCCGCTCCATCTGGGATGAGTCCGTGGCGTGGGGAGAGCTTTGCTCTGGCAGCCCCGGGTTATCATTTCATTCTGAAGCGGAGTTAATTGCTCCTGTTTGTGCCGTGCCCTCGGCAGCTGCTACAGGTGCAGCCTCACAATCGAAGCGCGCTGCAAGGTGCAAGGTGCTGCTCTCTTCGGCCAAGGAGAGGAGAGAGACAGCGCCGACGTGGGTGGGTGGAGAGACACAGAGTGGGGCGTCCAGAGAAATCCAGCTGGGATTATCGTTCACAACAAACAGAGCAAGCCTGCTAACTGCAGAGTCTACCCTGCGGTGTTGCAGAGTCCCTCCTGCTTTGTACCTCAGCTCATTCACAGTTCCCCTCCTGGTCCCTGCTGGGGGACGGGCAGGTTTTGGGGACCGGGGTGGCCACCCCCCGGGATGCTGCCGGGGCCGGGGCACGGCGCAGGATCAGCCTCTGGCAGGTTTTCTCCCCTCGGCTGCCTGCGGAGGTTCAGCCCCATTAGCAATTTGCTGATCTTCATGGCCCTGGGTGCAGCCAGAGGCTGAAAACTCCTCATTTACCCAGCGCCAGGATCCCTGCACGCCGTTATTAGACCCTCCGCGCAGAGCTGGCTGCTGGTTAGATGCTGCCTTGGCCTTCTGTTCTGATTGGAGTTAGTTTTTCCCACTAAAAAAAAATAAATAAATACAAGAGACAAGAGTGTGGAGGCGCAGATGCTCTGGGGCTGCATCACCGGCACCCTCGGGCTCCAGCCCAGCCCGGCGCAGCCGCCACCGCTGCCAAACCGCCCCCGGCGCTGCCAGGCTGGGGGGGCACCCGTGCGGGTTGTTCCTGATGCAAATGGATCCACACCGACAATTTTCATTTTTGGAGGGAAAAAAGTCACCACCTGCCCTTAATCTCAGGCGAGAGCTCTGCAGCCCCCAGCTCAGCCCTGGTCCTGGGGCCATTGGGGAACGGAACCGGGGGCTCCGGCATGGGGCTGGGAGGAGACCCCAGGGGAGCCGCCACCTCGGGCCCTTGCCCGGCAGCTCCCTGCAGCTGCAGGGTGAAAAAATGGGGATAAAATGGCACAGGCACGTGGGGACAGGGGGACAGCGTGTGGCTGTGGCGGTGCTGTTCAGCACAGGGTGCTGCGGGCTGCTCATGCCATCACCGGTTTGCCTAAAACCCTGCAAACTTCAGTGGTTCTGCGTTTGAATCGCTGCTGATTTTTCAACAGCTCTGGCGTTCCCGTGAGCATCCCGGGGTGCGGGTCCCCAGCTGGTGTGCTGGCCGCCGAGCAGGGCACCGGGAGCTACCGGACGGGAGCTTTAATCGGAGCGTGGGGATGAGATGCAGCTACGGAGAGCTGCGGCGGCTCTGAACCCAGGATGGTGACAGCCTCTGGGGCTGCAAACATCCATGAAATGGGTCTCGGCAGAGGGCTGGGCGCGGGCTCGGGCAGCGGGGATCCAGGCAGGACGAAGGAATCCCCTTCTTTGGGACAGCCGGTGTGTTTGCAATTACACTCTTCACCCGCTGCCGTTTATACCCCATCCATCGGGCGCTGGGTGTTAACTCTTTCACCAGTGGTGCCTTCCAAAGTGCATCTGCCTTTGTTTTCGGTGAGGAGCAGCCCGGCAGCTCCTCGGGGACATGGGGTTAGTCCCGACCCAGGGATCTCATTCATTCTTTCCGTGACATCCTTTTTGTGAACATCTGGTTAACATTTGCCAAATGAAAAGAGTTCTTCTTTGCTGAAAAATGGCTTCTTTCCTTTTTTCAAAATTGCTCAGATATGTGAAAAATTGTTCAAGGTTTTTTTTTTTTCCCCCCAAAGTGTTCTGCCCTTAACCCCTTTTCCTGAAGGAACCTGCTGGCACAACCAGAACCTGCCCATCGGGGACCCTCCCGGGAACCACCTTCCCTCTGCGCTGCCCACCCGGGTCACTCGGTACCTGCAGACACCCGTGTCCTGGGGTCACCCTGCCTAGCCCCGGGAGGGGACACGGCAGTGGTTTGGCTCCCAACCGCCAGGACGGGTCCCCTCCATCCCCCCAGCCCTCTCCTCTTTGCTGGGTTTGCTGGCTCTCCTCTGGCTCTCCTCCCGGCGCTCCCTGCCCACAGCCAGCTCTCCTGATGCCCCATCCTTCCCGCTCCAGCGTTATTCCAGCGAGCAAAACCTGGGGGAATGGGTGTGGGGCGAGCGGTGGGGCTGAGGGTCACCTCCCCCCCCCAGTGGGGACATCCTTGTGTCCCCAGGCAGGCGCTGGGGCTGGGGGTCCTGTGGCATGCGGGGACAGGGAGAGATGGGCATCCCGCAGAGCCCCGCATCCTCCTCCCCGCGGGAGCCCAGCCCGGCTGCTGGCTGCCCGGGATAATGGGATTCAGAAGGTTTCTGTGGGGTGGGGATTTTGCATTTTTTTTTTTTCCCCTTCAAATTTCCATACCTTGAATTTGATCGGGCCCTCTGGGGACCGCGATGCCGTTTGATCTCATTTTGTGTTCCATTTCTGATGTTACACCTTGTCACGGTGTATTAAGTGCCATCAAGCTCCGTAACGCAGTGACACGAGAACCTGATGCTACATGATCGACAAAAATATGCTCGTCCCCCGAGAGATGCTGACAGTGTCATATCTGCCACCGGCTCCCGCCCTGTGCAAAAGGCACAAACCCCCTTTCATGGCAGCTCCGGAGCTCTGCCTGCACAGCCGAGCGGGGAAGCTGAATTTCGTTAAATCTGATGTCCTGGAGCCTGACACCTGCAGAAAATGAGGCCCCCAATTAGCAGCCAGAGCCGTGCCCAGAGGTGCTTTAAGCACCTTGGGGCTGTGCAGGAGCAGAGCTGGCGGCTGGGCAGGGGCCAAGCTGCTGCCGGACCCACGCCTGCAGCCGCTGATCTGCCTGTTGGCACACGGAGCATCCGTGGATAACGCCTCGAGGTGCTGCAAATTCTGGGGAAAAAAGAAAAAAGAGACAAATGCACGTCACATACTGCAGCACCAAGGTCCCCCAACCTTGACCCGGGGCCGTTTGGGGGTGCCCAGGATGGCGCAGCAGCCCCATGGTGGGATGAGCAGAAGGAGCAGCGCAGGGATGCTCGGGCTGTGCCGGGTGGGGGGCATCACCCCTGCACCCCCCGCCTCTGCCTGGGGGATCCTCACTGGTTTCATCCGCAGTTATTGCCCTTATTTCCCTCGCCTGGGTTTCTTGACAATCGTTAATGTGCGAGCTGACTGATTTTCATGGTAATACACTAAACAAATGCCTCTTTCTCTCGGCAGCGATGCGGCGGCTCAGCCGGAGCCCCCGCGCTGGGCTCGGTGTACAATCCCCCGACGCAGGGAATGTGGCGTGCCAGAGAAATTCTGAGTGAAGTCCCAAGGGATTTATGTCAAGGACAAAATAGTGTATCCCATGGGTAAATATAGTTAGCACAGCTGCAAAACAGAATTTATTTCTTGTTTGCGATATCATTTTTAAAGTATGGCATAGGGAAAGCTTTAAAAATGAAATTATAGCTTGCAATAAAAAAAGCTCATAGGCACTGTATTCAAATTATGCAACAGTAATATGCTGAGTTCATAAATAAACATCTCTTATTAACCCTTCTCATAGCAAAATGGTATTTTTCCCCTGAAATAAACAGTCAGAACGATTTGCTGGGGAAAACATCAGCAAACAGCAGTAAGCCATGTCTGCAGATGCTGTGATTATCCGCAAGCCCTGTGCGGTACCTGTGCCGGGACGGACGCTGCATCCGGGAAGGTGTCCGGGATGCTGGGGCAGGGGAAAGGCATCCCCCCACCCTGGCTGAGCCCCAGCCCAGGCACTGGTCCCAGTACCGGGGTGGTGGGGGTCTGAGGGGCCAGGCAGGGCGCTGGCAGGGTCCCTGCAGCCCCCGCGCCCCCCTCCCCGTGCTCTCTGGGTTATTAGGCGAAGCGCAAAGTGGTTAATCAATTTTGTTTGCATATGCAAGAGAAGACGCTGTCATTTCATTAGCTCAAGTAAGGACTCGCACACTTTGTGAAGCTTCAATAATTCTCTTTAAAGTTATTGAGAAATGTATGCTTAATTATATTTGCATATGAAAAATAGGGTCTAATTAGTTTGATTGATTATTATTTTAACCTTAATGACATTTTGAGTATCTGTCCCAACTAATAGCAAGTGTATCTCTAATAAATCACGAATTTTTATAGCATGGTCTATCGAGCTTCCTTTTGAAATATATTTTATTAATATACCAGCATGTATTGAAACTGAAACAAGTCAAACAACCGCTCATTTATTAAACCATTTAAATGTCAGCTTTATACAAGAGTAATATTACAGGAAATACGTTCCTCTGAAAGACATCTGTAGGCCAGGGATACTCAAAATATTGGTTATTTTAGCGAAATATATTAAGGAAATAAAAATTCAATTATGTCATTTATTGCACTAAATAAATTTATATCGACTGCCATAAACGTTTTGCATTAGCAGATGTTCTTCCCTGCAAACTCTAATTTTCCAGGGCCGGTCCCGTGCCGATGCCTCTCGCCTGCCTGTCGTCTCCCGCCCAAGGAAGCACGGCCGGACCGCCAGCACCTCGCAGCATGGCTTTGCGGACCCCGGGGATGGGCTCAGCCTTGGGAACACCGGGAAAACGCCCAGCGGTGTCCAGCTCGGGGCTGTTCCAAGCCCCCCACCCACCCAGCCGCCCTGGAGGGACAAGAGGCAGGGGCCGCTTTTGCACTGGCCTTGATTGAAATTCCTCAGCAGTGGTGGTGTCCCTGCCATCAATGCCTTAATTAGAAATTAGGATAGTCACATTGGCATAAATTAAATCAGACTCAAGATGATTAACAAAGTAATGCAAGAAATCATTAAATTAAACCACTGTGCCAAGTCCACTGCTGATCTATCACAAATTTGGGCTGCTAATGAGGTCTTAATTAGTAAGTTAGGTCGAAATAATTCATGTCATTCAATTCAGAGAAGACACTTTTGTTTTTTTTTTTTTTCCCCAAGACTCGATGCAAATGTACCAACTAATGGGGCCATAAATAAATAAATAAACAAACAGCATCCCCGTGTTATAAAAACCCTGCCACGCAAGTGGCAAATGTTAATTTGCAGAAGAGCGACGAGTTCCCTCGCTGCCCCAGGCAGCCAGCCCTGTTAGCCGGCACATCCCCGTGGCCTCGGGGCTGAGCCTGTGCCCTGTGCCCTGCAGACACCCAGCTCCTGCCAGCACCAGGACCGCCCTGCTCGGCTCGTTCGGGATGGAGACAGACCGCTGCTCTCGGGCTCTGGGTGCCTCCAGCCCTGCCCGGGGTGGGGGAGGCTGGGGCAGGGGGTCAGGGTCCACCCGCAGCGCTGGAAACCACCCCACAGGAGACCAGTGGGTGTGAAACCCACCCAAACGTGTGCAAGGAACAGTCATCCGGAGAATTTTCTGAAGAGCCACAGCTTTAATTGCTCTCCCTTGCTCCTCCGAAACAGGAGAAAAGTACTTTTTTTTTTTTTTAATAGAAAAATCTTGGGCACACTGGGACAGAGCAAAGTCACAGTTTGTGCAACGAGCAGATCCAGCGGAGAAGTTTCCGGAAGGCTGGAAAACCCCTAACAGGGAGCCTGCCTGGTTCCCTGCCGCGCGGGGCTCCGTGCCCAGCAAACCCCCACCTGCGCCCAGAAACATGCCGGAGGGTTTGCTTCTTCCTTGCTTTGCTTTTCCTTTTTTAAGTATTTTACAGCTCGAGACATCACATTCCTGGGGCCCGCCCCGCTTTTGGGCAGTTCCTGGGCAGTTCCGCTCGCACAGGCACAGGCGGCCGCTGCTGCGGGCGCAGAGAGAAGGGATTTGTCTGAAGGTGGGCTGAAGCATCCCTTTTGGACTTCTTGTTCTGCAATGCTCCCAGCACCTCTTTCCCCTCCATCCGAACAGCCGAACCCTCCTCTGCCCTTACCTCCCGCTCCCCGCTGACTCGTAGGGCGCTGCCAAGACAAACCCCCCCAGTCTGGGCAAACTGGGCAAACACAGCTGTGTCCCCTGCAGCCCCCCCAGCCAGGGGGACGCAGCCTCGGGGGGTGACACCGCCGTGCTGTTAGCAGCCAGGTTTCCTGATGACATTGCCCACCGGTGACAAGGGGCTCCCACGGCTGCTGTCACCCTGTTGACTTGGCTGCAGGGTGCGTGCAAGAGGAGGGGCACAGGGGAGGCTCCCCCGGCCCGAAGATGCCCCATTTTGGGGCCATTTCTGCTGCTAAAGAAGGGAACGGGAATAACCCCCGGACGGCGTTGTAGCTCGGAACTCTGAGCCAGCGATGGAAGAAGCGCAGCACAGTGACACCACCCCCAGCCCCCAGCCCAGGGGGGTCCCCGGCCCCCCACTGCCCCGCACCGCCCCGGGCCAGCCGGAGGGTCCCCAGGTGCCCGTCACCCGGGGGGCCCGGCTGTGCCACGGCGGGGCTGCGAGCGGCGGTGTCACCAGAGCAACGGGCTAACGGGGGACCAGCCCGAGCGCTGCCGCTGGGAGACACTGGGACAGGCTGGGAAAGGGGGTGTCGGGGGAGGGGATGTGTCCGGGGCTCCAGGAGCTGCAGGGGATGGAGGCAGCAAAGCGCCCGGGCACGGGTGGGGGGATGCCCAGCCCAGAGGGAGTGATGCCGCGGGCTGGGACAGGCTCGGAACAAGCTCGTTTTCATCTAAAAGGAAACGGTCAAGCTCGGGCCAGCCACCTCAATTGCCCCATTCTCTCTCCAAAGCACAAGGATGGGGCTCT
>WKFP01014675.1:309083-321583 GCA_011057875.1 Pterocles orientalis | reverse complement strand
TCCCAGAGCCACTGCGGACCAGTCACACCAGTGCTGGGGCTGCTGGGAGCTGTGTTTCCTCTGCCTGCACCTCCCAGCGCCGCCTCTCCCCGGGGGGTTCTGGGTGTTAATGAACTGGGGGCTCGCGCTGTTCGAGCAGCACCCAGCACCATCCTTTTGTTCTGGATGCTGCTTTTCCTCGCAGGTTTCTGAGCCGCGGTGCCTGCCCTTTCCCGAGCCCTCGGGGAGCGGGGTGGAGGGTGCTGGACACACTCCGGGGACTGGTGGCCGGTGTCCCCAGCATGGCAGCGCCCGTCCCTGTGAGCCCAGCCGCTCGCAGTCGGTTCCTGGGCAAACAGCAGGATGGGATCTGCCGCAGCAGGCTGGAAATGGCAAAGCAGCGGTGACGGATGGCATTGCTATGGTAACTCCATCAGTGAGTCCTCCGGCTCCATCCGCTCCCGTTACCAGCAGGGCTGGGGGGAGAGTCGGGGAGAAACAGAGACGGGAAGAGCGAGGGAGGAACTCACCTGACGACGGCGAGCGTGCTGGGCTGATTGGATTAATCGCTGCGGATGGCTGGAGCTCTGTTTAGAAAGCACTGTTTGAAAAATATGCAGAATTTTAATTACGAATTGACACGCGCTTAATTCCTAGTGAAGAAGAACTTGACAGCAAGGGCAGGTGCCGGTAATTGTGGCTTCTCCTGGTGCTGGTGCTCACTGCCCTGCGGTCCCCAGGCACGGCGCTGGTGGGTCCCCGCAGCCTGGGCACGGGGACAAACCCCACCCGGGGGGACCTTGGAGCAGGGTCTGGTGCCTGTGGGGTGAACATCTCCATGAGGGCAACCCTCTCACTGTCGCAGGCTGCCCAGTTCCCCCAGTTCCCCCAGGGCTAGACCAGTAACTCGGCAATTCCGCCGTGCCTTTAGCACTGGGTGGGGCGGAGCAGAAATAGCTTCGCTCTGGTAGCAAGGAAGATTTCTTTATTCTGCTGTTCAAACCCAAATATCAGAGCGAAGAGGACAGGTCTTTGGGCGGATGTTTGCAGAGCTCTCGACATTATTATTATTTAATCTGTGCTCTCGACACCCGGCTGTGCCGCAGCCGGTGCATCCCCGGCAGGAGCAGTTTGGTGCTGGAGGAGCAAACCCAGGGGAGCGAGCGTCCCCAGGACCCGCCGGGCTGGCAGCTTGCCACGAGGAACTTCTTGGTGCCGCCGCCTCCTCAGCCCGGTTCTTCCCAGGTTTTCCAGCGGCGGCAGCAGCCCTTTCCCCGGGAGCCGGAGCCTGACGCAGCAGGCGGGCGGGTGGCTTCGGGTGGGTTTGCTTGTTCATCTCTCAGCGTAGCGAGCTGGTGCTTCTCAAACACCCCAGAAATGATGGTAAATGTGTTTTAAAATTTTGTGACAGTGCGTGCACAAATCACCAATTAACTACTCCCTAAGTGCCCATTAACATGATAAGTCGTAACAGCTCCGAAAGAGACATTATTGTTTATCACGTCAGCGACCCGTGGATTAAGGACTCCCCAAGTACACATTGACGGGGTGAGCGGAGCATCGCCGGAGCATCGCCGGAGCCGTTCTCCGCGCCGCCGCAGCCAGCTGTGGAGAATGGCAGCACTTGGGAACCGCGGCAGCACCCAGCCCCAGGGTGCAGCCCCGCACGCTGCTTTAACACAGCCTTAAAAAACCCAGCCAGTGCCTCTCCCCATCCTACCTGCGCCCATCCCGCCTCGTCAGCTTGTAATGACTGGAGCAGGGATTTGGTTTGTTTCAGAGCCACAGAAAATTGTTGCCCCTGCTCTTTTCTAACAGAGGTTTTTTATTTGCAAATAGCACCAGTTTTGTCTTTAAAAAAATTTCACTTTTAATCAAAAAAAGCAGAGCTCTCCTGAGCCAAGGCGTGCTAGCCATGAGCGGAAGCATTTCCAAGGGTTTGCAGCCAGGGTGCCTTGTGGGAGCTGTAGTCCTGGAAGGCGGCTCCGCTCCTGGCACAGCTCCGTTGGTGTCACCTCGCCGTGCCCCGGGACACGCTGCCCACCACTGCACCCCTGGGAGCTCCCGCTCTGCCCAAGCGCACATCCCTGGCGCTGGGGTCCCAGTCTCCGTTCCCAGCTGTGCCCGTTTCTCCCTTTCGCTCCCGCTCTCCCTCGAGCTCCCTGCCCATGGCCGCGAGGGAGGATGAGGAGCAGCGCCCTGTCCCCTGCCCTTCCCCAGCATTCGGGGACCGCAGCAAGCCCTGGGGGGCACAGGGGTGCCAGTGCCAGTGCAGCCCCATGGGAGCGGGGACTCCCCTGGAAGCGCTGGAGCTGCTCCAAAGAGGGTCCCCATCCCAGCTGGGGACATGGGCTCCCCAGGCAGCGCAGAGCCCCCCCAAATGCCACCATCCCAGCAGGGTCCCGCCTGGCTCTGCCCTGTCCCGGCGGTGCTGTGGGTGCTGCTGACCCGGCGGCAGGAGCTGAGCCGATGCCGTGCCGGGGATGGCGGCAATTTGCTGCTCGAAGCGTAATGATGTCTCTTAATTTCCAGCCGCGCTCATCCCGAGTCAGGCCAGCCTATTGCACACAAAATACAATTTGTGCAGGGAGCACCAATTCCCAGGCCTGTAAACATCCCATTTCCAATTCCAGATGCGCTGACAGAGTTGTACGGTTCGATTTCTACTTAAACCCTCACACGCTGTCTAGTCCCATGAAGAGCTCTCGGCTTTCGTCTGCTCATCCCAATTATTGTCTCAGGACCTTAAGTCAGGCAGGATTCAGCCTGAATTCCCCAAATCTCTCCATTAAACAGATCTCTTCTTGTTAGAACCTATTTATTCAAGATGCAAATGACAGGCTCACCGCTCAATTGGAATCATTTTCATCCAGCGCCAAATAACACGCTTTAGTCTCCTTGGCATGAAGCGGTGAGCTATTAAAAATGGGAAGGAAATACAGCCAGGCTAGTTCATTCCTAGCTTCAGGCCTTCTTCATCAATATTTTACTTAGGGAGCCATCGCTCCATTTTAATGGGAGTCCCGTAACGATCCAGATGGCAGCTCTGCCTGTGCGGGGAGCCGGGAGCCCCAGCACCGCGGCACCTGTTGGAGCCGGGGCCGGCGGCAGCCCCGCTCCAGGACAGGATCCATGGGGGGGCAATCAGACCCCCTCCGCCTCGGTGTCCCCAACAGCCCCCCTGACCGCAGCCCCAGCGTGGGGTCACAGGCTGCTCCCACCGGTGCTTCCCAAGGAAGGGAACGGGGAGCCGCGGGGCCGGTGCGGTGCAGGATGGGGCGTGCCGGAAGATGCTCACGTCGCCAGAGGATGCTCACAGCGAGGTGGGGGTTTCTGGCTCTGCTCACACCTCTGCCAGTCCCTGAGCCATCACCTTGCAAAAAGAGCCAGGACCCGGACTCTGAGCACACCCAAGCGCTGAGTTCTGCTGGGGTCCCTCCGGAGGGTCACAGTCTGTGTCCATCGTGATGGGTCCGTACCCACCTGTGGCTCGTTTTCTGCATGAGATCAGAGCAGCGGGGCGGGAGGGAGGCAGGAAAGGCCGGACAGGGATGCTCAGCCCAGGGATGCTGTCTCCCTGCCCGCTGCACAGCTCAGGCTCCTCGGCAGCGGTTTGCTGCCGGCTGCTCCCGCCGTGCCCACGGCCCCGCGGCGAGGCTCCGGGCGCGGGAGAGGGGCGGCGGGGGGGAGATAGCAGGCTCCGTTACAGGGGAAGAGGCGCGCGTTATGTGATCCGGGAGCTGCGGGAGCAGAGATGAATAATGACTCCACAGCACTTCCACTTGTTTTCCTCAATAGTCAGGCTTGGCTTCTTTCCCTTAGATCCACTACTAACAAAACTGTATTTGAAATTCACCCAAGTGTACAGTAACCGTGCCAATGTGTTAGCAACTTACTTCTGGCACACTGCTGCTAACATGCAATTACACCTGACACCATGCTATTTAGTGTGTTTCATTCAAATTAAACACCCTGCTGTAGAGGATCTAAAGGCAACGTCTGCTTTAAGCCTCACAGAAGTGCACGGCGTGTGCTTTGTGCCAAAAAATGCACACACACGTGTACACACCCCTATGCACACGTGTACACACCCCCACACACACGTGTACACACCCCCACACACGTGTGCACACCCCCACGCACACGCATGCACACACATGGCCTGGGCGCTGGCTGGGCTCCCCCGGGACATGGGGGCTGCAGGAGGGGCAGGATGGGCCCCATCCTTCCCGGGATGCGGGTCTGGCACGGCATCAGGCTGGCAGCCAGTGTCCCCAGCGGTGGGGGCCGGTGCCGAGGACAGTGGGAGCGGAGGGGTGACACCGAGCTGTGCCGCTGGCTGCCACCTTTGCAGAGCAGAGGAGTATCGAAACTCTTGTTCTCGGCTCTGGTGCTGGGGATGGGAGCAGGAACAGGAGCAGCATGTGATGAACCCATCCACGTGCTCACGATGGCAGAGCAGGACGCATTCGCTGAACCCACCCTGCCTGGCCCGGCTGCAGCCTTGGGACCCTTCCCAAGCATCCCAGCTGCCGTGCTCGTGCCGGAGAGGGGCAGATTCCCACGCTGGTGAAGCCACAAGAACACCCCAGGCTCTGCCCCAGCAGCATCACCGCTGTCCTGTCCCTGGGAGATGCTCAGGAGGGTGGTGCTGGCAATGGGGGTGCCGGTTCCCTGCGTTCCCAGCCGCAGGGACAGAACGTGGTGCCACTGTGCCCTGTGAGCCACCAAGAGCCGGGAGCTCGAGCCGGGAGTCTCAGTGGGTCCCTCTGATCCCCGATGTTCCCATTAGCATCCCCGGCACTGTGGCTGCTGGCCGAGAGGCTCGGTGGTGTTATATATAGAAAGTTAACAAGGATCTGCAGGGCAATTGTGCAGCAATGGGAGCTTTTAAGGGTTTATTTTATTGAAACACTTTAACATTAAATCTCCTGTTAGCCCAGCAATTTCTATTCCAATACTCGAAGCTGTTTCTGTACCTGTCACTGAATCTCCTGCACCTTGCAGAGCACAAAGGGGCGATTAACGAGTAACTAATGCCATCGGTAACCCCTGGAGGCTCTCCTGCCTCCCACCATCCCACCGTGCACAGGAACCGCGCGTCCCCTCCGACCGTGGTGCCGTGACCCCCCCGGAGCTCCGTGTGCACCCAGGTTCCAGGGGCCGTGTTGGCCAGGAGACCCCAGCCCCTGAGCAGGTTCTGCAGGGATGGAGGTCTCCAGTCCGGGAGCAGGGTTTGTCCCTGCACAGCCAGGGTGTCCGGTCACACTGTGCCCCCCTGGGTCCGTGCCCAGCCCTGCCGCCATGTCCCTGAGCGCTGCAGCTTCACCGGGTTCAACCGTCCTCCCTTGCTCTGCGTGCTCGGTGCGTCTCTGGTTTCTGGCAGGAATATTGGATTGCTCTCCTGAATGCATCTGAAGTGTATGAAGTGTTGTAGAACAATAAATACATTTAAAAGATGGGCACGTGGCGTGTCAGCCGAGTCATTTCCCCTCTAAGAGGAGCCGGGAAAGGGAGCAGTGGAGTTGCTGCGATCCCATTTCAGACTCCGTACAGTGTCTGCAATAACATCAGCGCAATCCAGAAAGCAACAGCACATAGTTTATGAGCACCTTAAGTGCCTGTTGTACCTGTATTTACTCCATTAGGTTGTGTCACATCGCATTTGAACTGGAGACTTCATGTCTCAGACTGTTCGCCACGCTGCACGAGGCAGGAGAAATCCTCCCAGGGGAGCGAAGGATCCTGCAGAGCTTCCTCCCTTCCTCACCATCACGATTGCTAAGGAAACCGGTACGGTGGGTGGCATCCGCGGTGGGTACTCATAGGGGGGTGTCCCAGGGTGGGTACCACAGGGGATGTCCCAGGGTGGGCACCACAGGGGATGTCACAGGGTGGGTACCACAGGAGGGTGTCCCAGGGTGGGTACCGCAGGGATGTCCCAGGGTGGGTACCACAGGGGGATGTCCCAGGGTGGGCACCACAGGGGGATGTCACAGGGTGGGTACAGGGGGGATGCCTGCCACATGGAGAGGGGGAAGGTGAAAAGTGGGTGATGCCTGGAGGGCACCAGCCCCAGCCCCCAGCTGCAAGGGGGGGTCCTGCCCCATGGCAGCAGGGTTTGTCACAGCACTGTTTGGTGTCACTGTGATCTCCCAGGGACAGCCGCTCATCTCAGCTCAGCAGTTATCTTTGGAAAAAACACACAATTAGGAACACACCGCAAGCATCTCACTCCTGAGCAGGGCTCCACGGCGTGACACGCTCCAGCAGCTGCTCCGGGTGGACCCGCTCTGCTCCAGCCCCGCGCGCTGTTGTGGATAATAAGCCTTCTGCACTTAAAAAAATACAGCGAGCATGTCTGAGTGCTCTGAAGGGGACGGGTTGTCTAACCTTCAGTGCAGCTGGGGATACCGTGAGGCAGGATTTATTAGTGTAGGGCAGTGATCTGCCTGTGATGGATAATAGTAGTTCATTATCAGTCTGAAGTAAAAATTAATTGAAGCACATTGGAAAAGGTCACAACTCCCTCTCTAAACTTTATTGGACCAGTCAAAATAGAGTAGAATAGGTGATTAAAAAAAATATATTCTGAAAAAAATAGATATGTAGGTAGATAGGTAGACAGACAGATGGATAATTAGACGGATGGATGGATGGATGGATAGATGGATGGATGGATGGATACATAGACAGAGAGACAGTGTGTGCGCGTGCACGTGTGCATTATAGATGCAGATGAGCAGGCATCCCATCGTCTGTTTTCTCTTCCACCTGCTCAGGGCAGGTTGGATATAAGGAAAAACCTCTTCACCGAAAGGGCTGCCAGGCTCTGGCAGGGGCTGCCCGGGGCAGCGGTGGTGTCACCGTCCCTGGGGGTATCTAAAGCACGTGTTGGGGACAGGGTTGAGTGGTGGGCTTGGCAGTGCTGGGTTAACGGTGGGACTCGATGATGGTAAAGGTCTTTTCCAGCCTCGCTGACTGTGGTTGCACAGTTAATCTCTGCAGCAGCAAGGCAGGTCAGCTCCATCCCGGCTCCGGGGCTGCCCTGGCTCCTCGGGAAGCGTTTCCCGGCGGATGCTGGAGCCCAGCACTGCAGGCGTGTGGCCGTGCTCTGCATGTCCCTCATGTCCCCACGGGGATGCCGCGGCCGGCACGGCACAGGCTGTGGGCGGTGAGTGAGCTCCTCTCTCAGAGGCAGGGCAGAGGAGGAACCGAGCGTTGGTCAGGGACGCCGCTGGCGGCGAATGTCAGCGCTGGCTTGTGGGCAGCTAATGAAAGGATAACATTTGCTGAATAAGTTAACTGTTGCATTTTTTCCCCCTCAGCTTTGGTGTGCTGCGATGCAGGACAATACAACTTCCCTTTACGCCTGTCTGTGAGCCGGTCTCCGGCAGCGGGGAGCGATGAACGATGTCCCGGGTGCTGCATCGCGTGCTCTCCCCATGAGCCCCGCTGGTATTGGTTTGTCCAAACTGCGAGGCTCTGAAAATAAGCGCTGATAAATGGAAAGTGAAGCAGCCACTTGACCCTCCCGACGTGCAGGCTCCTCCAGAAGAGCCCGGCATCGCCAGCACCGGCTCTGTTTGCTGAATATGGACATGCTCTGCAGCACCCGCTGGCATGGGCGCAGCTCTGGGTCAGCTCCTTTGCTCCCGAGCGGGTGGGGGGCTTCCCTGGGGTTCCCACTGCCCCCCTGCACAAGCCAGGGCAGCACCCACCGTCCCCCAAGCACCCCCCAGGCTGAGCCCAGCAGAGAAGGGCTGTCACACAGGCACCGTGACGGTGACATAGGGACAGTTTGGCAAAGGGATGTACCTGGGGGCTGGTGGCCAGGCAGCGCGTGGTGTCACCAGCCACACCAGGGTCCAGTGCCAGCCACCCCCGGGTCACACGTGGTCCTGACCCGCTGCCATCGCTGTCAGTGTCCCGGCACAGCACAGGCTGTGGCTGAGAGGGGACACAATCTCGTGAGCACTGCCAAGGTTGAGGGGTGACCTGGACAATTTTTGTAGATGTAAAATTTCAAAATTTTAACAATAGGTGGAGTGGAAAAAAAAAAGCCATCTAATTAAGAAAACCACACAGCATGGCACAGCACAAACTTTGGGGCGATTCCGTCTTTCTTTTGATTTCGGAAGAAGACGAACCATCCAATTATCCGATCATTTCTACACTGTCTGCGGAGCAGCTAGGAAAGGGGAAAGGTCAGCACATTCCGGAGAGCGGGACTCCAACGCCCTCATTTTCTCTAATATCTGCCTGTTTAATTACTGGAACAATTGTTTGAACATTTTAATATATGAATTTAGCAGGAGGATAATTGTATGATTGCAAATTCACTTTGGCCACGACAAACTGGAAAGCCGGAGCTCGTGCTAAAACGAAATCCACAATTTGTAGGAAGAGAAAAAGCAGGAGAAGGGTGTGCGTGGGGTTCCCCTCCTCCTCCCCAGGGCGCAAAATGCTTCGTTATCCGTGAGCCTGCATCTGTGCGGCTGTGGGCAAACCCGGAGGGAGGGAACAGGAGGGCACCGGTCCCACCGGGAAGGGCACCTGGACAGAGTGAGAGACACCAGGGCTGAAATCGGGGAGCAACAGCCACAGAAGCAAAGAGATCCGGGAATTTCTCACCGGGCTTCTTGGGGGGAGTTTGATCCCGATGCTCCTGGGAAGGGGTTGGCTTCAGGTTGTTCATTTTTTCCCAAAAAAAGAGCCCTGCAAGCAGTGAGACATCAACACAGAGCACTTGTGTTTTGACACTTAACCAAGCATTTCAGATTTTGTTTGAAAGAGTTCGTACTGATATTTGCTTAATTTACAGCAAAAGTATGTGAACGGAGGTCAGCCCCGAGCCCCCCCGCTCTGAAACGGCTGAAGAAGGGAAACGTCCCCGTGAGTGGAGCGCTGGGGGTTTAGATCTTCTGAAAAGTGAGATTTTGCCGTATGTGGATTGGTCCCAAAATCCTCCATGGCATCCGGCACCGGCCCCCGTGGTGGCCTGGGGACCCACTTGGTACGTGTCTGGGGTCCCCCAGGACCCTCCTGACCCCAGCCGGTCCCAAGGAGGTGGGTGCATCTCCCCTGCACAGCCCAGCCGGCACTTCTGCAACCACTAGGCAGAGAGAAAATTGGTCTTTAACCGCTATTCATAGAAATGTCACCCAGTGTAAACAGCGGGTAACCTTTGCTTCGCTCCTGGCTCCTCGGGGAACCAGCAGCAAATTCAATATCGCAGCCGGCGGTTCCTAAATGATACCACCTCCCCTTCTGAGTAAATCAGGATCAAACCCACCCAGCCTGGTGCCTTTGCTGGCCTTCAGATGGAGGTACTGTCCCCCAGGGCCACCAGCAGACACTCACGCAGCCCCTCGCTTCCCAGGTGCCAGCATCCCTCTTTGGTCCCTGCTGCCACGGGTGCCCAGACCCCGCAGTGACGGGGACCGGGGTCCAGGCAGGGCAGGGGTCCCCCTGCCAGAGGCCATGGGGAGCCAGGGGAAGGGAGATACCAGGAGCTGACCGAGATATCGCAGCCTGTCCCTGCATCCCCTGGGACGTGCTCATCTCTCTCGGCTCCATCCCACGGCAGGAGGGAGGGCAGCTGCCTCCCTGTGCCCGCACCCGGCCCCGCTTGGTGCAGGCAGCGTTCTTCCTGCTGACGGGATTTTCAATTATCGGAGAAGATCCCAGATTTCTGCCTTTGTCCAGTATCTCCCCACGTATCTCCTTCCAGACAACAACTATATAATCCATCCATGACAGGACGATCAGTCACACTCTAAATTAAGCATCTCAAATACGGTTTTATTAGAATTAATCAGACAATTAATGTATGGCCATTAAATGGAGTTTATTAAAATACATCTAAGTGTATTAACTGTTTAATAAGATAGATATTGGTTACGGAGTTGGGAAAAGCCTTTCCAGCCCTCCTCTCTCCCCAGATGTGGATGGGCAGGATCCCAGCAAACCCCCGGCGATGCTGCCTGCCCGGAAAACACCCCCCACGCGGCACCTGCAGCAGCCGGGACCCAACCGGGGCTGGTTCGCCAGCTACTCTGGATCACCCCATTTATACTTTGCGCTTGCACAGCGCCTCACATTTGCAAAGCAGACCTGAACTAATTAATCAGATGTTAATGACTCCTCCAAGGTGCAGCAGACCAGACAGCTATCAATCCTTGCCTCCCCCTTTGTAGCTCCCCCGCCTCCACAATTAGAATCCAGCAGATTTTCCTCCTCCTTCGCTCTGTTTTCCCTGTGGCCTCTGTTCCGGGGAAGGACGGCTCAGCCAGCATCCATCAGCCCCACGCTCTCATTACCCGTGCATAGTAAGCAGGGTCTGGCTGCGTTCACTGCCGGTAACTCCGGGCTGGGAGCGCGGGCAGGCTGAGCAGCGAGCACGCACGGGCAGACCCACAGACATTTGTTTTAGGCTGTAAAAAGCTGAATCTGTTCTTAGAAAAATGATGTGTCCTAAAAACATCCCACGCAGCCCACCCTCACCCCGGTTTTCTGGGTGGGAGGGAGGTGGCATTGTCCTTGGTGCACCTCCTGGCACTGGCGGGTCCTTGGGAAGGGAGCTGTGGGTCACGGCATCCCACCGGGAAGGGACCAGGGGACTGCTCCCTGTCGCTGGCTGCAGCTCACCGCTCCAAACAGAGCTGACCTGCCAGGAAATCCTGGAAAAACACCCAATTCCCCAAAGCAGGGGCCAGGCAAATCTCCGTTCAGGTGCAACGTCTGACCAACCTGACCTGTGGGGCTTTGCACTTCCATCTCCTAATGAAAAAACCAGGGAGGGGAGGAAGGGGGAAAAGGGCAAAGCAAAAATACGGATCTTTATGATATGCAAAAATATTCCAAGACAATGCAAATTAAGCAATTTAGCCTTGCAGGCATTCCTCTGTGCACCGTTATTAGAAGTTCCCAGCCTGGATTCGCGATTTCTAATCACAGGAGGGACCCAAGGCAGGAGGAGCAGGAGCCGGGCGGACGCGGGGAGCACAGGGCAGGAGCAGACCCGCTGTCCCCACGTGTGACGGCATTCTGCACGCAGGGACATCCAACACTGGCTGCGCAGGAGGGTGGACGGGGTGCCACTGAGAAGTTATTTGCAGGTTACCGACCTCCCACTGCCCCAAGCCGTTGGTGTGGGGCCAACGCTCAAACCGCTTTGCTGCTGTGCGGAAAGGCCAGTCCCGGGACGGGAGCGGGGTCCCATTGACCCCCTCCCATCGTGCCTGTGCCCCAGTGAGCTTCCCCACCCCCAAACTGGGAAGCAGGGGCCGGCTGGGGGGAGCGTGGCTGGAACGGGGGAGCAGGGGCATGCGAGGGCTGATTAGCCAGCAGCTGCGAGGTGTTCTGCAGGAGCATATGAAATCCGTAATTATAATTACAGTAATAACTCCGAGAGCAGCGCAGAAGCGATGAATTCACTCCAGCAGTGGTGATACAACTTGACAGGGCTTATCACAGGGAACGTTACAGCCAATTAGCAATTAACGGCGCTGCCACCGCTGTGCTAAACACCCCGCACCCAGCCATCCACTTGGGCTGGGACAGCCTCTGCCCTGCCCCGCTCTGCCTGCTGCCTGCACCCTCTGCCTGCACCCGCTGCCCGTACCTGCTGCCTGCACCCGCTGCCTGCACC
This sequence comes from Pterocles orientalis, assembly GCA_011057875.1. Lineage (NCBI taxonomy): Eukaryota > Metazoa > Chordata > Aves > Pterocliformes > Pteroclidae > Pterocles > Pterocles orientalis. The sequence goes on along the minus strand of WKFP01014675.1, from coordinate 309,951 downwards.
CGCTGCCCGTACCTGCTGCCTGCACCCTCTGCCTGCACCTGCTGCCTGTACCTGCTGCCTGCACCCGCTGCCTGCACCCGGACCCCTGTCCTGCCCTCGCCACGGGCCAGGAGCACAGGTTCAGGGACCGGCCGGAGCTGCCCCACGCATCCCACCATAAATATCTCCAATCAAGGCAAAGAAGCCATGAAAAAACCATGAACTTTGGAAAAAACAAAACAAAACAAACCAAAACAGCCTGAGCTCTAAGGCAAAAGGAGAGGGAGAGGTCTCGGTTCCGATCTCGTGGAAGCGCTCAGCACACCAGAAGCGCCGAATGACCTGTCTGACCCGAGTCACAGAAGCAGGATGAAACGGAAGAGCAGAAAGCACCAAGTCCTGCGTTTAGGGACCAGCAACGACAGAAACCTTGCCTCGAACAGTGAACCCAGCACCCGGAGGCACTGGGAACAGAGGGCAGCCTGGCCGAACGCTGCTGGTCCCACCTGCTGCCCAAAGCCAAGGGCAGCTCTGGCTCCTTCCTGCCCTGCTCACCACCACCCAGCTCCCCCCATCTCCCCCCTTGTTTGTGTGGATTAAAATAATTTATTTAACAAACCGGCTTCTTTTATGTGCTTCTATCAGTTTAGTTTCCAGGGATACTACACCTACTAATTTTCTGAATTTACTCTTTCTCAAAAGTCCGCTCTTTTCACTTTGCTTTTCTTCCTTTTTTTTTCTTGAAGGAATTACGAATGTTATTGGTTTATATGTTTATTGGCCACTCCCTCTGGCACAGCCTGCTCACTCCTCATTCCCAGCCCGTGCCTCTGTTGCTCAGGATCAGATCCGAAAGTTTCCTCCCCACCCGTATATTTAATTAAAGAAA
>WKFP01014675.1:223631-285090 GCA_011057875.1 Pterocles orientalis | reverse complement strand
TAAAACCAGTCTTCCTATTAGGGGCTAGACATATCCAGAGCCTTAATGACAGATTAAATACCAAATACCTTAACATTTGAAAAATGACATTTATTATACAGAGTTGTAAATAGAGAAAAAAAAATGACAATAGAACACAGTGTAGATCTTACACAAACTGCACCAGTTCTCTGTAATGACTATGATAATGTCAGTGCTAACAAGCAGATAATTGGCATCACTGAGATAATTTTTGGCACCTTATGCAGAGGGGAAACTGTTCTGCATAATTATTTTACCTAGGAATATTCTTCATTTAACAGGTCTATTTGCATAACGGTCGGAACTTTTTAAGCCATAAAGGGTGTTTAATATGTTGATTTGTTTTATCCACAAAACAATTGTTTATTCATGAGAGCTGGCACCTGAGGACTTCAGTAACGAAGCCGCAGTGACCCAGCTGGAAGCAACAGCCTTCTGCTGGATTTCCAGGTCCGGGCAGAGGCAGGATTAGCAGACCACTCACAGACACCTCCCAGCCTTTTACAGACCTTATAAACCCGAGCCTTTCTCTCTCGTAAAACTTTATTTCTTTAACTTTTACAGAGTCGATAACTTCAGCCTTTCCCTGCGGGTGGCAGGCACCTGCCTGGGGGCTGTGTGTCCCCCCCCAACCCGGGGACGATGGCGCCAGGGTCCCCCGCGAAGGAAGGAGGCACAAAGGGGCGGCACGGCGCGATGCACCCGAGCTGTGCTTGTGCGGGGACTGCGGTCGGGTCAGCACGTACCAGGGCAGCGTCACCCACTCCGAGTGCAGGGACGAGCGCGTTTTTCAGCCCCAGCGCGGTCCTGGCAGGTCGGGCTGATGAGCTTTCTCGGTGTCCTGCGCACGCGTGCCAAGCCGTCTGCAAGCAGAGGCGATGCTGGACGCCAGCCCTGGGCTCCCATTGCGAGCAGGTCCCTGGCCAAGCTCCAGCTGCTTGGTGGCACGTTCTCTGCAGGGCTCTGAGCAGCCCACGCTTGTCCCCCTCGGCCACCTGGACCTGGGGACCTCATGCCACCCGTGCCAGACCCTGCGCTGTGCCAGAGCAGCGTTTGTCCCATCCCAGGGACGTTTCCAAGGACCGAGCTCTGGCTCCAGCTGGCTGCTCCCCACCAAACCCTCATCGCCCCGCCGCCCCCGCCGTGATTCATGGCAGCTCCGAGGAGCAAAGTCCGCGTTGGAAAAGTTCAAATTCCCCACAGGTTACGCTTTGACGCGTACTTGGCTTCTCCATCTCGGTTTCTGAATCTGCTGGCAGGCAATCCCTGCAGCGAGGAAAGCACCAGACGCCCTCTGACAAACCCTCGACATCCAGCGAGTGCTCGGACACCTCGAGAGGAGGGACCGTCGCTTGAGAAGCTGCAAGTGTCCGAAATTCCCTAGCAGACGCCCGAAGCTCCCAGCGCCATCCTCCTTTCAGCCTCGTGCAGCCACTGCTCACAAAGAAAAACCCTCCGGGATCAGAAATGCCAGCCAGGACTTTGCCAGAAACCAGCCCATCGACAAGGAGAACCTTTTAAATTCCAGTTTTATGGAAAACAGGCTTTCAGACCCCACATCAACAGGGCCAAAAAGAATTGTTAGTAAATCATTACTGCGGCTGTGATACCGCAAGGTCTCGCGTATCCCCAAAGTTCCGACCTGTGCGAACTCCTATTGACTTCCAAATTCATCATCTGCTTAAGCACCTCGCTGAACGCAGCCTCGGAGATGATTTGCCAACAGGCTCACGGCAAAGCAGCTCTGCACTTCGCCGGAGCAGAGCCCGGCACACGAGCAACGTCTGGATCCAGGGACTGGGGACCAAAGCCCCGTCCCCTGGGGTCTCACCCCGACACCTCGCTTGGGCGATGACTCTTCCCCAGCGATGCGAGGGCAGGGCTGGGGCGGGAGCTCAGCGCCAGCGCCCACGGCAGCATCCCTGGCAGCAGGTCTCATCCCACACACTGAGACAGGGATGCCCTGAGTTTTCTTCTATATAGCTGTGGTATCGCTATTCAATTTAATTTAATTTCTGTGTTTCTGCTGCCTGATGGAGCAAACCACGCTGGAGCTGAGCAGCAAAACAATCAGCATGTGTGCAGTGTGCGTACAGCGTGTGCCTTGGGGGCTGGAGGCTGGTCCTGGTGCAGCAACACTGACTGTGCAAGGGACGCTCCAGGGCCAGCGGGAATCTGAGCTAAATACCATCAAGTCAGAGCGTTAGCAGCACACAGACCCGAGGGAGGTTCTGGCACGTCGTGCAGCACGTTTCGCTGAACACACCGCACCGAGTCCAGCGCGCGCTGAACAGCAAACACCTTCTGGCGGCGAAGCTGCCCTTTGCGGCGGCGATTCCCACCAGTAAGGATCGACGCTGACACCGCAGGGCTGGGGTGGACTTGCCACGAAGCCGTGCCTGGTGCATGGTGGTGGCTCTGAAGAGCCCCGGCGCAGGAGGAGCAGCCGGGGCGGCAGCGGCAGGAGGGACTAGGGCTGCAGGGGTGGGTGTGCGGCAGCGGCGTGTGGCGGGGGAAAGCAGACTCCCCGTGACCTTGGTCATGTCATTTAATCTCCCTGTGTCTCAGGACTCCACTTTCGGCCGTGCCAAACGAGATGAAAGGCTTAGTTATTCTCTGAACCTGCAGACACCAATTTTCCAGTGACAAAGCCGGCTGTGTAACTGGTTTTATCCTTTATTGTGCCTGTCTCTATGTGTCTATGTGTGCGCACGCCTTCACATCCGTCTGTGCTCCTCTGCAAACCCGCGGGCCTGCGACTTTCAGCCCAGCTCACTTTTTAAAAGATTAAATTTCATTTCTTCCCATACAAGGCTGTTGGCTTTAGCGAAGAGAGGTCTGCAACGTGTTTGCACACCAGACATTTAACTCCTGACCGTGCTGTGATGAGGTTTCCCCAACCCTCACTCTCGCAGCCCTGCTGGAAGGAATAGCCTGTACCGGGGCGCTGGGCTCGGGGTCAGTACATCACATACCCGTGCTTTCGAGGCCACCCCACTGGCCTCTAATATTCTGCAAAGCGTTTCCCTCTCTGCTGTTTTATGGACTTTCTGTGCGAGCCTGACACCCCCAAGCCCTCGCCCAGAGCTCCCAGTGCCTGCAGCCATCCTCGCCCCCGCTGGCATCGTGCCCCCAGCAGCTCGCCAGCAAAAACCTCCGGCGTTTCCAGCGGGTCCAGCCCATCTGCTGCATTAAAAATTCCTGCCTTAAATCACCATCCTCGCCCGGCCGGAGAGAGGTGTCCAACCTTCCCAGGGATTAGCGGGTGACGGCTGGAAGCCGCTCTGCTCTCACTCATCGAAGGGCCGTAATTGCCGCGTCCCGTTTCACCCATGAGCTCTGCACCACTTTTTTTATGACTCCACCAGGCCATCTGTCTCGGGGATGGAGACCACACTCGCTCCTGTTGGATTTTTCTCCTTTTCAATTCCCAAGTCAGCTCTAGTTCAGCGGGCAGATTTATTGCTCCTCCTCCGTGCTCCCTGGCTCCGCGCCACGGCCGGGAAAACAGCAGCTCAGGCGATATTCTAAATACACGGAAACGCGGTCCTGCGCTGACAGCCATCGGCGTCACGCCTCTGAGCTCACGGCCGTAGTCCCCAACGAGCCCCGGGGCGTGGGAAGGGGTCCCCACCCCGGCGATGGGCTGGACACTGGCAGGGGCTGACGATGCTCCTCGGGGCTGCGCAGCGGAGGGTTGGTTTTAGGGATGCTGACCAGAACTAAATCTCTGCTCCCCGCCCTGTGAGGCTCGGAGGGGTTGTCCCAGCTCTGACAAAATGCAGGGAGAAGGGCTGCACCTTCCCCGTTCTCCGCCGAGGATGGCGCGGCAGTATTTCGTGTGAGACAGAGGTGACACCGGAACCCAGCTGAGAGCTGCCCACGGCCAAGGCAGCAGTGATGGCAACAGGAGACACTGTCCCCAGGTGCCCATCGTGGACGCGGTGCAGAGCCCTGGTCCCCATCCCCAGAGGGACAGTGGGAAGGTCTCAGCATCGGCGAGGGATGGAGCCTCACGGAGAGAAACCAGGGAGCCTGCGGAGCTCCAGCTGGGTTCGGACGAGGGGGAGATGGTCAAACTTTGCAAAATCCCGTGGGTCACCGCACCGACCACGGCACGGGGAACCAGCCTGCCTGCGGGGTCAGGACAGGCGGGGACCGGCCCCCACGCTGGGCTCTGCGGAGGGGAATCGCGGGGTCCGGCTGTTCTGCTTGTTCCGCTGATGGAGCCCATCTTGATGCAAGATGCTGAGGACATTATTGATCTAAACAAGTTGTCAGTGAAGGAAAAGTTGTAATTGCTGCTGTAGTTGCATTGTAACACACCAGCCCCGAAGGGAAATTAAAGTTTGTGGCTAATAGGGTTGTATGATCCTTCAACCTTTGATGTATTGAATCTCGAGCAGCCCGTGGAATACTGATTTGATGCACAAAGGATCATTTTTAACAGCGGCTGTACCTCCAGTGCCTCCGATCCAGTTCTCCATTCGATCCTGCCGTGCTGTGGTCCACGGAGCCGGCATCCTCCCGCCCCTGCCCTCGGGCCTCTTGCTTCAACTCCCACATTTCTGTGAGCCCCTGACTATATATATTATATTATATATAATATAATAATTTATTAGCTATTAAAATAATTCTTCCAGTGCCTCGGGGAAGACAGGACCAAGGGGCTGCACAGCTGCACAGGGGGAGATACAACCCCTCTGTTGAGCAGCAAAATCGTGCCTGTGCCCTGCCGGCATTAAGTGTATTTCCCCCGTACTAGGGGAAACGGGCACCCCTGGCTGTGGTGTGGGCGGGCGTCCCCAGGCACGGGGCCATGCGTGTACATGCACACACCCTCACGCCATTTCCTGCTATTACTCTGCCCTGCATCCCGCTGCCCTGCATCCTACTGCCCTGCATCCCTCGCTGCCCTGCATCCTACTGCCCTGCATCCCTCGCTGCCCTGCATCCCTCGCTGCCCTGCATCCCTCTGTCCTGCATCCCTCGCTGCCCTGCATCCCTCACTGCCCTGCATCCCCGCTGCCCTGCATCCCTGCTACCCTGCATCCCTCGCTGTCCTGCATCCCGCTGCCCTGCATCCCTCTCTGCCCTGCATCCCTCGCTGCCCGCACCGGCAGCCCCGGCAGCCCTGGTACCACAGCATGCGTGGGACAGAGCGTACGCCAGGACCGCTCACATTCACGCCGGAGCTGCTGCTGCCACATCCGTCCAGAAAACATGTATTTCGCAGCAGGAGCATCAGTTTCCTTAATTCACTTCCAGCGAGGGCAGGATGTCTCCTCATCCCTCCTGGCCCTGACTCCCTTAAAGCAGCAATTACTGGGGTTTGGAAGCACAACTGCCTGCTCCCCATCAATCTCCTGCAATTATAAACAGAACCCTGCTAACAGCCGGTCCCCAAAGGTTGCTCATCAGGGAAGTTAATAGTCCACAGGTTCGTTTTCTGGCGGGGGCGAGGCGCGTTGGCCCGGGATGCCAGCCTGGTTTCTGTGTTCCCAGCGAGTCCCGGAGCAGACCCCAGGGCTGAACGCCACCCGGGACCCCCAGCCCCTTGCGCCGCCTCCCTGAGCCCCTGGTCCCCCGGCACCACCCGCACCAGCAGCCAGCGGGTGATGGATCGCCCGTGCCTCCACAGACACTTTAATTCTGTGTTATGAAGACACTCTCTCTAATTACTTCAGTTAATTAGTGCTTCACAACCACCATAGATTCCGCAGAAGGAGCAGCCCACGAGGATGCGCTGCCATCCTTGCCCACCACCACCCTGCCGCCGCAATGTCCCCGCTGTGGCAGAGGGGACCCCCACTCCACCACCATGTCCCCTTGCCATGGCAGAGGGGACCCCCCTCCGCTGCCATGTCCTTGCCATGGCAGAGGGGACCGTTGCTCTGCCACCATGTCCCCTCCGTGGCAGAGGGGACCCCTGCTCTGCCACCGTGTCCCTGCCACGGCAGAGGGGACCCCCCTCCGCTGCCACCCGGCGGGTCAGGGACACACCCCAGCTCCTAAGTCCCTGCTGAGGGCAGCAGGCAATTTAGACCTGAGTGCAGCAACTAATTAAATCAATATGAGATAATGAACAGCAATTAGAGGTCCAGCTAGGCACATCTTCTCTTGTAAATACTGTTTCTCTCCCAACGGGAAGCTCTTTTTTAATAATCTGTTTGTGTTTCATTTCCAGGAGCCGTAATTCCCCAAAGAAGCAATTTGGGAAAGTGATTTGTTTGTCTGTATAATTGCCAAAGCACTTAGTTAGACTTGTTTGTTTTTCTTAGCTCCTGCTACTCCCGGAAAGAAACAATGCAGACTCTTCTTGCATTATTTTCGCTTCTCTGAGTTTTTTTACATTGTGGGGTTGGGCAGGGGGTCTCTCTGCTCCTCAGACACTGTCCCCTGTCCCCTTCCCCGGGGCTCGGGGGCTGCAGACCACCACGGCAAAGCCAGCTCAGCGCTGCCGGAGGGAAGGATGGAAGAAAAACTTTTTCCTTCTCCAGCCCCTGGGGCTCCCCCTCTGCTAGAACGGCCCTTGAATTTCTGGTTTCACAGCAGAGGTTTTGCAGCCGTTCCCACCCAGGGAGGAAACCAGCAGGTTTTCGGGGGCTGCCATCTGCCCTGGTGCCATTCCCCGTGTTCGGGAAGCAGCAACAGCCCCAGGAGCCTTTCACATCCCATCTTGGTCCATAGGAGCACTGAGAAGCAAATCCCACCCTGATTTTGTCCCATGTATGTGCCCGAGGGCTTTGCACTGCCCAGATGCTTTGGGAGCCGTGCACGCAGCTTTTGTACGATAACGGTTCCTGCAACTGGCCACGTGAACGCTCGCCACCGTTCAGTCACATTAAATGGCAATAACCTTTCAAATTAAACCGCGCACCTTGTTTACGAGCAGTTAAATGCTTCCCTGAGCCTCTGAGCTACGGCGGGACGCAGGATGCTCACGGGTGCGCAGTCCCGTAATTGGGTAGCTATTGCTGCTTTCGTTTGCAGGCAATTAGACAGCAAACAGGTTATGGGCTGCGTCTGCATTAAATATGACTCCAGCACTTCCTGCAGGGATTCGTGATTATTTAATTCAGCGGCACCACAGGCTCTGTGCTACGTCAGGCAACACACTCGCTCTGTGCTGGTCACCGGTGTGGGAGGAGGAGGAGGATGGGGATGGTGCCAAGGTCTCCCCATGCCCTGGGATGGAGCCTGGGTCAGTCCCCGGGGCTCCATGGGGCGAGGTGACCGCGGGTCCTGGGCACAGAGGGGTGGGCAGCTGTCACCCTGGCTTTGCAGGAGAAATCCATCGACTGGCTGCCCCCCCTGCGCGGGGGAGCATGGGGACCGCGGGCCTGGGGCAGGGGACACTGCCGAGACCCCCCCGGAGCCAGCCCCGTGCCCCAGACGCACACCCCATACTGCAGGGGGAGAGGTTCTGCATCACCAGAAACCACAGTGCGTGTTTTCCTGCCTCGTGCGGCTGCGCTGGCTGCTCCGGGGCAGATCTCGCTGCTGTCGCTCTGTTGAACGTCTCCGCGCCCGACGCTGCGCAGTGTTTTCCCGCAGCGTTGAAAGGAGACAGGCATATTTTGACAAACCGAGATTATCTGAAATCATCTCGCTCCGAGTGAGCGGTTGCTGTATAGAACTTAATTATAAATTAATTAATAGCGGTAAATTTACAACCTGAGCTACAGGGAGAAAGGGGTGGGAGAGATGATTTGAGAGCGAAGGCAGCACGCCCGGAACATGCGAAGCCGCAATCTAGCGCCTGGCTGGGCAGGAGGGGTGGCTAAAGGCGTGTTTGCTCCAACTGCAGACACCCATTCGTCCCGTGTCCTGGTCCTGAGCACTGCCATCGGTGAGCAGTGCCACCAGCGAGCAGTGCCACCAGTGAGCAGTGCCATCGGTGAGCAGTGCCATCGGTGAGCAGTGCCACCAGTGAGCAGTGCCATCAGTGAGGAGTGCCACCACTGAGCAGTGCCACCACTGAGCAGTGCCACCGAGCGATCAGTGCCATCGGTGAGCAGTGCCATCGGTGAGCAGTGCCATCGGTGAGCAGTGCCATCGGTGCCATCGGTAAGCAGTGCCACCAGCGATCAGTGCCATCAGTGAGCAGTGCCATCGCACCAGTGAGCAGTGCCATCGGTGAGCAGTGCCACCAGCGATCAGTGCCATCAGTGAGCAGTGCCATCGGTGAGCAGTGCCACCACTTAGCAGTGCCATCGGTGAGCAGTGCCATCGGCGAGCAGTGCCACCAACGGTGAGAGGGGAGCCGCGGTGCCGAATGCCATCTGTCCTGGCAGGGACACGAGCTCTGCCTCCATGCCCACCTTCGGGATGGATCCTGACCCGTGCGTGCCATCGAAGCATTTTAAAAGCGGTTCCTTTCTTGCCAAAACTTCCACAGCAGCTGTGTGGTGAAGACTTGGATGTTTGCTTACAAACCATGGCGGGGATTTCTCCCGGGAGGCGATGGATGCTGAACGTGTGAAGATGCTCTCGCCAGCGCTCAAGCCTGAAAGCGGAGCTGAGACAAACATTTGCATTTTTATTCTGCTGCTCCAGTCGCTCACGGGGCTCCACCAGCCACGGGACGACCTCTCTGTCGGTGTGTCTGTCGGTGGGCAAGTGTCAATCATTTATGAAATCTGGGATTTGAGCCATTTCCAACCAGAGAGGTGTGGGACCTCCGGTGGGGCTGAGCTGCCCGGATCCTCTCGTCCGCAGCACTCCCAGCTGCAGCACCGTCACATCCCCCTGGCACCCGCTGGTCCCCTCGGGTCACCCCAAACTTCATCCCCCAGCACGGCTCAAAAAAATCACCTGGGGAGGGTTTGGTCCGGGAGTTTCGGGCATCAACCTCCTGCCTGCAGGTCCCCAGCCCCCTGCTGCTCCGTCACCGTGATATCGGCCCCGGGCGATAACGTGAGCTCAGGGGGTTGTTTAGAGAAACCAGCAAATCCCTCCTGTGCCAGATGTTTTCTGGAAAAGGGCTTTTACATCCACAGCAAAACATCCTGCGGGGACTTCCTCATCCTGATGGATTTTTCAGTGATAGGATCCAAGACCAGGACTGATGCGTTCTGACTTTCCTCGCGCTCTGAGACATTTCAAAGGCGGTCCTGAGCTACGGTATATTTCTTTTTTCTCCTCTTCTATGGCAATATTTTAACAGCTGTCAGAGGGTGTCATTCACGCTGTTCCAGTGTTTATGAATTGGAACCTTTCTCCAGAATTTCCATTCTGGGAAATCCAGATTTCCGTCTCTGCGAACCTGTTCCAGGGGAGAGAAAAAAGGTTTCAGACACCGAACCTGGGAAAGGGTCTTGCTTTCCAAGTGGGTTAAAGTTAACACGCAGCTGAGGTGCTCCCCATCCCACCCCAACGGGTCCCCCACGATTCTCAAACAGTCGTTTTTCACAACAGAGGGTTTTGCTGTGCTGAGTCCTGTCCCTCCACACACAGCAAACCTGCTCTGGAAGGCAGACCCCTCCCCTAGTTAAGTTATCCTTTAGCACATCTTTTAATTGCTGATATCTGCTCCCAAACGCAAAGGAAGAAGCAATCCCTCTTCCAGAAAGTCGCTCTGTTCTGAACTCTTCACCTTCAGAGAACGCCTGAGTTTTGTCGACTTTTGAAAATTCTTGTTGTCGTTCTTTTTTTTTTTTTTAGTTACAGAACGTCATAAATTAGCCGTCACTGTTTTTTAAAGGTTACTGAATGTGTGAAATAATGTTTGCCCGATTCAGGAGTGCAGTAGTTTATGCAATTATAAAATAGCACATCAAGAAAAGCCAGCCCTTCCCTCGCCGCATGCATAATTCATCGCTCATCCCCTCGTCACCAGCGAGACCTCTCCTGTCTTGCAGACAACAAGAAATCAAGTTTACATCCTTGTCTCTAATTAATAATTTAAAAGTTTAAAGAAAAAGAGTTTGTAAACTGTACAACCATTAAAAAGCTGGAGGCACAGCGTTAAAAAACCCAAACTCCAATGACAGGAATAAACCCAGAGTCTCTGGTTCCCCTCTGCGGGGCGGCGAGGCTGCGGGAAGGAGCCGTGACGAGGATGCGATGAGCACCCGGGGCTGGGGACACCGTGGGCGGGGGGGGACCTTACCGAGCCCCCGGCGGGGATGGCCACTGGCCTGGCTGCCCCAGCACCGCAGCTCAGAAACCGGGTCTGGGAGGAACAGGGAGGCACTGGGATGGTCTCAAATGTGTGCGTATAGACACCTACATATACACACGGGCACGCTGCTGTGCGTGTGCATACACCTGCTCATGGACGTAGCTGCGGGTTGAAGGAATTTTGGGTCCCTTGCACCCGCGCTGGCACAGCCGGTCATGCTGGAGCCCTTATTGCGGAGCTCAGAACCAGCCGAGCCTTCTCCATCCAACACCCTTGGGACGGAGCACACAGATGCCGAGGGCGCGGCGCCGTGCCCAGGATGCCCACCCGCGGGCAGCCCTTCCCGGCACCAGGGACCGCGGTGATGCTGCAGGAGATGGAGCAGCCGCCGGGCCACCCGCCCGCCCGGGCATCCCAGGAGGGGACGGCAGCGCTGGGGAGGTGGGTGCGGGATGGGGACCAGGGAGAGGTTGCTGATGAGGATGAGGAGAAACCACAGAGACAACCCCCCCAGAGCACATACAGGTGGTAACCGATGCTCACAGCATGGTTTATGTGCAAACACACCCATAAATCCGGCTGAAATATTGAAATCCCGGAATCGAGGAGGCTGAATTGCTCCGGTTACCCCGCGGTAAGAAATCACCCCTCTCCCCCAGCCCTCTGCCTGCCAGCCCGGGGGTCTGCCCTCGCCCCTGGCCAGGTGCTGTGCTCCCCACGGCGCCCAGCGGCAGGACCGGCGTTCGGGGAATCAATAAGGCACCTCGGGAGAGGTCGAGTGGGAAAAAGCCGGCCCCGTTGCCTAATGGGACTTATCAATTATTATCTCAGCCCATATTTCTTGGAGGGGTGATTGTTTCACGGAGCCTGACATCTCATATAGCTTTAAATTACTCACAACCGGGACGCCTTACAAGATAGCAGTAAAATCAGGAGAGGATTGGGCAATGTAATTATAGTATGGAAATGATGTTGATCGCTCAAGCAGGGAACAGACCTTGAGCCAAAGCCCCCTCCCCGCTCCCCCCGGCTCCGCGCTGCCGCCCCGCACCAGCCCCTCGTTAGGGGTCTGCAAACGAGCGGGCGCCGGCGGCGGGCACCGCAGCAGGGGCTGTGCCGGGGCCGGAGCACCGAGGGGATGGAGCAGGAACCGGTCCGGTGGCCGGAGGCAGAAGGAGCATGGCCACGATGCTCGGACGGTGGCTCTCGGTGCATGGGTGCAACTCGCCCTCGGGCTCAGGATTAGAAACGTGCAGCCGTGGTCCTGCCCCGGCAAGACCCACAGGGATGCTGCTCAGGGACCTCTCCAAGGGGCAGCTCCCTCTGGAAACCAGTAAAGGAAAATTATGGGTTTGTTTTTTTTTTAAAAAAAGGATTTTCTAGAAAAAAGTTCATCAGTGGTCAACTGCACGTTTTAATATTCTAAGCCCGGGAGAAATTTTTAAAAACTTCAGAGGTGTTTTCAGGGCCATTTCCAGCTCCCCCCTCCCCGTGCAGAGCTGCCCCCTCCCAGCACACCACTGGCCATACTGGGGGCCCTGTGGAAGCGGACGAGGTCAAAACAAACTGGCCAGAAAGCAGCCCTGGGGAGCACCCGGGAAATGGGCTTCAGCAGCAGAGAAAAGGCTGCTGGGTTATTTATTTATTTATCAATTTGTGGGGATGGAAGTCACAGTGGTGGCCGTGATGTGCTGGACGAGGCACGTGCCCGGGGACCGATGGTCGCACGGTGCCAGGACATCCCCGGCGCAGCAGGGGTGCTGCACTCCTTGCCCAAATAACACATTGAATCGTTGACTGAAGTTCAAATATTTCAGCAAAAATAGCCTGAGATGCAAATCTGACTTTCAAACCTCCTCAAGCCGGTACCATCTCCCAGCAATTTCTTGGCACATTTATACGCGCGGCCGTGATGGATGTACGCTCCACGGGCAGAGACTGCCCGCGCTGCCTCTGAAATATGGGGCTGGGAAAGAACCGGGGGGTTCAGGGGGACCTTTAAAAAGGCCAAATTTCCTTTCTTGGTCTTGTGATGTGCTATAACCAGAAATGAGCCAAAAGTGGCGTTTCCCTTTCATGCAGAACTTCAAAGCTTTGAAACTTGGTTTTGCTCTTAATTGGCATTGGTTTTATATTTTTAAAAATAATATTTCAAAACATTATACTTCAGCTTTGCTACTTCAGGTCTTTTACCATATTCTGCATCAGAAATCAAGAGAAAAAAAAAAAACCAAAGGAAATTCTAAGAATAAATGATTTCATCTAAATGAAATATTCATATTAAAAACAACACAAGAATTTCCCACCAAACTGTGAAGAAATCGTAGTGCCCTCACCTGAGACAACGCTCCCGACTACCACTCACCCTCCTTCGAGGCAGAACAAGCTCCAAAATAAGAAAACTCCCCACACCTGTCAGAAAATCACAGGCAGAGCACGCCAGAGTCCCTGGGCATCCTGCACACCCCGTGCCAGCCCCCCCGTGACACCCCGGAGTGTCCCCAGGCTGCCTGTGCCATGGGGACACCGCCTGCCCGCGGGACCTGCACCGGCATCGGCGCCTCCAGGATGCTGCTGGGGACAAGGGACGATACCAGCCTGGCTGGGTATCTGCTGGTGACAACAGGCAAGGCTGCAGGAAAGAGAAGGAATGTCCCTGGGGACAGTCACACAGCGGTGCCATCGCCTGCAGAGGCAGAGCCCGGCGGGAGGGCTGGCCAGGGACCGGAGCTGGTGGCACAGGTGACAGGGCCATCAGTCGAGGGCTGTACACACCAGAGCAGGAGTGCTCTTTCCAGAAGAGCTGCACAGGAAAGGCAGAACTCATGACTTGCCTTTTTTTTTTTTTGCTTTATTTTCCTTTTTTTTTTTTTTTTTTAAATTAAGAAACCCTGCTTTCTCCAATTCCTTAGAAGCTGCTGTCACTCTGTGCCCAGCCTGGTGCTGGGGAGGAGTGGAGCCAGCTGGGAGCTTGGGTGCTCACAGGATCAGGCACATGCAGAGCCGATGCCCAGGATGGACTGGCTGCCATTGTCACCTATCTCTCCAGCATCCCTACTCCAGGAGCACATCCTGGGGCTGCGGGATCAGCGGAGGGGCTGGATGACCCCCATGGCCGGGCACCCCCCTGCCCCACGCAGCCCCTGCATCGCCCACCCCCGGCTGCGTGTCCCTGTGTCCCCCATACCCACACCCTCCGGCTGCGTGTCCCTGTGTCCCCCACATCCACACCCTCCGGCTGCGTGTCCCCGTGTCCCCCATACCCACACCCTCCGGCTGCGTGTCCCTGTGTCCCCCATATCCACACCCTCCGGCTGCGTGTCCCCGTGTCCCCCATATCCACACCCTCCTGCTGCGTGTCCCTGTGTCCCCCATACCCACACCCTCCGGCTGCTCCGGGAGCAGGAGCCCTGCCCAGTCCACAGCCTCAGCCACGGAAACGCTCGGTCCCCGCGAGTGCTGAAACGATCCCGGGTAATGAGGTTAATTAATACTTTCCTCCAAGCCCCGCGGCGCTGGGGAAGCCGGGGATCAGCCTGTCCCCACCGGCTGTCAGACACGCGCCAGGAGCAGGTATTGTCCAGAGGTTGCACGGTGCAGATGTGCTCCAGGCCACGCCAGGAGACGATAAATCCTTGTTTATTAAAAGCCTTTTAAGGATGCCTGCAGAATAAAAGGGGGTGTGCAGCCCTCCCCCAGCCTCTCCCCCCTCCAGTTCACGGCCAGTGCCGGGAACCCAGCCGGCGGCGCTGACAAATCTCTGCTCTCAGCTCTGAGTCCCAGCAGCACCTTAAAAAGCGGAGGAATGCTGGACTCCGGGGCCGGGCTGGAGAGGAGCCAGTAGCCCAGGAGGCACCGAGAAGGATGGTCGGCGGAGCGGGGAGACAGGCAGAAAGGCTGATGGGCCTCACACGCCAGCCGCGGAGAAGTCCCGATCTTGAACTGCATCCAAACCAAGCATCGCATCGGGGCTGAAATGATGTCACTGCCGATCATTAGCGTGGTAATTACACTGAAAGCCTTTTGCAATTGTATCCTCCGAAGGGTCATTAATGCAACCCAACCGCACCAGTAAATGTCTCATTAGTCTTATTTCAGACTTATGCATTTTTCAGAGCTGCAGAATCCTAACAGTCCTTTCCCTCCAGTAACATTAATATCTGCTCCCTGCTCCGGCCCCGCTGACAACGGGCCCATCTCCTCCGGCTTCCCGGCACTGCGCTGGGCAAGATGAGTTTCCAGCAGAGGAAGGGCACCGGGAGCCGGTGCTGGAGAGGTCGAGGGCTGAATCCTGGTCCTTCGGTCACCGCAGAGGCTCAGGAAGCAGCTCCCGCTCCTTGTTGGCAGCAAACCCGATCTGGGTGGAAACCTGGGGGAGGTGGGAAGGCAGCGAAACACATGGATGGGGACCAGTCACCTGGAGTCCAGTGCCAATGGGCATTGGCATGGAGATCAATGGCCAACGAGACACGGCCAATGTCCGTGAGATGGGTGCCTGGCAGTCTGCAGGGGAAGGGGGGCCAGACGACCCTATTTGGGGGAAAGGGAGAGCACAAGCTGTATTTGCAGAAGACTTACGGCTGTGCAGGAGCATGAGACCACGGGGAGGAGATCAGAAATCAAAACCTTGTTGACAAACCAGAGGCCTGGCCCGAAACAAAGCAGAGCAAAGCTCAGCAGAGACGGCTGCAAGGGGAGCGCCCGGCAGGAGCATCCAGCTGCACAAACACGGCTGGCGGGCAGCGCTGCCGGGAAGGGACCGGGGTTAGGAGGCAAACCTCACGCTGATGGATCAGCAAACACGCACCTGGGGGGACCTGCCCGCCCCCGGCACCAGCTGGACCGCTCTTGGATGGAGCGTGTGGCTTTCGCATGGAAACAGCCCGTTTTGGAGATTCAGGAGTGATTTGGATCGGGGTTAGGCTCGGATGGTGGTCCTGTCGTGGCTGAGTGTCCAGCAGAGACTTTGGAGGGGAGACAAAGGGGAGAAAGCGACTCCCCAGCAAACTGGAGACAAAGAGCGGTGCCGCTCGTGCTGTCACGGACCCCAGGGACTGTGTCAGCATCCCAGCAGGGACAGCAAGGGGTGGGGGGACAGCAAGGGGCGGCACTGTCTGGGCAGCTGCCCATGGCTCCTGCAAGGACACCCTGGGTGGGAGCTCTACAAAAGAAAACCTGGAAAATCCACCCGGCTGCATCCTCCACCGCTGCGAGCGGGAGCTGCTCCCCGGGACGCGTCTGGGTCCCACACCCCCTCCCAGCACATCATGTGTCGCTGTTCCTCCTGCAGCCAGCTCCTTTCATCAGAGAAGAAAAACCCTCAGAACACAGGATTCAAATCCACCAGGAAGGGTGACAGATTCTCCGATTCTTCAAAGGGGCTCTTTAAATATTAAAAATAGCATTGTTGTTTTAGCAGCGTTAATTTAAATGATGCACACATGACACATTTAATCGCCTGTGCGTGCTCCAGACAGCGTGCTCCTCTGCGGCGACAGAAGCCAGGCAGGAGCTCTTCTTTTCTACTTTGTCCTATGACAGAAAAAACACATACATCCCCTGCACAGAGGAGGAGGAGGAGGAGGAGGAGGTTTATTCCCAGCCTGCACATGCCCAAGGTGCGATGAGATGTGACCAGCCGCCAGCCCTTGGCGTGGAGCCGCAGAGCCCAAGAGCATCCCTTTCCTTTCTACAGCCGGGCTTCCAGACCAGCTTGTCGAAAAACTTAATCCCATAAGACAGGGCTTAGCAGGTCAAGCACAAAGAGTCATCCAAAAGCACACCCCAAACTTTTTCTTAGTTCTTCCTGCAACTGCTCAGCCCACGCTGAATTTGTGCTTTCATAACTCCTTCCCTTGCTCTGCTCTTCCTCCAGCTTCAGCAGTCTGATGATCCGCTTCGGCCCCTTTTCAGGTCTCGCTGGTGGCTGAAAGCAAACCAGCACATCCAAATGCACAGTTAGAGGTGCCTTGGAGCGAGCTGGTTGCAACCATCATCTTCATCTTTTCCCTGCAAATGCATTTCTGGACCATGAGAAGAGGTGTAACTCGGATACCGTAAGCTGAAGCTGAACGGGGTGGGGAGTGAGATCAGTTACCGTTGGCATTCAGGAGGAGCTGCCAGTGGAAGACTTTACAGGTTCCTCGCAGGCTCCTTCGTTGATGAACCAGAAGAGTTTTCCCTTGCTCTCTGCTTCAAAGGGTCTTTGCAGAACCAGGGGTTCAGGTACCATCTGCAGAGCTGCCCACGCACCATCAGAATTCATTTTTATCAACCTCTGAAGAGATGAAGATCCAGCCGTGATGCCCTGCTCTCCACCACCGACTGCTCCGGCCAGTGCCCCGAGCACAGCCTCCAGCCAGCGGGAACCACCCCCCCAAGGAGCTTCACTTTCTGCTGAACCCCCCCCAGGGCAGGGAGGAGTATATGATTGTAAAGTGATGGAATTCATCTGCAGCCTGACCTTCGCTGATGATGGATGGCCTGTTGGTGAAGATCATCAGCTGAAAGCCTTCGCTCTGATGCATCACCTGCAGCTGCAGCGAATGGAGGGGAAAACCCAGCGTCCTTCCCCGGGTCCTGGGGGCTGTGCACTGCACGCAGGGAACGGTCCGGTTTGTGTGACCAGGTTACTTCACCTACACAAAGTGAATCCGATCACATTTGGGATCTGGGCTGCACCTGAGTCAAGTGCAGTGGCCAGGCTGGGCTCAGGTCCTCGTGTCCCAGTCCGAGGTTGTGTGTCTCCTTACGGCTCACTTCAAAGCAGACCTTGCACGAGAGCTGAGTGTGGCTGCAAATAATTTGCCTCAAGCCTGGCTGCTTGCCTGTCTCTGAGTCATCTGTTGCTGAAGGGATTGGTGTCATCTGCAAATTATTTTCTTGTATTAATTCATCCTGGTGAAATAAAACTATTGCAAATTGCCACCAGCCTAAAACTGGATGTGCTGGGAGCTGCCCTGTGGACAGTGTGCTCTCTGCCCCGGGTGACGGTCTGGAACAGCTTCTTGTGTCCATGTGAAATATCAGCTCTTTGTGCTCAGGGTCTCCCCGTGGCCACAGGGATTCTCTCTTTTAAAAAACAAAAACAAAACCAACTGTGATCACTATTATTTGAGCTTATTGCCAAGGGAAAGAAGAGAGAGAAGCCAAGGACCTGGACCGGCTGTTCCCAAACTCTAACCTGCTCGGATGCAGAGTAACAGGCGAGTCACCCCGCTTGCAGGAGCCACCTCTGCAGACGAGGGCTGGGGCTGCAGGAGCCACAAACCTGCTCCTGGCCCCAGCTCCTGCTTGGTCCCCTCATCGCTCTCATCCGCTCGGAGCAGTTCAGAAAGGTGAAGCTCCCTTCAGCCCAGCCCACAAGCGATGCAGTGTCAGGGGAAGATGTTCTGTGCATCCTTTGGGGGCTGAACCATCTGCTTCTCAGTGCTCTGGGGCAAGGGGGGAACATGTCCCAGCACCCCTGGGTGTGGGGGACACAGAGGGAAGGGAGGGGGAACATCAGAATTTAGAGAAAACCCCTTTCAGAGAGCTTGGTTAGAGCTGGTAGCTAAAGGAGCAAAGGTACATTCTGCTGCACCCCAGCTCCTGCCTCCTGGAGGGAGGGAGGTCTGGATTATGCATTCCGACATGTAACAAGGTCCACTGGCTCGGAACAAGAAGTCTGCCAAAGCGCAGGGCCTTGGAAGGGGGAACGGCATAGCAGAGAGACTGGAGTTGCCTTGGTGCTGCTTCTGCAAGCGCAGAGAATATTAACAGCACTGTGGGAAAAAACAGCATCCAGCAGAGATGAGAGGGAATGCAAAGCCCCTGTGCAAAGGCCCCGTGCAAAGCCTCCGTACAAAGCCCCCGTGCAAAGCCCCCCATGCAAACCCCCTGTGCAAAGCCCTTGTGCAAAGCCCTTGTGCAAAGCCAGGCACTCAGCAACAACAGGCAAACCAACCCCCTGTCAGAACCATTTCTCCACAATCCAGGAAAGGCCTTTTCTGATTCCGAGACAGTGATGCTGTCACCCGCAGAGTCTGGAGGCGATGACCTCACTGTGACATCGCAGTGAAACACCCAACAGCTCCCACTGCGGGGCTGTGCACGGGCTCTGCTGGGGCAAAGCCCCCGGAGCAAGGCACCCGGCCATTTCGGCTCAGCAGGGGTTAAAGTTAAGTGTAGGCTTGAGGCTTTGATGAGGGACACAGGAGAGGAAAGTATTTGCTACAAAAAGTTTAATCCTGAGGAGGTGCTGGAGGACCCCCTGCAGACTCTCGGGGCAGTCGGGGACAGTTGGGGACAGTTGGGGACAGTTGGGGACACCTCTCCTCTCTGCATTGGCTTTTCTTCTGCATGTGTGTGTTTGGAACAGGACAAATATTGATGTTCAGGAGAAGGGTTTGTTTTTTTCTTGCTTGTTTGTTTCTTAATCATGGGATTTTTCCTGTGATTTCGGGAATATTGAAATCTCTAGTTAAAAAGACTGTGGCCTCTGTGTGCCTGTAGGGCGTACAAGCTCTTTGCTGCTCTGTGTGCAAGTGGTTGAAGGAGTGTTTGTGCAGAGGTAAGCAAACAGATGAAAACATTTCTGTGGATAGAAAATTCATGCAAACACAGATTTTTTTTTTTTTTGGTAACTGTGTTTGCAACCTTTTCGGATTTTCTTTGCACCTGTGTTGGAGCTCTGCTGATCATGAAAGCAGATCCTGTGCTCGAATACGTCCAACGGGTTCCACAGCCCCGCTTGCTGCCGCGCTCAGAGCAGAGGGTTTGTCTGGGGCTGGTGGGCTGCAGGTCTCCCGGATGAAAGCGGTTCCTGGAGCGGTGATAACCGGGTGTCAGCCTTTGCGCGGAGCCACCAGCGTGGGCAGAGCTTTGGCAGCACAGTTCTGAGGAACACGCTCATTCAGAAATGTAAACAAGCTGTAATAAAACCCCATTAATGGGAATTTGCTGTTATGCTTCGTTCCCTCAGCTCTCGGTGTACCTGCACGGAGAAACAGCGCAGGAACAGGCGCGGAGCTGACTCCAGCGCTGGTTACCGCCGTGCGCAGCCTCCTGGTACCTGCTGCAGGGATTCTGGTGACACCCTTCAAGGCACGTCAGGCTTCCTCCAGCACTGGCAGACAGTGATTTTTGCCTTCAGATCATCCTCTCCACTGCCAGAGCCTAAAATAGCTCCCTTATTCATGGAGAAGCAGTGGATGCAGTTCCCATTCATTATCGGCGTGTCACTCACAGTCCACGCACCCACGGCAGCTGGTCCCTTCCTCTCGCACCTCCGCTTCCCCCTCCCCAGCTGGCAGGGGAAGGCAAGGTGCCCAGTGACACCAGTGGCTCCCATCTAACCTGCCACCCACGTCACCCCCTTTGCCAGCCCTGGCGGGAGCATCGCAGCCACCACGGAGGTGGGAGCATCCGCAGCCACGAACACAGCCTCTGAGATGCTGCGACTCAGTCCTGGGCTGAGAGCAGGGCAAGTCTGGGTCTGCCCAGTATAGACCAGCACCGTTACTGGCCTTGAGGGCTGGGCCACAGCGGGAAAGCTGTATCACATGGTAGGACAGGTCGATGGAGGAGAGACGGGCAACCCACAAACACCCTCGAGCTAAAATTTTCAGATGCTATTTGCTCTGCAAGGTCTGTCTGTCCTTACTGAAAATTATACATATACTGGTCACTTGAGGAAGCATCGGGGAGCTCCAGAAGTTCAACCTGATTTGGCCATCAACTCCTGAATGTGCATGGCTTGTCCCTGTCCCTGCCTGGTACCCTGCTGCCATCCCCCCTCTCCCATCAGAAGCAGCAGCATCGCCGGGGAGCGCACTGCGGACCCCCGGAGCAGCAGCAAACCCCCACCCCGCTGCGAAGAGCCCCTCTGCCCCAAGCCCAGCAAACTCTGGGTGTGAGGACAGGGTCTCTCGGGACTCCTTTCCAGCCAGCATCCCCCCAACGTCTTTCCCAGCTGCGGCAATTCCTTGACCCGCAGCTGGGTGCTGGGCACTGGGACAGAGCCCCCCCTCTCCCAGCCCCATCACCCGGCTCCCCTCCGCTCAGATGCTTTCCCTGCACAACGCGGCCCTTTTCCTCCGCAGGCTGTGTGTTTAGCTTCACAGGTGAAAAGCCCTGTGCAAACACTGGAGCCCAGCAGGCAGCCCACCGCTCCATCCCAGCCCCGCTGCCGCCCAGCATCCCCCAGACCCGCAGCCCCCCGGCCGCACGCCCGCACCCTCCCAGCGGTTAATGCTCCTCACAGGCTGGTGTCAGTGATGGAGAAAAGTGTCAGGCTGGGGAAAAGACAGATCACGAGTATTTCTGGCCCTGACATTTTCCTCCAGATATCTGGATTTCCATATATTTGAAAACCTAATATAAACAACAGAAAGAAAATTTGCATTTCGGGCAGTGGGGAATGAAAAATGGAGGCGGCGTAATGTATTGCTGCTCGAGGAAGAGGAATGACAGTGGTAAAGTCGAGCACACACGACAGCACCCAATCGGCTTGTGGCAAACTCATTTCCTGGCAGAATATAGGGTTTCATCTGCTGGAACATTTAATAGGCATCAAAGAAAGATCACTTCCCTCCTCTCGGTGCAGATTGAGAGCCTTCGCTCCTGCTTTATTTTTGCCATTTTATTAAACCCTTTATATAGTTTTAATACAATATGTATGATCCTCCTGAAAACAAATAAATTCTTAGGCGCTTCCCAGATTCTAAGGATTTCTAATGGTTACGTATGTTTTATTTATATTTTCAGAGAGACATTAAATATGCGATGTGCAAAAATATGCAACAAAAAAAAATCAACTCTAATTTATGGTTCTGTACTGAGCAACGTTACGTGATGGCGTTAATCTGCAGATCGGGGCAGCGCCAGCCCAGGGAGGGGGCTGAGCACGCTCCCACCATGGCCGGGGCTGAACAGCCCCAAAGTGCCACCTCGGGGACTTTCCCTCTGCGGGTGCAGGGACAAACCCTCGCCCAGGCTGCAGGCGCCTGGTTACTCCAGAGCAGCATCGTGTGATAATCCAGAGTGGAGCCCCCAGCTCCTCACGCCGGTGTCCACGCCACGGGCAGAAGCAGGGGACTGGGGCAGGGAAACACGCTGGGCGCTTGGCTGGGCTGCATCCTCCATCCCACCACCAGCCGGCTGCCGGAGCCCCGCGCATCCCCAGCTCCCGTGTCGTTCCTCTCCAGCACGACCGACAAGCTCATCACAGCCACCGCCGCGTGCCTGCCGGGGACCGAGTAGGTGGAAGCTCTTGGGACACGTGCTTTGAGCACTGCCGGGTGCAAAGGAGGCTTGGGTGCGAGGCCAACCCTGGGCTGCTTTTAACCCTGCTTTTCTGTACCCTTTGATTTCCATGTCACAGCATCTACGGCTTCCCAAAGCCAGCGAGCCTGTGTGAGGGATGGGGAGGAGGAGGAGGAGGGAACACAGGATGGATTTGATGGCAGCGTGCAGCAGAGCTGGAAGCAGTGTGTCTGCTGAGCCTTGGTTGTGGCTTGAAGCAGCCTTTGCTCTGAGGTTCCCCTGTTCAGGAGCCAGAGAAATGCATCAGGAGGTTTCCAGAGGTTCATCAATTCTGCTCAGGTTCAGTGTGGACATAGGATCTCTCCGGCTCCGGCATCTCCTCGGCAGGCAGCTCCTGCCCCTGCATTCGGGCCAGGCGGTGCTCAGGGACAATTCAGAGCATCCAGCGCAGGCGAGACCTCACCCCAGAAAGCAGTCCACAGCTAAGGGAGGTATGGCCAAGGAACACCCAGTGTCCGTGGGTGTCACCCGGAGGCACCATGAGGCGCCTGATGCCACCGCGGAGCGGGCTGAGCCTGCCCCGTGAATATTAAGAAATCCTTAATTGCGTATTACAGGTCTGCAACTGCTGCACGGTAAACATCCGTGTCAAGGACATGACAGACTGTCACAGCCTTTCTATCTTGGGCACTTTACAGTTATTTTTATTACCATCGAAGTAATAAGACATCCATAAATCCCCTCCAGATCCCCCCCGAGGAGGCTGGGTGCTGGTGCCACCGTCCCCCACGCTCCTGGGCGCCGCAGCAGGACCCGCAGCCCGCGCAGACGCCGCCGTCCTGATGTATGGTTTGTGCTGAATACATTATTTTTGGTCTTGTGAGCACGGTGATGTGAAGTGACCTAGTGGTTAAGGGTAACCCGTGTTAACAGAGCTGTAGTCGTGTTGATTCAGAATATCTTTCATGTGTGTCCTTTAGAAAAATGTATTTGCAGACAACGCGGTCAGAGCTGGAGCGGCGGCTGCCTCCTAACGCGGTGTGTGACACTCGCTTGTATTCCTTGCAAATCATTAGCCCAGGCACAAAGGTGCACAAACAGAAGCAAACGCTGCGCTATCCTCCGCGCCGCTGTGCTGGTTTCGAGGCGGCGATGCCGGCTGCGTGCAGCCTCACCCGCATCGCTCTGCCTGCAAATCCAGGCTTTCACCCCTTCTCTTCTCACTCTCAGGGCTCTGCTTGTTCTGCCGGGGAGCTCTGAAAGACCCAAAAAGGACAGATCCTGCATGAAAAGCGTGCCCAAAGCTGTGTGTCCATTCTGAACCAGTATGAGGCTGGAGACAGAGCTCTGTGGGAATGGGGCTCAGTGCTTGCTGGCCAAAATGAGAATAACAGAGTCAGAAAAGTCATCTTTCTAGTTATCCCAAAATAAAAATAATATGAAAATGAAAAGACAATAGAAATAGTTCAGTCGTCGCTAAGCAAATGCTTCCTTTTGTTTACAGGTGTTGTGGTTTGAACCTGGCTGAGAGTTCAACACCACGCAGCCGCTCGCTCATTGCTCATCCTCATCGCTTACCTCTCCTGGGGGAGAGAAACAAAGGGGTAAAGGAAAAAGAGACTCATGGGTTGAGATAAGAACAATTTAATAACTAGGCTACAAGAAAACCGAAAATAACCGTGCATTTTCAGCCATCAGCCCCCAGCACCCAGGAAATCCCTCACCTTCCTGCAGGGAAGAGCGGCACCCGGGAAAGCGGCTGCAAGCTCCTGCCCGGACAGGTCTGGAAAGCAGGAGAGGACTGGGAGAGGTGCCCGAACCCCAGAGCAAGAGGCACCTTCCCTGGAGGTGTGTCTGGCAGCAGGGACACAGCCCAGGGACAGCCCAGATCAAGCACCTCGGGCAGTGAGCCGCCCCAGACACCCCCACCCCGCACCAGCGCCGATCCCCACCCGCACCCCAAGGCGGGACGGAGCCGTGCCCGGGCAGGGCGTTTGCTGCGGCTCAGCAAGGCTGCAGAGCGACAGAGCAGTGTTTAGCTTTCCAGGTTTGTAGTTGGAATGATGATTCTCATCACCACTTGAATTTAATTTAAATGGTTTGCTTCTGCTTTCATTTTATTGGCACCCATTATATCCCCCTTGTACCTCTGGCATTTCCTTAATAGTCTTTTGACTCATCTGCTCTCAGGAGGAGAAACATTTTTTACAAGAACAATATGAAGTAACAGTTATAAAATCTGTAGCCTGGTGATAAATGTTAAGGACTCATATTCTTTTATTGGAAATTGCTGTCTTTCAAATGTTTAACAGATTTGTAAAAATAATTTCTCCAAAAGGTTACGGTTCTATTGAACTCCATTAGAGAGAGGCTGGGCTCTAAATCACGCGCCGCATCCCGGAGCCCGTGCGCGGGGACACGCCAAAGTCATAACTTTCTCCATTGCCTGGCTCCTCTCCAGCATCATTCCATCTCCAGGACACTCGCCTTGACCCCCAGGTCCCCCCGCCGCAGCCGAGGGGGTGCGCCTGCCGGAATCCAGGCGTGAAATGATGGAGGAACGGGGCTGCGGCGGCTCCGGCTGTGCCAGGACCTCAGATGTGAAATCGCCACTTTTTCTTTTTTTTTTTTTTTTTTTTTTTTCCCCTTCTCCTCATCCTGGCCTGTCGCACGCCGGGCGGAAAAGATTGTATTTATCACCTGTCAGGGCTTGGCAGAGCTGAGTTACGTGGAGCAGGACAGCATAAAATTATCATACACAAGCATGAAATTACAAAATCGCTCGGAACTGAACAACAAAATTATTTCATTTCTGAGGGAGGCCATTCCATTTTTTAGTCGTGACACCTCAACTGCCAAACTTTGAATTGAAATTGAGTGTGAGGTGCATGGAATATAGACAGCAATAACAAGCAAAGGCATGTAAACTAGCCATGCAAATACACCACATTAACGGCCCCGAAACCTCCCACAGGAGATATGTAACTAAATAAATGTCACATGTCCCAATAACTCAACTTTTCTTATACATTGGGAAATGAATTATGCTGCAATCGGAGCACAGGCTGCTCCCGGCGACGGGACTCCCGTTTCCCTGGCACTCTCCTGGGCTGCGTGTGGGTTTTGCTTTTCCTCTCCTGGCGTTGTCACCGGAGGTGGGTGAAGGCAGCAGCCGCTCGATGCCCGGCTGGCTCTGGAGCTGCACGGGGGATGCAGCGACGCAGGATGCGGCTCCCCCAACTGCAGATTGGTGACGACAGACCCACCCTTTGCGGGAACTTCCCCCAGCTGTTCGGGTGTGCAGGCAGCAGGGACTGATGCTATCGCATCTCATCCAGGCTGTAAAGTCCCCCAGAGCCGTGGAGCAGAGCTAACGTTTCCATCTCGCCATGGCAGCCGGGTCTGGGTGCTGCTCCGTATGCACCGAAAGGTCTGGCAGAACCGCGCAGGGTTTGTTAGGCTGGCTGTGCACGCCAGGCGTCACGCAGGGAGGTGACAGCAGCTCTCCCCCAGTTTAGCCTCCCCACCGGGGACAGCTCGGCCGGCGAGCCCTCGCTCTGCCGGGGACAGACACCGGCAGCAGTTGTGGCGAGGGGTGAGAGAGCAGTTCTGTTTTATTGCAACCGGCAGCATCCTGAGGACTGTAGGCGAGGCAGTCCCAGGGGGGCAATATTTTATAAACACTATTTGTGTCAGAGCTTGTCGTGCGTTTGGCTGACTTTCCCTGGGGACAGGAGCCCGCGGTGTAAATAGCGCAGCACCCTCCCCACGCTGGGTGCAGGCAGATCTCTGGGTGCAGGCACAGAAAAACCAGCAGTGGAGGGAACTGCAGCCAGGAATGCTTGTCCATCCCGCCTTTGCCATACAAGCCTTGGCCCTGTTACACCCCCAGGCCCCCCAGCACCGTTGCTCCAGCTTCAGGCAGCCGGATGTGACCCCTGCAGCAGGTCCCCCCCACAGCCCTACGCCGTCCCAAGCAGAGCAGGGCAGAGCTTGTGCAGGGAATTGCATCCCGTCCCCTGCCCCTCCGGCAACCTGGCCACCAGCCCAGACCATCTCTGCAGCCCTGGAAACGTCCTGCACCTTGTCCCACGTCCGGACCCAGCCGTGCCGGCAGCACCCAGGGAGCACGCAGCCGGGGAGCCCCCGAAATGCCACCCCGGGGCTGGGAGCAGGACAGCCCGCTCCCACCTGGCTCTGGGCATCCCATCTCGGAGAGCTTCCACCGCGCCGAGCATCTCGGAGCCTTTCGCAGAAACTTTTGATCTCAGCAGACGGATATTTATTAACCATTGTTCTTCTGCTCCGCCGGCTTTAAAATATGAAGAGAGATTTTGTGAGGGTCAGAATTTCCAGCCGGAGCCCGAGCAGCGTTGGGAGGCGGCCTCGTGCAACGGGGAGTTCCAGGAGAACAGAGATTCCCGGTGATTTATGAGGAAGGAGGCAAACCTGGCCTTTGCCTCTCCCAGGCAAGCCTTTGATGCTGCCCCTTTAATCCTGAGCCACCTGGTACTAATTATAACTGTAAGATAGTCTTTATATTTAATTAAAAACAAGGAAATGCTTCTCCACATAATGAGAAGCCTCCGGCAACGGCCCCTGCGTTCTCCCCCCCAGGTTATGCTCCAGCACCCGTCCCCTCCGGTCCCCATTTGGAGGCAGCAGCGCGGGGGCCAGGGAGGACCCGGAGGAGCATCCCCCAAAGGCAGTGCCAGCACCCCTGAGCCCATCGCCCACCCCGCACTTGCCGGTGCATTAGTGGCCGGGAATTCCCACTCCAGGCTGGGATTGCGATCTGTGCCTCCACCTGGAAAACTCCGGAGAGCATCTGCCCAGCTCCGCGGAGGTCGGGGGCAGCCTGGCCGGGGGAAAGGTGCAGCCCCCAGCGAGGGTGGGGGGACAGTTCCTGCCCCAGGGAGCACGCTGGGCACGAAGCATCATCCTGCTCCACGGTGGGGACAGCACGGGATGGAGCTGAGCGCCGAGGAGGGGAGGAAAGGAGATGGAGGGGAGGTGCTGGAAAGGTTCGGGCTGGAACCCCCCTTTCGCATCACTAAGCAAAGTCCAGCTGTGATGGGGGGGGGGGTGGCACGACGAGCGCCAGGGCAGCGAAAAGCAGCGGAGGAGCTGGCAGCTGGCGGTGCCCGGGGCCGGCGCGGGGCGATGCTGCTCGGCGAACGCGGAGCCGGCTCTGCAGAGGGGAGCCTGGGAAACGATAATCAGTTTGAGTCAGTTCGACTTCAGTTCCCAGAAAAATATTGGAACAAATGATCAAACAAACTATTTATAAGCACCAAGAAGATAACAGGGTGAGTAGCAGCCAACATGGGTTTGTCAAGAACAAATCGTGGCAAACCGATCTAATTTTCATCTGCGACAGGGTAATAGGCCTTCTGGATAGAAAAGAAGCAGTAAATGTCATATCTTGACTTTAATAAGATTTTTGACACCATCTTATATGACATTCTCACAAGCAAGCTGAGGTATCATAGTCTAGATGAAAATACTATTTGCTGAGCTTAAAACCAGTTGAAAAACTGGAGTCAGAGACTAGTCAATGGTTTGCTGCTGAAATGGGAAACTGTTGAACAGGTCTGTCTCATATCCAGCGCTATCCAGTGTTACTGACCCTCGTGATGGAAAAATGTAATTATTACATTTGCAATCTTTGAACGCATCAGAGGGCAGAATCAGGATGGCAAAGGTCTTGGAAAATGCTAGAAATTATTTGAAAAAAACAGGAATTTATCTGATGGATCTGGGTGCAAAGCACAGCCCCTGAGGTTCAGAGGGACTGGGGAGTTACTGGTGTGACTGGAAGAAAGGACCTAGGGGTTATTTCAGATCAGAAGTTGAAGTTAGGCCAACAGTGTGATGGTGCTGAAGGAAAAACAAACAACTTGCAGGAATTTATAAAGGGAAATGTCATCTGTGGTGGGCGGGATGCGATTTTTCTCACCAGCTCAGCGATGACAAGGGGCAGCTCAAAGCCTGTTCCAGGTCTGGGGACACAGACCCCAGGATAACCCAGATAACGTCCCCATGTGAGCAAGGAGAAGGATCAGAGACCCGTAAGGCTTTGCCTGCATGAGGGGGTTGGATAAAAGTCTGAAAAACTCACATCTTCCTCTGTGCATCCCCTGTGCTGCGGGTGCAGAGCCTGGGGACAGGGTCCTTCTCCCAGCCGAGCCAAAGCGAAGGAGCAACAGCAAAAGGCACGGCTCTGCGACGGGGAGAGGTCGGGGGCAGCACCCTTCTGCAGACAGCCAACAGCCTCTAGGCTCCAAACCCTGCTGGGGATTATTTTTGGCAAGGTTGGAAGTAATACACGCATCCCCAGCAAGGGGAAGGGAAAAAACCCAACAGGGGAGAGGCTGGCAGGGAGCTGGGGAGGAGCGGCCGGAGCTGTGGGGATGGACAGGAGTCAGCGGTGAAACAGCTTTGGGAGAGCAAAGGGCTGGGGGCTTGACGCCTTTTCCCTCCGCACCCCACAGCTGGGACACATCTGGCCAGGAGAGGCAGATGAGAAAAAAATCCTGCTGCAGCCCTCCCAGCGAGCCCCCTCCCCGGCCAGCCCCTGGCCCCCCGCGGCAGCAGGGCTCAGCGGGCGGCCGCTGCGGCGCGGCGCAGATGTGCCGGGAGAGCCCGGCCACAAAGAGTTAAACCCTGCTTCGCCAGACTGTGAATTCTCTGCGAGTCTCCCACATGCAGCCAAACAACAGCTTGACATTTTCCATCCTTCACGAGAAAGACAAAGGCGTGAAGATATTCCCATGATTCCTTTCTGCATGCCTAACTATGAGCTCAGGTGCAGCAGCATTTGCCCTGGACCGGCCTCATCAACATGAAGGGCGAACTCATCGTTTCTGCATCTTTCCTCGCCACTGCTTGATTAATTGGCTCACAACGATGCTGGCTGAATACCTAATGCCTCTCCTGTCCCTGTTCTTTCTTCACAGCCTTTTGCTGCATTTACATATACTTTATATTCCATAATTTTCACACACACAAAAAAATGGGAGCACATCTCAGTAATTTGATGTAATGACGGCATGTCACCAAAAAGAGGAATTAGAAAAATCTGTAGGTATTTAATTTATTCTTGTTTTTTTCAAGTAGATCTCTCCGAGAAAGGCATTAATATTCATGTGCATGAAAAAAAAAATACTCTCGAAAGGAAATTTCCAGCATTTTAGTTTAAATTAAATACATTTTTAAAGAAACAATATTTAACTAATAATGCTGAAAGGCGAAATTAACAAAAGTAGCAATTTTTACCTACCGAAGCAAGGTTTTGTCTCGGGGGTTCCCGGTGAAACTGCCCTAACAAGAAAATAGCACGCTGCTTTTCTGAGGAGGGATTAAATGAGTGCGAGAGGGAGGGCATGGCGAAAGGAAAGGCCTTTCACATTACCCTGGAGGTAATTTTTGCTTAACAGTATTTCAACAAGACGTGGCGTGGGAGAGCATCCAGCGCGGCTCTCGGCTGCCCGGCCCCACCAGCTCCCCTGGACGCAGCCGGTGTCTCACCGGGCGTTAATGCAAACGCTGGGGATGCTGGGGCTCCTTTCCTTTCTTTCCCTTTTTAAAAAAAAAATATATTTTTTTTCTCAGTTAAACACGAGAAAGGGAAAAACAGAAACCAGAGATGATTTTGCAGGAAACAAGCAAGCACAAAGTATTCAGCAAGCAAACCACTCCATTGCGGGCGGTAACCCCCCCAGCTCACCCTCCAACCTACCAGGACCAGAGAGAAAACTGGGAAAAATAAACATCAGCTTTTGTGCAGGAATTCATGGCAAGAGGCAGCCCCAGCTGACAGCACCCAGCAGTGCTTACGGAGGTGTCGAGGTGGTTAAGGAGGAATAAGAGGGGCAGGAGCTGCGCTGGATCCCGCGGCAGCCTGGCCAAGCCAGCCCAGCTGAACCAGCGCTTGCACCTGGGTTGGTGCTGGGACGAGCAGCTTGGCTGGAGGAAAATGCCGTGGGACGAGGGTCTGGAGCCACACGTGATGCCTTCCACAGTGGCATCCCCATGGCTCGGCGCGTGGGTCCGAGCAGCCCAGCCTGGCGATGCTCCACCCCGGCACTACCAGGAACGGGCACAAGCCGGAGGAAAGTGCGTGGTCGGGGAATCCCGTAATGTTTTGCCCCAGCTGGGGCTCAGACCACCTGTCGGGGGGCTCGGACCAGCCCCCTGGCTCACCCAGCCCCCCCATGGCTAACCCAGCCCCATGGCACCGCCAGCAGCGCCCGGCCCCGCACCGCCGGCAGCTGACATGATCCACGGCGAGAGGAGGCTTCAAGGATGCACGTCCTTGAGAGGGAAAAAATAAATCTTCCGAGCTGGGATTGCCTGTAAATTCTTCCTTGTTAGCGGGGTTAGGAACCACCTGGGAGCCGGGCAGGGCCAGCGCTGCCCCCTCCCCGCTGGCCACCCGGGGATGCTGCTGGCGAACGCCTCGGCTGAAGGATGCTGGTTGGGGTTCTGCAAAGGCTCTGGCTCGCCTGTCTGCCAGAGCACAAGTGTCTTCATCTGGTCTTCGGGAAACAGAACTTCCCATCTTTGTCCTGGCATGTTACAAAAAGATTATCCCCTGGATTAAATGAAATTACAGGGTTTATTTCCCAAGTGTGAAAGCCAGAGCCTGCCAGAGGCAGGGGCTGGATAAATGATGGGGACGGTCCCCGCTGCTGGGAGAAGCCCACTGAGCGCCTCGCCGTTAGGCAGGGCTGCACGGGCGGGCAGGAGCTTCGGCGAGGTTTTAAATTGGTCTCTTGATATTTTATGAAATAACTTTTTTTTTTTTTCCTAAAGTACTTCTTGATATTTTTATGTTTATATATTTTAACTTAGGATCGGACTCATAAAAAATACATGAGGAGTAAGTGGTTTCTGCAAATGTTTTATACATGATTTGGGAGCAGATACTATTCAAAGAGAGAAGGAGAACATCCCTTCTCATGCCAGGCGCGGGGAGGCGGCGGCAGAGCTGGGTCGGCCGCGGTGGAGGGGGTCCCACTGGTGCGGAGCTGCTGCGGCTGCTGGATAGCAGCAGGCGGGTGATGTGGCATCCCCCAAAACACCCACCCAAGGGGCCCGTTGGACACCCCCGAGCAGGAGGGGGACTCATCAGACACCCCCAAGCAGGAGGGGGACCCCCCCCAGCAAACCCACAGGTCTACGGAGCCACGCTCCCCCCCACCCTGCAGGTTCTCCAGCCAAAACGGGGGCCTGGGGAGCACGTGTGGTTCTGCAAAAAAACTTGGGGCGAGGGGCTCCAGGGGAATGGCGGGGACCACGTCCCACCACAGCAACCAGGGCACAGCCCACCCCAGGGACACGCCGAGCCCCCCACCTCCAGGGTGGTGAGGTTTGCTGGAGGGATGGCAAGTAAAGGGTTAATGCAATATTTCATTTGCTTCCTCCATCGCAGCATATATTATCTTTTTTTGACTGTGTAATATGATGCAAAGTTTTTTAAATGATACAATTGTGTTCTATTATATTCCGCTCTTCAGGGAGATTTTAGCTCATTTTTTGCATGAATGATACTCGCTGGGCGCGTTTCCATCCCGACACAGATAGCACTGTAGGCACACACAGCAGAGAGGGTTATAGCAAGTGCACAGATAAACGCAAAAACATATGGCAACACGAGGAAACTCTACATTTTTTATTATATAAAAGCAGAACACATGTTCCCGGATGGAGCGTGCGGGATCTGAAAGATGGAGCTGCTGTCTCCTTCAGATGGATGTCTACAGGATTCGCTTAAAATAAAACCTAAGCGGGGATTCTGTGCAAATGGTCCCCTTTGGAGAACTGGACTGGGAATCGAATTTTCCCTGACCCACAGATGGAAATCACGTTGGGGGTTTGTCCTCTGGGTCTCTAGTGACCATTTGTCTGGTTTAACTGAACTGAGCCCAGTAATCTCTGCCCAAACGAGGCCTCGGGGTGGCTGAGCAGGGGCAGCCTGGGATGGGGGACAGACCCCAGACCCTCCTCCTCCTCGCTGTGGAGGCAGCCCCACGGGAAGGGCAGTGACAGCCACGCTGACATTCCCCAGCCCACCGGAATGGCACAGGAGAAGTGACCCCCGGCAGCAGCGAGGATGAGGGGCTCCAGGGTGGGAGCGGGGATGCTGCTGACATCCCAGAGCAAGGCAGAGAAGTCTGGGAAGGCGAAAAGCCATGTGTCCCCTTTCTGGCATTTCTTCTCCTTCCTCCTCCTCCCCTGCCTGTTCCCAGCCCTGCCCCGGGGAGCGCAGCCACATCCAGGACCACGCACAGCCGGTGCCCACCTTCATCTGGCCCAGGGGGGACCACGGGAAGGTCCTGGGGGGCTGCCCACCCCAGAGGATGGTCCAGTGGCAGCCCCTGCCCCCAGTGCCCCGAGAGGGACCATCCCCGAGCCCCTCCCTGCACACAGCATCCTCAGGACCGGGACCACTGCCCACTGCGCCCGCACTGCCTCGGGGTCCCATCGATGGGTCCCCACCCCGCAGCGGCGAGAGGGAAGGCTGCCTGGCTGCCGGCAAAGGTCTTAAAAGAAATTATAGCCTGCATAAAAATATTCCCTCCAGCCAAGGGGCTTAAAGCCTTCCCCGGAGCATCGAGCAGTGACTGAGGTATATTGCCGTGCACTCCGGGTTGCTGCGGTATCCCAAGGTCAAGGGAGGGGTTTGCTTCGGCGCTGGATGGGAGCGCCGGGGGAGGCAGGGGTTCCACCAGGCGCTGGAATTTAGCTCAATATTCAATTTACCCTGGAATCAATTTTGATGGAGTGCAATTCCCATTTATGATGGCGAGTTATCGCCAGCACTGTCCTTTGATTAGACACCCGCAGACCCGAGCCACGTGCATCCCTGGCCCCGCCGGTCCCCATGGGCAGCTGGAGCTCACCCACCCCGTGCTGCACCCCAGCATGTCCCTCAAAGGACCCCCCCCAGCAAAGGGGGCTGTTTGGGACCCTCGGGCACAGCCCCCAGCCCTCCCCTCCCTGCGGGAATCTCGCCTCTGCCGCTGCACGGCTCGACGTTTAGAGATGCTGCGGAGGGGCGGAAGAGATGTAATATTTCTCTCTTAACTTTAAGTTCCCATGAATTTAGAATTCTTTTCTCTGAGGGGCTAATTATATAATTTCAATGTTTACTCTGTGCAGACGGATCTTGTAAGATGGTGCCCCAGGGACACGAGCGCTGGATTTAAACCCTCGGAAGGTAGCACTCGCCAGATAGCTTTATGGCACGGCTCGCATCACAACCTGCCGCCTCTTCGTTTGTTTTGGGGGGGGATC
The DNA here is from genome assembly GCA_011057875.1 of Pterocles orientalis. NCBI lineage: Eukaryota > Metazoa > Chordata > Aves > Pterocliformes > Pteroclidae > Pterocles > Pterocles orientalis. Next base: position 252,398 of record WKFP01014675.1, on the reverse strand, counting down.
TGCCGCTGATTTTCTCCCTCCACTGCCTTTGATTATTGGTCATTGACGCTTCATTTCCCCATCGCTGCTCCAACGACAAACCAAGCGCTCGGTGCTCTCCCACGCTGTGCGCAGCTCTGCACCCCGGGACCCCCTCCGCTTTGCCCAAACCACACTGTTCCTGCACTTGTCCCCCCCGAGACCCCCCAGCACAGCAGCGGCTCCTGGGGAGGATCTGTGGGTGCCATGGGCTCACCCCCGAGCCTGGACCACCGTGAGCATCCCCGGGGGTGCCCCATCCCGGAGGAGCCTCTGCAGAGCGCCCGGGGGGCTCACACACCCCCAGCCCCCGTGTCTGCATACAGGGGTGCACACTGCAGCCCCCCCGCTCTGGAGCATCCGCAGCACCCTGCCGCCCCCAGACCCACCTGGGGACCTTCCCCGCAGCCCCCTGGCTGACCCCCGCCGGGAGCCCCCCAGCCCCTCCTCAGTGCGTGGAGCAGACAGGGAGCAGCTCACCCTCCGGCCTCAGATGTACGGGATGAGAAACGTGTCACCACACCTCAGCCTCTCCCCTCTCCCCTCGGGAGTGCGTTCCCCATAATTACAGGGCCGGAGGAGCCGTTTTTGCCTCGCACTGCTCACAGCTATTTATATTTAACATATTTAGGCTTCCTGGGTCAGAAACGGAAATTATTCTGCACCCAGCTCAGCCTGAAAATTACAGCTGCTGCTTAGGAACTGGATGCTGAAGACAAAAGGGAAAGCTTTCAAAACCGCACAATTAATTTAACAAAACAACAACAAAAAAAAGAGTACAGTATGGGGAAAACTTTGTCATTTGTCCTGGGGAAGCAGGAGGGGACGCAAAGGCAACAAGATCGCCCATTGACAAAGTTCGCAGTTCTCCCGGCTGCGAGCTGTCCCTTTAACCACGGCTAAATTGTTTTCTGACAGCCCTTGCTGCAATTTCATCCCCTGACATTTGATTTACATATGATCTTTGAGCGCCGGCAGGGCTGTAACAACGGCTCCGTTAATATTCAAATCACTCGGTGATGTCACATACCTTGATAGGTCACTCCACCGCGCCTTGGCAAAAGGCGTGTGAAAATAAATGTATAACTAATGAAATAAACTGATTAAGGGGAGAAATCAATCGTTTTACTGCTGTAGCGAAGATCCAGCAGTTAATTTAGCATGGATCTGCAAGGGTGCGCGTTAATAGAACAGGCTCGCGTCTAATTGGTGCCACAGCAAATGAAATACAGTAATATTCCGTGATGCATGGGAAGAGTTCACTTCATTTTCTCTGCTCTTTCCTGATAACTGTTTACAGCACAATGCATTTTATTTATTTATTTCCCCCAGCACAGGGTGGCAGAGTCTTGCCCATCCCGGCGAGCCCCGTTAACCGCCCCGATTATCAAGTCCAGCAGCCTCCCCAGCATCACTCCTTTAATCAGCATCTGCAGGGCACGGCAGCAGCTATTTTTGTTTGTTTAAAGCTTTTTAAAGTTTTTCCCCCATTGCTGGGAGCTGCTGATCTGCTGGCAGCGAGGTCGGGGAGTAATGGGGGGTCCGGCAGCCCCCAACCCCTGCAGCATCTCCGGCTCTCTGGACCAGGGGTCTTGCTTCCCCCTCGCCCAGCTGGCAGCATCCTGCCTTTCAGCCCAGCCCGGGACACCAGGAGGGATCCAACAGTCCCAAAACAGGGACCAGGACCAGCCAGTGACCCTACCCTGCATCCCCCTGGCACCCCAACCCCGAGGATGCTGCACCCACAGCCGCCCCGTCCCCAGCTCACCCCCTCCCCACGGGGCTGCTCCTGTGCAAACTCCACCCCGACTGGGACCAGTTGTAGTAAATACAGGAGCTCTGGAGGGCTGCGGTGATTTCCCAGACATTTAATCAATAGGACGCTGCCCTGCTCATCGCAGCTGTCAAAAATATGCAGAAAGTCCCATCTGGTCCCGCCAGGTACGGAGCCTGAATTCTCTGCTCTAGAATAATCAGTGGGCTGACTAATTACCGCACCCCATTTCTCCTAATTTAAGGTCATCGCATTAAGGATGAGTTACCACCTCAAGTATAAAAGAAAACTATAAATATTTGAGAAATGCCATCTCGGAGCAGCCTGCGCTTGCTAGCCCGTGCTGAAAGTGCAGAAGAAAACCAGCAGCAATGGGGTGGTGGGAGGCCAGGGAGCATCAGCCAGGCGCTCACACTGCCACGGGAGAGCCTCTCCCCGCCCCGAGAATATTGAGCTGTATTAAAAAAAAAAAAAAAGGGGGAAAAATGATCTATACAAAAGCTTTGCATAAAAAAGTGATCAATGCAAATTCCTCAGAGAAAATTGCACCAACAGATGGAATCAACCCATTTCCAGCAAATGCCTCTGGCTGTGCAGATGGTAATTATAGGATGTATGTAAATACGCAAGCTCCAGGAAGCACAGCAACACGCTGCCGAGTTGGGGCGTTGCAGGGGGATGCCTGCCCCGGCCCTTCCCAGGCCCGTTGGTGAGGGGGACACAAGGACTTGGAAAGGTTCCGTATGGCGCCTGCGCAGCCCCCCGACACCAGCACCCCACTGCACCTCCTATCCTCCAGCTTCTGCTACAGGAACTTCTCCACCCAGAGCTGACGCTGTGCCCCAGCACTGGCTCCGTCACCATCCCCGGAGACAGGGATGGTCCCAGGGGAGGGATGCCCGGCTCCCCCCATGCTGGCACCTGGAGGTCCCGCACCCCGAACCCCTCCCCACAGCCAGCTGGGGCACCCCCACAGTGACAGGGACACAAAGAAACCCCAAACCTCAGACACCGAGTTCAGGGCTGCCTTCCTCGTGGGGATGGTTGCTTTAAACTGAGAGAGAAGAGATGGAGATGAGATGTTGGGAAGAAATGTTCCCTGTGCGGGGGGTGAGGCAGTGGCCCAGGGTGCCCAGAGCAGCTGTGGGTGCCCCATCCCTGGAGGGGTTCAAGGCCAGGCTGGATGAGGCTTTGGGCAACCTGGGCTAGTGGGAGGGGTCCCTGCCCATGGCAGGGGGTGGCACTGGGTGATCTCTAAGGTCCCTTCCACCCCAAACCGTTCTGGGATTCTGTGCGGTGTTCTAGGATTAAAGCAGTGGGCTGCCAGCACCAGCAAGTGGGAAACTTGGTGAGAGAGAACAACAGCAGAACAACATCCGTCCTGTGATTGTGTGATTAAGGGCTCGCAGGTCCCTGCCGAGGCGGTTGGCACAACGACCAAGGGATGCTCACACACCCGCCCCGGAGCAAGTGGCCACAGCCAGGCACCAGCCCCAGCCCTGGGGGAGAGGGGACATGGGCAGGACCCACCCCAGCAGTGCTCTTCCCCCTCTGGGAGGGGGTCCCCTCTCCCCTGGGATAGGTTTCTGTGCTCCCACCCCTGCCTGGGGATTTTGTTTGTTTTGCCAAAGGCAGTTCGCAGCACCTGCTGTTCTCTGTTGACACGGCTCTTGCATTGTTTTCGTTATTACTCTGTAGCTCTAGATATTTACTAAACCTTTCCCTTTTCTCACCCTCCTGGTGTTTTCCCATTTTCCTCTCCCACACCGGTCAGTAAGGGGACGCACAGACAGGGAGCTCATGGCACTAAGCGCAGGACGGGCTGGGTGTGCTGGGAGGAGGAATTTTTTTTTTTTTCTTATTTTTCCAGTATGATGTCAAGGACTATCTCCAAGGCTACTGTGTTTTGATTTTATGTTGCTGGTGACACTTCTTTTTTTTTTTTTCCTTCCAGGAAAAGTGCTTGCAGAAGAAGTCTGTGGTAAAATGTTAATTGGAGCCAAGTAATTAGACAAAGATAGTTAGTGATCTCTCCAAAGCAATAAGCTTTTGGTGCTTTGTTTTAGAGCTTTAATAATTACCATCGTTCCACAAAGTGCTTCAGCGTTTGACAGGAGGGATCCACGTGCAGCTGAACGCTCCCCCAGGACCGACAGCGCGGGGGATGCACAGCACCCTGCCCACCCCGCATGGGCATCCTCCCCAGCCCCGGCAGGCAGGAGGGTCCCCAGCCCCCAGCTCAGTGCCCGGCTCCAGACACCTTCTCCTCCGTCTGACAGCCTCAGGGACGGTGCCCTGCACTCTCCTGCTCAGCAGCACGCTCCAGATCAGCTCCCTGAGACCCGCTCCTGTTCACATGGACTAAACTAGATCCAGATTTATTGCTGCCTTTTTTTTTTCTTTAAAAAAAATAATCAAAATCAAACAGCCAAGGCTTCTTGCCATTTCCTTGATCTCCAAAGGTAATGAACAGCTTCAGAGGAGCGACAGGATCTCCAGGTTGCCTGTGCTGCGTGCATCCCTGATGGGGCTGTGCCTCAGCCCCGCCGCTCTGCATCCTCCTGGTCCACTGGAGCCCCCAGCACCAGCCCAGCCCAGCGGCACAGCAAGCATCCTCACAAAGCAGCGGCACCTTTTGGCTGCCTTCAGCCTTTCAAGTGCTTCAAAAATATTTTTTAATTTAAAACAAAACGGCAGCCTAAGCGACCTGTTGATGGGAAATGTCTCAGCCTTCATCAAGGCAGCAGCTCTGCCCGCGTCCCTCCGCTCGGCTCTCCAGGACGCGAACCCATCCCGCAGCCCCACCAAGAAGGAATTTTCCTAACGGGAAATCGTCAGGAGGTATCTTCCTGCAAATGTAAACTCTGGTATAATTGCCTTCGCTCTGCATTTACACCGCGGTTCTGCGGGCGAGGGAGGTCCCTACAGCCTCATTATGCAAATGGAACAAGCCCTATAGAGCCCCATATACACCGTGCCAACCCCACGTGCCGGGAGGAGCAGGCTCCCCGGGCTGGGACACGCTTTCCTCCAGGACTGGCTTCTTCCCCACCAGCCGAGGCAGCGCTCCGGATCATTCCTGCTGCAATCCCTGCTTCGATCTTATAAAAACCAGAGACGCTGGAGGTGTTTTATGATTTGTGGCAAACCCAGCCTCCCGAATACACGCCCGGCTGTCTCAGCTGTCACACCAGGGTCCAGGTTAATGGAGGTAAACCAGCAACGCTGCTAAAATAAACCTTTTCCTTATGATATGGTGCTGGGAGGATCTGGAGAGACCAGCCCTTGGTCAGCCCCGGCACCCCTCCCTGGAAAACCCCCCGGACCCTCCGGGATCCTTCCCAGGGACACGGGCTCCTGCCCACCCTGAGGCCGGCGGGGACAGGGCTGGGCACAGGTGACTGTCCCCATGAGGGGCTCAGAGCCACCCCCAGCAGACCCTCCACCCCTCACCTTTGTTCAAACCCCCCCAGATCATTAACCGAGCATCATCCCCCAGACATCGCCAGATGAACACACGGGTCAGCGCTGTGCTGGGAACCCGTCCACGGCGCTGCGCAGGGGTGTTGTACCCGGGGACACAGAGGCAGCTCTGCCCAGGCACACCTCCCTCGTGCCGTACATCAGCTTTCTATCTTCTCCTCAGCAACCGCAGACAGATCTTCTCAGCGTGAGAACCGCCACAGCAATTGAAAGATTCTACAGCAAACGTTTTTTCTTTTCCTTGATGCCCTGTCTAATTGTGCTCCCTTTGATTTTATTAATCTGTTTTTATTGATATCCTGAGGGCAACAGGGAAAAAAAATAAAAAAGCTTTTACTTTCTGAAGTGGGTGGTGCTGCTTGTATGTTGTCTCATGCAACAGGGCGGTTATGTGGCACCCAGGACAGAGCACCCATCCCTCTGCAGGGAAAGGAATGAGCCTCTGAGTCCCCTCTCCTTGCTCAGAGACGGGGCCAAGCACCAGCCTGGCAGCGGGAGATGCTGCAGAAAGTCACCCCAGGTCCCTCGGTTTCCCTGGGCACGTCCCTGCCTGGCTGTTCCCAGCACCCTGCTCGTCAGCACTTCTGCGGGGCTGGGAAATAGCAGCATCACAAAGTTTGCGCTGAAGCTGATTGTTTTTACCTGCCAGCAACCACGCAAGGAGCTGATGCTGCCAGCCACCATCAGAGCCCCTCCTCGTGCACCAGCCAGAGCCTGCAGAGCTCGGACGAGACCCCGCGCGAGTCCCTCGGCTGGGGAGAGGCACGGCCCCTCACACCGGCGGGTACCCGACATTAATACTGACACCACTGCTGCTGCTCCGGAGTTTGCACAGGCCAGAAGGGCTCGTCCTGAGCATCACGCTGCACAACCTACAGCGGAGCCTAGAGCGGGCTCTGCCCACCTGCCAGCCCTGCAGTGCTGCCCCGTGGTACCAGCCACATCTTTGAGCCTTACGGCTGCCCTCTACCACCCAAACTCACCGTTATCCAGTACTGAGGAGTTTCTAGGTGTTGGTTGTCGAGTTTCCATATCAACAGTTACTGCACACTTGTTCTCAAGGGGCTGTTCCCCCCAAGCCTCTGCGATACAGAGACCAACCCCGGTACCATCGGCAGGGGCACACGAGAGCCCGGGGAGCTGCTCCATCACAGAGCCAACCTTCAAATATTGCACAGATGAGGCACAGGGTTTGCTTATTTATAAATAAACTTTTATTTCCAAAAGCACGTTTTCAATTTCCCCCTGTGCTCTCATAGGATAACAAAACATCCCAGAATAACAAAAACACAAACCAACATCCCAGCAGGAGGTTCGGGTACACTGGAAAACACAGCAGAGAGGTGTCCAAAGCTGGCAGCGAGCTGCAGAGCACCGCAGCCCCCAGCCTCGCCACCGGGACGTCAGGATGTGCAATGTCTGATAGCGGAGGGGTCCACAGGGGTCAATTCTGCCTGCAGCGCACAGGTTTTTGGTGGTTACAGAACCAGGAAAGCTCTGCAGGAACAAGCACACAGCTGCAGGGTGTGCGCTACTGCCCAGCGCTCACAGCATCACCTGCTGCACACCCCCGGGCACACGATGGGGACAGCCCTGTCCCCTCCCTGCGCACTGGGATTAGCTTGGCGGGAGAAACACAAACAGGGCTCTCGGCTGCTGAGCCGGATCTTTATTTTAATGGCGAGATGTGTGTGGTAATAGCACATGTGGGGTTATTGATGTTCGCTTTGTACTTGCCTGTAAAATGCACTGACACAGTATATTGCGTGGTCAATAGGTCTTTAGGGTTTTTCCAGCAGTATTAAATATCATTTTAAATGATGTGCCCAGGCACCTTGTTAGTTGCTCCCGTGGCAGAGCACGAGGCGGTGCGTGGGAAGCACCAGAGCCCAGCCTGGGGCCAACCCTGCACTGGGCAGGCATGGGGTCTGCTGGGCACAGAGCAGCATCCCTGTGGCACATCCAGGCACCCGCATCCCTGCAGCGGGTCCAGGCAGCACCACCCGGGCTCGGGCTGCAGGGGCGAGGACAGACGCTGCTGCCCTGAGCTTGCTGCAACAGGCAGGCGAGAGCTGAAATGAGTCTCCTGCCCTTGTCACCCCGCCAGGACACTCCTTCAGCAGTTTCTTGCAAAGTTTGGGAGGCCAGGAGGAGCGTTTGATTATCTGGTTTGAAATACAGCCCTCCAAAGAACCCTCCCTATTGAAGAACCCATAAAAAGAAAATCTCTCCTAATGTCACTCTTTCCTCCCGGTTCCGGAGGAGCCGGTGAGCGCTGCCATTCATCACCCGCGTGACACTTTCATAATGTGGTCCCAGATAATGGCACACCTTCCAACTTTCCAGAATTGGCTGTCAGGGAAATCGAAGGAGACAAGTGTGAGGTGGAGGAACGGGGCTCCTCGGTGGATATGGGAGCTGCAGAGCCGCAGCCCCCTGCCCAGCCTGCTGAGCCCACAGCCGGTGACATGGGGGACACGGGGCCGGCTGCTTGTGGGGAGGGGACACAGCCGCGGGCAGTGTGGGCAACGAAGGGGGCTCAGCACCAGCAGCATGGGGCCAGCCTGGGAGCGGCTCTGCCCCTTCCCTCCCTTCCCAGCAGCATCAAGGCAATTGAAGCCTCCCTGATCAATGCTCCAGCTTTTCCTGCCTTTTCTTTTTTTTTTTAAATGCAGCCTCTCCAGGTATGCACATGCATTTTCTGACTTGTCACCTCATCTTGCCTTGAGGGTTTCTAGCAGTTTTTTTTTTTTTTTTTTTTCCTTTTCAAGTAGAACTGAGTGCATGATATCTAAATGATTGCAGCCAAACCCTGCACAAGAAGATGCATCTCCAAACAACAAGATCCTCAAAAGTTCTTTCAAGCTGTGGCAATGGGCCCTGTTCTCTGCCCCGGCACACCCCCGGGCAGGGGTGGGTAATCTGTCAGAGCAGCTGCCCCCCAGCATCACTCCCCCAGGGAGGTGCCAGTCTGCAGAGCTGGAGCCCCACGAGGCCGGTTTGCTGGGAACTGTTTCTAACACCCTCATCCTCCCACCGCCCATCCTGGCACCTCCTGCACACACCGTTCCCGGGGTCTGATGCTGCCCTGGCACTTACACCTCCGACAGCGTGAGACCCAGCAAAGCAAATCCTCCTCTTAAGGGGCTGAAACTGCGATGTCAAGATTTTTTTTCTTTTTCCTCTGTCAAAGACTCACAGATACAGCTACGGCAAAGCCAGCACCATTAACACCTTGCCTTCTGTGGCACTGTTCACAGATACAGACTTTAAAACCCAAGGTTTTTAGACATTGACCCCCTGAAAAAAGCCTTAAAAGCAGTTAAATACTCCATCGAGTGTTAGCTGGAGAAGGCACTGGGCACACCACTCACCTGGAAACACAGTTGTCTTCTTCCTCTCTTAAAAATCCCAGGTCTCTGCTTTGAACATCTTGAAGACCCTGAGCAGAGCTGGAGCCAGCAGCCCCCACACATCACCTTCCAAACAGAACCCCCCCTCCCCAAGCCATAGATATACCGCCCCCCCGATGCCCGATTGCCCCCAGCTGCTGCTAACCGAGGGCATGGGCCAGGCTGGAGCCCTGCAGCTGGGGCTCGAAGCCAAAGAGGGGAGGAGGAGGAGGAGGAGACGTGGCACAACCCATCTGCATCCCCTGGGACCCCCGGGGAGACCCGGTCCCCAAGCAGGGGGGTCCCCAGATGAGGTGACAGTGGTGCAAGGCTGCACGTCTCAGGGCTGTTTGCACTTTCCTGGGCACAGCTCAGATGAGAAGAGAAAGCGAGCGCTGCCAGCTGGGTGCCTTATCTTTGTCTTTAAATAAATATGATTTTGTCAGGTTTATGAAAAATAATATAGCATGTTATTTTTCATAAGCCTGACTGATATCTCCATTTCCCATGGTTCAGCTCAGGCCATAAACATGACCCCGCTTGAGTGATTTCACCTTCCCCATTGAGCAGAGAACCTCAGCAGCACTCAGACCAAGGTCCTGACTGATTATCGACAAATTAAAAATATAAGCTATTGACCAGACACCGAGATAGAGTCCCTGAGCCGGTGTCCGGAATCTCAATGAGGTTATTGAAGTGGTGCCGATCGATGCTGCCGTTATAGCACAGGGAGCAGGCGGATCGCTGCATACCTAATGCACAGCCAGCGTGAGGGATGCTTAAGCAAATAGTTGTTCAAATTAACAAGAGTGCTCTGGGATGCCATGGCTCCGCTTACAGCCTAATGACTTTCTGAAGTCGGAAAAAAAAATAAAGCAAGCTGGTGATGGGCAGGCACCGGGCAGCGCCTTCCCCTTCTGAGCGAGGAGCTGGCACGGCAGGGATGGGGATGGGGACAGGGATGGGTATGAGGCTGGGGACGGTGGGGGTGTGTAGATAGGGGGGTCACTGCGGGCTGGCACAGAGCGGCTGCCCTGATGGTTCTCAGATAGAGGTGTCGGTGAGAGCGAGGCATGAGCCATCTTACTGAGAAAAATTCCGTCTCTAGCAACAGGGCGAGTCAGAGCCCAGATAAACCTCAAGGCATAACGTCACTGCCCTGGTCCCCATCCCTACGGCAGCAGATCGTCCCAGGCAGTGCCAGAGTCCAAGCCTCCCATGGCAGGAACTGGCCCCGGTGTGGAGCTCACCGCGGATTCCCTGCAGCTTCCCTGCTTCTTCTGCGCCCCGCTCCCGCCCCGGTGCCGGCATCCTTTGTTTGCTGGTTAAGTGATTTCTTGGCTCTCCTGCTAACGCTTGGTGACATTTATATTGCTTTAATCAATATTAATTGTCTTTTGTCCCAAGTCAACAAAACCCTTTTTTTATTCCCTGCCCATTGGTTTGATGTCATTTGGGTTTGTGCCTCTCTCTGCCCCCGATGGTGGCACCACCAGGAAACCTCCAACTGCCTTGTCCTCTCTGGCTCTGCCTCCTCCATCTCCAAAGTTTTCTTTCTGTCCAGCTGCTCTCCCCAGTGCCGGGATCCTGGGAGCCACCGGCACAGCACCAGGTGCCCATCCGAGCCCGGCCACTGCTGCATTTCAAGAGTTAAACGCTCCACTCGGCAGCAGCATCATTTACCAGCAAAACCCAGCGTGTGTGTGAGTCCCCAGAGCCCCTTCCTCTGGGGAAGGCGCCAATCAGACAGCTGCCTGCGTGTTTGAAAACACGGATGTCACCGTGCAGGCTGCCGCCGGGCTCTCCGGCTTTCCCGGCACCGCCTGATCGACAGGGTCAGATCCCAGCAGCTGTTGGGAAGGAAGAGGCTCCATCGGCATCCGTGTGTGGTGATGGAAACCGCCCGCGCCGGTGCCTGCTGCGTTACCGAACCGCTCCGTCCCGGCATCCCACTGCCGGATCTGCATCACCCCAGCTGCCAATGCCTGGCACCGGGGAAGCGGCACTGGCTGCCAAGGCTGGGCGCTGGCAGTGGGACGAGGCGGCAGCAGGGTGGCACAGCTCCGAGCAGACCCCCGAGGGGTTTCCTGGCTGATTCTGGCACCGAACAGTGCCCGCTCCAGTGCTGCCTCTCCCGACGCCTCTCTCTGGGTCAGGACCCGCGGGGGTGCATCACATGTGGGAGCCGTGGACCCCCCTCATCGGCACCGCTCGAGCCTGAGTGCAGCCCCCCACCCTCCCTGGGAGCACACACGTGCGAGGGGTGGCCGTTGTGTCCCCAAAGCTCCGGGTCCCGGAGTCACGTCAATCCCAGCTTATGCTTTTGCGCGGGAGCAGCTTTCCAGCCTTGAAATGTGGGAAAATGTTCAAAGGACAAAAAAAAACTATAAAAATAAACCCCAAACTGCTTTTAACTCTTAACCTCATTGTCTTGCGATGGCGGCGCATGTCTCCGAGTGGTTTGACGCTTGGAGCTGGCGCTGATCTCAGACAGAAGGCTGCAGGCGAAGATCCGGAGCACCCAGACACCCGCGTGTCGCGTTTTGCACAAGGTTCCCGTTCGAGACTGGCATCCGATGCCTCTCACAGCTCGGGGCGGCTCGCTCGGCTCTTGGCTCTCTCCGAGCGCACGCGGCGATGCCGTGGGGCTCTGCAGGAGGAGCTCGCCGCGGCGGTGCTGCTCGGGGCACGGCTTCAGCAGCCTCCTCCGCTTTATGAAATGCTGTGCTGCAGTTCCAGCACCGAGGAAAGGTTTGAGCAGGGAGCAGCTACTAACGGATTCATTAAACTTGCTCCTGAGCAACTATAAAAAATCAATTTGGTTCACCAGGCGGCTTGAACTGGTGCCAGCGGCGGGGAGCACCTCCCAGCTGAGAGCCCTCCAGCTCTGAAGTGCCGCGGTGACATTACCGGGGTTGGAGCACAACGCTGATGCTGAACGCCAGGCTCCGCGGCAGGCAGCGACGTGCCGGGCTGCAGGCGATGCCGAGGGACAGCGGTGGGGTAACGGCGCTTCTCCGTGCTGGGAAACCTGTGCCAGCCCCTGGGACAGCACACCTGGGCACGGCGAGATGATCCGCACCCACTCGTGCTATAGCTCCCGGGCAAAAATAGCCGCAGATGAAGGGAGGAGGATGTTCAGGAATGTGTTAAGCTGAGCGGGTGAGAAAACGGAGTGGGCGAGGGGCTCCTGTGAATCCCTTGCACACACACTTTCTAAATGTGGCTGATCCTTCCCCGTCTGAGATGATGCCTCTGCCTCTTCTGAGCAGGGCCAGGAAGGCTCTGCAGGGACAGAAACAGGCCAGCCCTTGTCCCTGTCCCTGTCCCTGTCCCTGTCCCTGTCCCTGTCCCCATCCCATCCCGCACGAGCAGCTCGGTGGGGGCAGCGCTTCTGCCTCCCCAGCCAGGACCGGAGGGCAGCGCAGGAGCCTGGCAGCTCTCGCCAGTGTCTGAGGAATGAGGGACACGTTCATCCACCCCACACCCCGTGGTGGATGGCACCGCAGTGGGTGACATAGGGCAAGTGCCCGGCGTTTGCCCTGGGCTGGGAGCTGCACTGAGTCCCAGCACAGAGATGCCGGCAGGACAGTACCCACCGGCCAGCGTCACTGGCCCGGCACGCAGCAGCCTTGTCCCCAGACAGGCTCACTGGGAACATGGCACCCAAAGTGCCACCTCCAGCATGGCACCATGTCCCTGCCGTGGCACTGTACCCACCTGGGGACACCCACAGGAGTCGTGACACTGACTGTCCCCACCTGGGGACACCCACAGGAGCCGTGACACTGACTGTACCCACCTGGGGACACCCACAGGAGCCGTGACACTGACTGTGCCCACCTGGGGACACCCACAGGAGCCGTGACACTGACTGTCCCCACCTGGGGACACCCACAGGAGCCGTGACACTGACTGTCCCCACCTGGGGACACCCACAGGAGCCGTGACACTGACTGTCCCCACCTGGGGATGCCCACGGGAGCTGTGGCACTGACTGTCCCCACCTGGGGACACCCACAGGAGCTGTGACACTGACTGTCCCCACCTGGGGACACCCACAGGAGCCGTGACACTCACTGTCCCCACCTGGGGACACCCACGGGAGCTGTGGCACTCGCTGTCCCTGCCCAGCTCCCAGTAGCTGTGATGGGAGCTGGCACGTTGCTGCAGAGTCCCGCTGCCAGCACATCCCCCCGGGGCAGGGGACAGCGAGGAGAAGGAATTCGAAAGAAACTTCAGCAGCATTTGTATTCCCCACAGCCCTGTTCTATTCAACTTTGCTTTTTAAATGTGTTCCTTAAGTTTCTTTTCTCCTGCTGAAAATTTTCCTACAGTGAAAAATAATGCAGGGCGAGGGCTGGAATGAGCAAGTGACTTCCATCTCAATGACACTCAATGTGCCTGTGAATGGCAAGCCTCTTGCTCATTCCGGTCCCGTCCCCTGCATTTGGGTGCTCTGAATTCAGCAGGGCAACCGTTAAACCCGAGTGATCTGGGGGAAGGAGCCGGGCTGGCGTGTCGGTGGTGGGACAGGGATGGGTACATGCAGAGGGGCGTGTGTCCCACCTTTGGAGCCAGCGCCGGCGGGCGGGGGTCTGCGGGGGGCGAGGGTGGGGAACACGGGCGGAACAGGGGAAGCCGCGGTGCCGCGGCACTAATGCACGAGGCTGGAGTTGCTGACCTCGGCTCCTCTGGAGTATTTGGACAAAGCCACAAGTCACCTCTGCTGCCGCAGCAAGCTGCCGAGATGTCCCGCCCGGACCCCGGTGTGGACCGCGAACACATTTTGCCCAAACCTCAGCAGGACGCATGATGCTCCAGGACACCCCACCGTGCCTGCTGTCCCCGTTGTCCCCTGGCCCGACAGCTGGCAGCGGCACGAGCAGCCCCGGCAAACCCGAGCAAACCCCCGCGAGTCCTCGCAGCCACCTCGGTGGTGGGGATCGCTGGCGTGCACGATGCGCGGGTGAGAGGAGCTGGTGTCACCCCACACGCCCTGTCCTGAGCCTCAGCGGAGGCACCTGAGAAATAACTTCAGGACACAATTGTCCCTGTGGGTTATTCTTAAGCAGTTGAGTCGCAGGTCCAGGCTGACACTGGCTGGGCGACTCTGCTGCTAATGAGTTTAGTTCTCAGCCGTTGTGCCTTTTTTTCTGTTTACATAATTAATTCTGTGAATTTCGTATTCTCACTTAAACTCACTCTTTTTTTTATAGAGCAATCACTGCTAAAAGATGAATTTTTTATAAGTTTGCCTTTGTTACTTTAAATTTTTTATAAACTTCTTACCCTTAAGGAACATTTCTTATAGCTGGCAATAAAGTATGTTAATTCCATTTGAAAAGGGAAATGTAAGTTTGTATTTTATTAAACACACACGTTACCCATCCATCTGCACACGCGGGGGGGTTGGGGCTGCACCAGGAGCCCCGAGGGCAGGGCGGGGGGCTGCGGTGTCCCACGTAACCCAAACAGGTTTTAGGGGAGCTCTGACGGTGCACCCCCCGGTCAGCCCCTTTCCGGACACCCCGCTCCCCAAACCCTGCCTGCCCCGGGCTGCCCCCCGGCTCTCCAAGCTCCCACCCCAGCTCTGCCCAGCCCCGGGGGGCTCACCAGCGGCTTCCTGCACCCAGGGCCCCCTTGCACTGGCAGGAGGCTGGGGGGGAGCTCCCACCCGGGGCAGAAATCCGCTAGTGAGCCCCCATCTCCATCACCGGTGCCTCGGCACGCTGCCAGCCACGCCGGAGGACCCAGCGAAAATCTTGTGTTTGAGTGCAATGAACAGGAATGAGGATTTGTTTCAGCTTGGTGATTCCGCTGCCTGGGGTCACCCGCGGATGCTCAGCATCCTCCTGCCAGGGTGACAGCAGGGCAGGCAGGGATGTGCCGGTGAGGATGTCACCCAGCCCCACAGGTCACCCTCTGCGGTCACAGCCGCTGCGATGGGTTTGCAGAGGTGAGGCTGGCACCGGGCAGCCTGCTCCCGAGCTGCAGGATGCAGCGTGGTGTGAATAGCTGTCCTTCCCCTCTGCCACAAAAACCGATGTCTCCGGGAATGAAGCCCCTTTTTTCACTCTGAAAATATTGCAGATTTTTATTCCTCCATTTGCACAGCACTTGAGATGGTTCAATACGCGGAATATCCGCAGCATCACTGGAGTACCCGTCATGCGTGTCCCACGCTAACCGAGGAGCTGCAGCTCCGGCAGCAGGGGATGTGACTGCGTGGCAAAGCCCAGGCTACTGAAGGAGATAAAGAATGTTTTCCCCTTTGGACAAGTAACCAGCAAGGCTCTGACATGTCCTCAGGTGAAGGCTGCTTGTCTGAAACTATCAAAGGCGAGACCCAGCGGAGGGCAATCAGCAGTGACACAGACACAGACGCTCTCCCTTGCAAGGCGCCGGAGCGGGGGGATGTGAACACGCGTCGGGGCACCAACGCTGCGGCTGGTCATTGCATTAGACACGGTGCACGGCCCCGGCGCTGCCTCCCCGCCCGCAATGGGGGGAGCGTGCTGCTGCCGGGCTGGGGGTCCCCACAACAGCAGCCGGCTCGTGCCACTTGGCTGGGGTGTGACAGCTGGGGGGACCCCACCAGTTTGGGGACTGGGGCAGCTGGTGCGTCTGAGCTCAGCATGGGCTGCGAGAGGGTCGGGCTCCGAACGCTGTGCCCACCGGTGTCCTGCGCTTTCCGGGGAGATGATAATCGCGTTTGAGCATCTTGCTGACCTGGAGCCATGGAGAGCAGCGCACTGACGACGGCCACGACGTGCCTCGCTCTGGGGCACCCCGGTTCCTGGAGCAGCACAAACGCAGAGTGCTGGTGGGCGTGAACAGTGCCCACAGCCCTTCCCCGCTGCTTTACCCAGTACTCGCTGCACATCAAATGCTTCTCCGTTTTCTTTGCATCCTACTTCTCATGCTTTCATTCCCTCAGTTTGCTTTCACAAAGGGATTGTGTGTTATTAACGTTTGCAGAGCCGCAGGACGATGCACGCCCTTCTTTCAGCCGGGCGCTGTCTGCACCCCGAGCGGGGCTCAGCCCCCTGCCCCTGCCCTGGGACCCCCGCTGTACGCTCCAAGGGAACAACGCAGAAGGATTATTCACCTGCGCTGAGCCGGCTACATCGCTCACAGCATGGTTCTTAGTCCAGACAAAACCCGAGCTCTTTGTTCTTCTCTGAACCACCCTGCACAAGGGACGTGACTTAGCCTGGGTGGCAGCCCCCAGCCCGCCCCGCTCCCACCTCCCGAGGCTGTGCTCAGGCCACCCCGCAGCCCCCGGGATGCCCAGCGCCCGCGCAGCCTCGCCCCACAGAGCCGGGGCTCCTGTCCTCGCCGCCTCCGCTTCCAAAGGCTTCTCCCACCAAACCTGCTCCAGAGCCCGCGCGCTCGTAACAAATGGTTTAGGAGAGAAAATGCCAGTGTCAGCCTCCGTCGAAGATGATCTACGACTACTCAGGCTCATTTGGGCTACTCGGAAACAAATCGATGGACTGCCGGGTCTCCAGACTAATAAATAATAACAGAGATAAAAATAAAATATAACTAATAGTAATGCAGTGCGTTCGCAGGACACATTCCTCACAGTTAACAGAGGCTTTGCTATCGAGCTTAATTAAAAGTGACACCAAATACGCTGTTTTTTCACATTTGACGCAGAACCATCGGCTGCTTTCTCTTAAAACCGGAGGCCACCTCGGCTGCTAATTACCCGCGCCGTGGTGGCATTGCTGGTGCCTCCCTGCAACGGCAACTTGCCCTCCGAGGTGCCGCCTCGAGCCCAAGCAGCTCCAGGGGGATTCGGAGAGCAATCCCAGAGCTATCCGCGCACACCGCAGCCAGCGCAGCCGTATGGCTGGAACTGAGCCTCCTATTTCCTCTGGTAGAGGATGCACTAGTGACCTGGTATTAGCACGGAGCGCTGTGGTTTGTTCCCGTACGTACCAGGTTGCTCATGAATACCCTGCAAATTGTAGCAAGGGGCTTCCTGGCCGTTGAGTATCGCTGTGTATTCAAGGGGTTACCCTGGGGGGGCAAGAAAACCCCGGGTGTGCTGCAGCAGTGGCCCTGTCCTGGGAGGACGGGGTGACGGAGCTGGAAACCTCCAGCCTCACACCATCAAGTCACCGATATCCCTTCCCAGGGCTGTCTGAAAGCCCCGGACCTGCCACCTCCTGGGGTCCTTTCCCCTGGAACCAGGGGGACCAGGCACCTCCCCTGAGAGAAGGTGAATGTAGTAATTTCATCTTTTTCCAAAAACAGATACTAAGCCCCCTGAACTAGTATATTCTCCTTCGAGTGAGTAGCAAAGTGGAATACTCTAGTAATTATTTTCTTAATTGTAAATTTTAAAATTTGAAAGTAAGTGTTCATATAAAGAACATACTGGTGCTGCTTGAGCAAAATATAAACTCATGGACAAAGCACTCAAGCGTATGTGGCACTCTTGTGGTTAATGCTAAGCAGGTGTTTTAGTATTTTCATAAATGGTGTTCTGATACATCCTGCCCCTGCAGAACCCCCTGCCCCTGCAGAACCCCCTGCCCCTGCAGACCCTCCCTGCCCCTGCAGAGCCCCCTGACCCTGCAGACCCTCCCTGCCCCTGCAGCCCTGCTTCCGAGGATCCCCTCGCCCCGCAGCCCAGCCGTGCATGGCTCTGTGCTGAGCCCGGTGCTTCGCCGCCAGCCAAGGGCAGATCCTGCCAACCCGCCCCAGGTGCTGTGGCCGCCGCCAGCGTTCCCAGGAGCAGCACGCTGCGGAGCAGGCGGTTCAAACACCACGATGGCTTGAAATCGGGAACCGGCTCGTTTTAATCTTTCCCGCTTTGATGACTTCAGATCTGTATTAGCACAAGCTGGTTTTAATCTCTTATCTGCGGCATTTTGTTTTCCCTTTAATCACACCAGGTGGGCTTAACCGGGAGGATATGATCCAGTTCCCTCCCACCGCTCCCCTGTAGCTCAATACTCGCACGTACTGATGCTCAATTATTTGTTACACGGCGTCTAATATTTTCTATAGTAAACAGATTTTATTATCAGTTCATGTATTGATGAAAGAGCATGAGTTAGTCGATGGAATATGTACTAAATACAGAAATGTACTTGGACTATTGATTATTCCAGTTGCTTACGTGAAGTATTGATATACAGCGTGTGGATCTGCCCTCGGACTCTTGAGTCATGATACACCCGTCACCGTTTTTAATAATGAAGGGTGACTATTTTTGAACACTTCGCAAGAAAAAATCCATTTGCTAAATGGGTTTGTGCGTATTGCAGGGACCGCTCAAGTGGACGCAGGGGAAGGGTGTCAGCTCTCCGTGTGCCTGAGGAAACGCACATGGTGATGCTGTGCATCAGAGTTACAGCAAAGCTGCTAGAGAAAGCCTGTCGGACGCCAAAGGTGCAAAGTTGATGTCTCCGAAGATTGGGTACACCAAGACGAGGGTTGTCCAAAGCCTGGCTCCCCTTGGCGTGGGGGTCGCGACAGCTTCCAGCAGCGCTGAGCCTGGTCAGCCACGAGTGGGAATTTCACCTGTGATCTTCCGAGTGATCCTGAAATCCAGGGTGGGAAAACACATTCTTTTTCAGACCCCAAATAGGTGTTGCTAAATACACTTTGAAAAAAATCACAATGTCCAATTCTGGAGACTTTGCCTGAGAGCAAGCTGTCCAAAGCCGGCCCCACGGGGGTCCCTGCAGCCGGGCTGGGGGTTGCACGGCGGGTGCGCTGGGTGCATGTTCTTTGCACCCACTGACTCTCCTCTGCTCCTGCAAACCGTTCCCCTCCCATTCCTCCTCCAGCTCTGGCTGGGAGCTGCGCAGACCGATGACTGCCCGTTCCAAGGGCATCGCTCCTGACACCCTGCTGCCAGCGTCCTGCGCTGCCTTCTGCCCGTGCCCGCCAGGGAAGGGCTGCTGCACAGGACGGCTTTGCCAGCGCGATTGCCCCAGGCATCGTCCTGTGGCTGGGGGTCAGCAGGAGGACAGCGGGGACAGTGGTGGGGACACAGCGGTGGGGACATGGCAGTGGAGATGCTTCTGAAGGCAGCCCGTGTCCCAGCACCAGGCTTTTGAAAAGCCTTGTGTAAGCCTCTCTACTCCTACCAGCAAAATGTGGTCTGCCTCTCGTCCCTGCTGGAAGGGAGATGAACAGCCTTTGCGGGAGAGGTGAGATGCGCTGGGATGCCCCATCCTGCGACAGCAGATTTCCAAGGCGCAATGTCTTCCTCTGAAATTTCCTGTACATCAGACATCACTCAGGCTGGGAGTCCCAACCCGACCACCACGTTTCGCGGGCTGTGGTGCATTAGCTGGGCTGCAGGAACCGTCTGCGTACGTGTTCTCAGTTTGCAGCAAATGTAAATTTTATATTTAAATCACTTCCTTGACATCTGAGATCGGTAACAGTACTTTGCAATTACCACGGGATAGCAGTGCACACACGACAGTTAGCTCAGGTGACCTGCAGCAGCCTGCTCAGTGCATTTACTTATTTGCAGAAAAGGAAGAGGGAGAGTAATGAACTGAGAGGCTGTGACAACGGAAACTCATTGTCTCGTCGTGACGTTGACATTAAACCCAGCCACAGCTCTGCGAGGGCACAGCATCCCAGTGAACCCCCACCTCCCGAAAGCGCTCGGCTCATCGCATCCCTCCTGATCCGTTAATTCCAGCGTGTGTGACAGAGAGGTCCCGAGCCACTGGGACAAAAGGTCCTGTGTACGTTGGGAAGCAGTGAACGTCCCTTTCTCCCCCCCTGCGGTGTCTCCCGGTCAAAGCAGGTTTCATGGCAGCGCTGTCTGGAGACCCTGGAGACCCCTCGCAGGGCAGGGGCTGCGGCTGCCCTGTCCCCCTCCCCGGCAGCGCGGGATGGAGCGGTGGCGGCTCCGGGGCCGGTTCCTGGCGTTCCATCCCCACGTCAGGGAGCTTTCAGCGGAAAGAGGACCCAGGCTCTTGAAACCCTATATCACCCCCCAGCATCGCTGCACAGCTGCCCTCCTGTCTCTGCTAACAGCCCCTCTCTATTCTCCAGTTCCAGCGTTTCTCTTGCCTCCCTGTTTTAACCCCGGAACCCCCCCCTCCTGCAGCCCGTGTTCAATTAAGGGCTAATCTCCGTGACCCCCAGCCGGGCGGCGGATCGGTTACTGCCACCAATAATGGCTCCATTTACCCAGCGCTCTCAGCAGACGCAACGTGATCCTAAGCCCTCGGCTTTCCCAGCCCGTTCACAAACCTCTCCAGACACCCCCCATTCCAGGGTCCCTCCTGTCCCCTCCTGCCCCACCTCTGCCGTGCTCTAGAGGAGAGACCCTCGCACCCGGGGGGATTTCTCCCACGCAAAGGCTGGTGAGCAGGCGGTTCTGAAGAGCTCATCCCTTTCCTGCCCGCTGCCAGGCAGGGGTTTGGTGAAGGGTGGTGGCAAAACCCAAAATTCGGGGCAGGTGCTGGCCTGGCTGGAGTGCGTGCACCGAGCCCCAAAATGCGCTGAAAGGGAAAACAAAGAAAAGCAACACCAGTCCTAATCCACTGCTGAAGAAATGGGGGGAAATGAGAGATTTCCAGATCCAGCCGTGGCGGGGAACAGCACCCAGCTGCAGCAGGAACCCGCGGTATGAAGAGAGACAAGCCAAGGGAGAGGCAGCGGGTGGGACGGCACCGTCCTGCCCAAGAGAAGCGGGGTTTGGGCAGAGGAAAGGTCACCCAAGAGACACCACCGATCCACAGAGGGCAGGGTGGCCCAGAACCCCCCCAGTTTCGTGCACACAGCAGCCAAAACTCATCGGAAGGGTGTCACCCCCATTATTGACTTCTTGGTGATAAAGAACCTGGGTGCAGGTGGAGCCGAAGGATCAGGACCGGCTGCGCCGAGCCAGCCTGCAGAGACGCGATGGCACAGCCCTTCCTCGTGTGTCTTCGCTGCTTCTGGTTTTAATTTAGCTTAAATGTTAATTGTCCAAGTCAATGAATTTGCATATTTCTGCGGCTCTGGCCGTCCATATTTGGCAGCTTGTCTGCATGACTGAAAACTCTTCTGACCTTTACTATCAAATAGGTTTTGGATCCTGGGAAATCAGAGAACAAATTACATTCATCCAAAACATTTCACCCCAGAGGAGCAATGAAAGACCCGTAGCCAGCATCCCCCTGCAGACCCCACAGCCAACCTCCAACGCTCTTGGCTGTGCAATGAACAGAATTAATTCCAGGTAAATATTACCGCTGGGCAAATGGTAAGAAGTGCAGCGGGTACGTTTTCAGGTTCAGAATTTAACTTTGATTCGACTGGATTGTTTAGAAAACACCGTTTATTGAGCTGCAGTTTTGGAAGTTATTATGAAAAATTCTCTGCCCAAGAACTCGGGGCCAGCGCGAGCCTCTAGCAAACCCGCTCAGAGCAGAGCCATCCATCTCCTCGGCATCACTCCCGTCATCCCGCCCAACGGAGGGTGAGCAGAGCTCTTTCAAAAGGATGGTGTCACTGGTGCTGATGGAAGGCGTGGCTCGAGGTTGCCAGAAAAAGGATCTTTTCTGAAGTTATGTTGAATTTCTCTCTGTTTTTCAAATAAAAGATTCAGGTTTTCACTGAAAAAGCCAAGAACTCGGGAGTGTGCCGTGTCTGCAAGCACCAAATTTTCAGCCACAGTTTTCCTTTGCTCACCAATGGGACAAACCAAAGCAAAGCCGTCCTTTCCATCGGGACCTGGCGAGCAATGGCAATGGGAGACCCCCGGGGACCCTGAGGCCACCACCTCCCTGCTCCCCCCAGTGCTCCTGCTGCCCTGGGAGCTGGAGGCAGAAGGGATGCTGGCGGGGGGGCTCCGGCAGCTTTATCCACGGTGGACCCCATCCCGGTTTGCTCCCATCTGCTGCCGCGGCTCTGCGGAGCCAGCCCAGCGCCGGTGCACGGCACCACCATGGTGCAGCTCGGTGCACGCCACGCACACGGCGTCTGTCACGCTGCCCTCCGCGGCTGCCTACCTCCCTGAGTTAGTTATGAAATTATCTTCGCATTTGGGGGCAAAAATAAATATTTAATTGTGGTAATGGCTATAATTTGCATTCAAATGTTTTTCAGAGCCAGAATTCCTCACTAAATGACACCACGGGCTTTTGAGAATGATGAACTTATTTGAGAACATTGCTTTCTGTGCTGCCGAACGTCATCACCAGGAAAAAATGGCTAAATTTAGCAAATAAAAAAAGATCCCAAACAAAAAAGAAAAAATCTATTTCCTCAGCTGCAATAAATATAGCGGGTAGTAAAAAGGAGCATACTTCAGCTGTAAGTGGAGTATTGTTATTTGATATGTGGGAGAAAAACCAGAAAGCTAATAAGACATTTTTATACATAAAAAATCATGTAATCCTTGTGCATTATACATGTTGCACTTATTCATGGTCTATCCATGGGCAGATATTCATTCTTATTCCCAGCTATCTGTTTTGCGAGGAGATGCAGATCTGAGCTTCATACTGAGCATCTCTGGGGCTGAGCTCTGCCCGCGGCTCCCAGCCGGAGCATCTCCCCTCTGCCGCGGCTGAAATCCAGCTTGTGTGTCCTCGCCCTTTGTTCCGTGGGCTGGAGGAACGTCTGCTGATGGACTGCGATCCGGGGTCACACCACTCACGCCGATGCTGTTTGCCTGCGCGTGGTCCCGCTGCCCGGAGCGGTTCCTGGCACTGGGAGGGTGATGCTGACCCACACCCACCCGTCCCAGCAGGGATGCGGGCGCCCGTGCTGGTTCCCCCGCTGCTGGCCGTGGCTGTGCGCGGGTGGAAAGATGCTCCTCTAACACCCTGAAATTTTGTCTCCTGTTTTTCTTTCGCAGGCAGTGACTTACCTATCCGAGCGCTACTCGAAGCCACAAGAAGAGCACATCCTTTCAGTTGTGCCAGCTTTCTGAGTTGGGTTTTTTTTTTGCAATTTCCTCTC
The DNA here is from genome assembly GCA_011057875.1 of Pterocles orientalis. NCBI lineage: Eukaryota > Metazoa > Chordata > Aves > Pterocliformes > Pteroclidae > Pterocles > Pterocles orientalis. Next base: position 229,787 of record WKFP01014675.1, on the reverse strand, counting down.
AGCGCTGCACACTGGTTGCTGTGTGTCTGCCAGGTCTGCTCTTACGTGGAGATAATCCCATGGTTTGATTTTCGAGTGCATTTAGTGTCTAGACAGGGCATTGCGATCTTTTGTCCCTCCCTCCCGGCTTCCCTGTGGATTTCAACAGCCCTTCAGGTGCAGCCACTTGCTCAATTCAACGATTGCCACCACTGCAAGCCATCCCCTTGCCACATCCACCCCGCCGGCATTTCAGAGTCCCCGTGCCACCGTTCTGCCAGAATTTCTCCTGACTCTTCTCATAAATAACCAGGAAAAAAAAAAAAGGTGTGATATGGCAGTTATAAAGGAGGAGGAAAAATAAACCCCAAGAGCATCAAGCCCCCCAGCCTAGGAGCACCCCAGCCCAGGAGGGCTCCAGCAGCCCCTCAGACAGGCTGTGCCCCCCCCAGAGTCCCGGGGGCACCCACCCAGCCTGTGAGCACCCGCGGCTGCCGCAGGTGGGGGTCAGCACCCCTGCCCGACCCGGCAGGAGCTCCTGCTCGCCGCATCCATCTATCAGCACAACCCAATTAAGTCATTTACAGGGAGGACCTGGAGATGGCAGCAACATATAATCACAAACATAAGCAGTTTTTACATGGTAATTATAAATTCTATTTTTTTATCAGCACAACACAGGCAGAAGATTATTTTATGCTTGATATCATTCTAATTTTTGATCCATTTTCCCCCCAACTTAAAAAGGATTAAGATTGGGCTTCTGGTAATAATTTTGGATATGCCAACTTCGTAAGTACTACGCGGCATTGTGTTAAACTGATTATTAGCTACTTTGGTTATTGTTAACACCGATTCTCTTCTGTGGGCTAACATCTGAAACGTATGAAACCAGATGGTTTGAATGGTCAAGCCAAAAGGCCAGAATATTTTTTAAGTCTGTTTTAAAATAAAACATACAATTGCTTTAAACTCCATCTGATAAAACAGGCTCGAGTAGATCGGCAAGGACGGAGGAAACACCGTGCCTGGCTTTGATCATTTTCAAAAGGAATTGGCACATGTGATTTTCCAGAAGATAAAGGCACCAGGTGAAACTATTTCATATCCCAAGACCTTTTCTCTGCTGAAACTAACATCTGCTTCTCGTTTCGCCCAGGTTTGGAGAGCAGTCTGCCTGACCTCCCAGTTTACATCCATAATTGGTTTGTATCAGTGGCCGGGCAAAAGGCAGAGGCTGCGGCCAGCGGCTGGTGCTGCGTGGGGAGGATGGAGAGGGGGATGGAGAGGGAGATGGAGAGGGAGATGGAGGGGAGGATGGAGCTTGGCACCCACACCTCCTTGAGCGGCCCCACTGGAGGGGTGCCCAGGACAGACCTGAACCCCAGTTAGTGCAGAAGGCGTGTGGGTTAAAGCAAGCAGCTGAAGCCCCCCTGCCCTGGCCGGCAATGTGGCTGTGCCACACCACCCACCCATGGCAGCACCGCTGAGGTGTCTATCATCACAGACAACATTAATTATAACTAGTTCCCTAATAGCTGAAAATAACTAATGCAGTTCTCCCTGTTTGGCGCCAGTAGGGAACAGGTCCAGAGTAAATGAGCTCATGGTTGGGAATCAAAGATTAACAGACTATCTAGGAGTCATTTCTTCTCCACATGAATTAGCAAATCGTGGGTAATTACTGTGGACAGAGCTAGGCAGGTTCATTTTACTAGGTCAGTTAAGAATAGCCAAGGATAATTGAACTGTCTCTAGAGCCAGGAAGAGTGCTGGAGCTGGAAAAGGACATTCTTCCTTTGCTGTTCATTGCCCCCGGGGCAGATCTGTGCTGCAGGTGTGTTTGTTTGTTTATTTATTCGCTGTCTGATGGACTAAGCTCCATTTTGGGGTGCTGGACCCAGGGCTGCAGCCAGGCTTGTCCCCGAGTGGGGGTCCCGGTCACCCGTCCCTGCCACGGGCGCTGCTCTTGGGGCCATTGTCACCGGGTCCAGGCCACGGGGGGACAACCTGGGGCTCACCTTGTGTGGAAGGCTGGGTAGGGAGGTGACAGCTGTCCCTCCCAGTGTGACAAGTGCTGAAGTCGGTGACGCACTCGCTTGGTTTCTGTGTTATTTTCTCTGGACATCACCTGGCTGCGGGTCGCAGCTTTACCTCTGCTGGTGCTCAGTGCCGACTGGAAAAGGGATGCAGCATCATTAAAAATAGAAGCATGAAAGATTATTTACATTTCAAGAATAGCTAAGATCTTTAAAGAAACTTCCATCATCCTTTAAGGGCTCTTAGTCAAACGCTGTTCATTATTAATGCCTGTTGGCTTTATTTAGCCTATGACTACAATTATATATTTATGAGGTAATCAGCAATTGGAAATTTCCCTGTAATGGTAACTGGAGCTTGGCATCCAAATAAAATGAACACCATTAAGAAAGTATTGCGGTCATTGGGGTGGATCAAGTGTGCTAATAGCCCAACTAACAGCAATTAAGTCAATTAACCATTCAGACATATGCTGCTCAATTTCCCTGCTTAAACAGCCCGGTGCATCTGCGAAATTTGTGGAACTTATTTATGGTGCAAGCGGCTGCTAGTCATTATTAACCAGGGGAAACACTGGAAATAAGGGAGGCTTGTAAAAAATTAACTACTGCAGCAAAAGGAGCCGCTAATTGCCCGTTCCCCTCCCCGTGGGGGGAGGTATTTATTTATTGTCTTCTGAACGTTGCTGTGAGGGTTTTGTGGAACTGGGCGTACAGGTGGACCAGCCATGGGTCAGTGGTGGCCACGGGGGCTCCTTGGGTGTGCAGAGCTCTACGGGACGGGCTCTCCATCCATCTGTCCCGGGGGGCTGTCAGGGTGGGAGGCTGCCCCGTGGGGACCACGCTGGGTGCTGGGGAGGAGCTGGGGGCTCAGGCTCTCGGGGAAAGGTGTAACAGGGACAAGGGGGGACACCCCAAGCAGCCCCTCAGAGCCATGTGCTGGTGGCTCTCCAGACACTGGGAGCATCCTGGGACTGAGCACCTGGCGAAGGATCCCTCCTCTTCTTCCTCCTCCTCCTCCTCCTCCTGGCCCTGCGCCACTGACCCCCCCAGGACCGGTGCCGGCAGACCCAACCGCCCTTCCCACAGCGGCTGCAGGTCCCAGGAAGCCCCCGGGCTGGGACACCAGCCCTGGAGCCACCGGTGTTGCCATCACCCACCTTCGCCTCCCTGGTGCTGGGGACTGGTGACACAAAGCAGCTCTCCTCCTCCCTCCTCCTCTCCTCCTCCTCTTCCTCTTCCTCTTCCTCTTCCTCTTCCTCCTCCTCCTCCTCCTCCTCCTCCTCCTCCCCCCATTCTGATTTCTTGCCGTCTGTCCACATGAGGATGTTCCAAAGTTTTGTTAAGTGCGTGTTTTAACGAACGCCGTTAAAGTTAACCTAGCCATATAATACACGGGAGAAATCTACCACAAATATAGGTAAATAGAGATTGTAAAGATAAATAACGGTGCGGGTGTGTGAGGAGCGATAATGCACTCTATTTACCGGGGCCCATAAAGGGCCAGTAAAAGATACTGCAGCTTTAATGACTTACTCTCTCCATGGCAGCCAGCACTCACAGTTAGCAAGCTAAGGATGCAGTGACACAAAAAGCTTACAGATAATTAAATATTGATTTTTGTTTTCTAATCCTATATAAAAATTGTCCTGGGTCTCCCAATGGTAGTTTCATCTCACTAGGACGCAGGGAGGGCTATTAACCCTGTTTGGTTTCAAGCTGTTGCAGAACAAATAAACAGGGAGCCTTGGAAAACCGAGGCGGCAGCTCTGCGGGCACGAGCCAGCTGCCAGCCCTCCACCTGCCCCGGTCCTGCCAAGAGCCTGGCGCCCGGGCAGGCGGCCAGCGGCAACCCCGTGCCTGCAGCTGCAGCTTTTCGGTGAGGATCGCAGCATTTTCACCTGCATGCGTGGTTCGCATGTGCAGGGAGCCTTGCAGCATCCATGCAGACATGAGAGCCCTGTGCTTTCAGCATGCATCCCCCAAGCAGCCGGGCAGAGCAGGGGCTGTGGTGTGTCCCCCCCTGCTCCTGGAGCCCTCCCGTGCAGGGGGTGCAGTCGGTGCCTGGTCCCCTGAGTGTGGCCGTGTTCCTGGTACTTGCCTTTTCCACTCTATCGCATCTCTCCTCTGCAGAGGTCCCTGGAGAGCGGTGTCACACGCTGCTCATCACAAGCAGGGTGCAAAGTGCCACCTTACCCCAGACCTTCAAGGGTCCCAGGCTGCAAGCAACCCCCCCACGCAGGGACTGGCAGGGGCTGGGGGCGATGGGGATGCTCCGGAGCATCTCCTGTGAGGGATGGTCCATCCAGGGACCTCGCCATGGGAAGCAGCCCTTCAGGGCGGCGGGAGCGGAGGAGTTTCTGTTCTGCTGGTTAGAAAACAGGAGATCGCAGAGGAATCGCAGAGCCGATGCAATGCGCTGATCTGGACGGAGTGCTCCCAGAGGGAGGTCTGTGATGCGGGCTGGGAATTCTACTGAAAGGAAAGGTGAGCATGGGAAGCCTCCCAGAAGCACCCACTCAGACCAGCCCTGGAGCGCACGGTCCAGGCGCCTGGTCTCTCCCATCAGCCCACGTGCTGCTCTGAGATGCTGCTGTTCCCACACTGGTCCCTGACTCCACCCTGTCCCCGGCACGTCTAGATCACCCGGACAGATTTCTCCTGTAAATCGGCATTCTGAGTCTCCTGCAGAACGCATGCGAAACCTCAGCGCTTTTTCAGAAAGCTGCATTTTTGCTCAAGCGCACGGGCGAGGGTGGCAGGAGGATGTTCCCTGGGCGGAGGAGGTGGCTGGAGGAACAGAAAGGAGCAGGGGAGGGGGGACGGGACGGATGGACAGGGCTGAGGGGGCAGACATCAGGGCCAGGGTGAGAGGGAGCGAGGGTCTTGGTGGCCTTGTTGCTATAGGGGGGACAAGACACGGGTTTGGTTCAGCCCGGCTCTGCAGCGGGGTCATGGTGTCGGGGTGACGAGGGGGCCCCACACCCACCGCGACAGCCCAGGCTGGTGGTGACGGGAGGGGTGGGGAGGGTGGGGGGACCCGGTGTGCTGCTGGAGCACTTGGGCACGTTGCTCCACAATGAGAGGAAAGGTATTAAAATAATAACCTCTAAGTCTGCCACGCATGATGTTCTCTATCACTATTGGGAAAGCAATTGCCTCCAGCAAAGATCTATTTCCTCAGCCGCTCATTTACAAGCGCGCAGTAAGTACTGTGTACACAGTGTGAGACGGAATAAACCCCGGCGTCACACAACAGAGCCGCTCATTCACAAAACGAAGCCAGGGACCTCCTTTCCCAGTTATCTTTTCAAAAGCACCGTGCAGCATAACTCACACTGTTTGCAGACTTCAGGACGTGAGTAAATCACGTTGCTTTACATAATTCCCGTCCTTTGGTAAGTTGTACTTTTTTTCTGAAAGAAGAGAACATCCGCTCCCCTCATTCTCCAGCGCTGTATATAAATGAGGCCGTCGCTCGAACACGCCGGATGAGTCTGATCATGGGGAAAACAGCAAAACATCTTCCTGAAAAGACTGCATGCACCATTTGCTGAGAAATCTTAAATATTTTACTTGCAAAAGCCTGTAGGCTCGATGTTTTCCATGCCAAGTGTGAGCAGTACGCCGTGTACACTGAGCCCCTGCTCAGCCGTGCAGAGAAGTTCAAGCAAAACACTGAATGAAAGTGCACCCCGACTTTACGCTGATCACAAACCTCCCAGGAGGGTGAGCTGGGGTCTGCAGTGAACTCATCGCTGCATCTGCCGGATGCTCACGACTCGGGTCCCACCTCCTCCCCTGCCTCAGGCTTCGGCTTATGGGGTTCGAGCTCTGAACAGCCTCTTGTGCAGCCAGCCCCGAGCAAGGAGGGATCGACAGAGCAGCAGCTCCCGTGAGACGCGGCTGAACCTGAGCAAATAACCACAAGATCTTTTGTGGTTGCCTGACTCCTTCTCTGCTCTTCCTCGGGGGGTTCACGACCTCATTTGCACGCTCTCTGGGCTAACCGCTCATCTCGGCTCCTCGCCGCGGCTCCTCCGGGGGACTCGCAGTACTCATGGCCCAGCGGGTACCAGTGGGGCTGGCGAGGGACACGAGCATCCCAACTGCCCCCACCCGCACACACAGCCCTGCC
>WKFP01014675.1:193626-217938 GCA_011057875.1 Pterocles orientalis | reverse complement strand
TGCGTGTGCATGTGTGTGCATGTGTGTGCATCTGCGTGTGCATGCTCTGCTGCAGGCAGCAGGGAAGCAGGCATGCACAGGAGTGTGCAGGTGTGCTGGGGAGGAGTTTGTCTTTATTCAGACAGGTCGGGAAAATGTTTCTTGCATGTCGTGTTCATTGGCTGCCACAGACGAGCAGGGATCTATTTCTGTGGTGGGTCATGAAACCATGGTGTGGGAGGGGATGCTGCCTCAAGGCCAAGCGTGTTCATCTTCTGCTTCTACCCAGAGGCCAGCTCCACTCTTCAGATGCGTTTCTGCAGGACACTGAAATCATAGTGCCACTAATTATTCTATTACAGGGCTATTTCACTGCGCTATTAACGCCCCAGCGTACACCATATATCTGCGCAATAGCACCCAGCATCATAAAAGCCAGAGCAATCCCAGGTCCGTAGGGAGGAGGAGCGGGCACTGGCACTGCTGCCACGATGCGCTGAGCTGCCTGCGATGTGGGGGGACCTGGAGAGACCCTGGGAGGACCCTGCTGGGACCCTGGAGGGGGTCCCTGTGGGCGATGGGGCCCCAGCTACAACCAAACCCGGCATTTTCTGGAGTGTGCTCCTCCGGCGAGCACCTCTGCTTCCCTGGGAAACCTGCGCACCACCACCCCACACCGAGTCTTTTACTGTGGGAACAGCTTCAGAGAAGTGTTCCCCCAGGAGCTGCAAGGGCTGTTCAGCTCCAGTCTGCTAAGATCCTACTTTTGCAGAAAAGGGAGAAAAAAACAGACCCGCAAGGTCGTGGCGGGGGCTGGTCCCGTGCCCGATGGCTCCGGAACCGGCGCAGACAGAGCGGGGCATCCCCCCTGCTCCATGTGCTTCTGCTGATAAGCGTGGGGCCAGGCGACCCGCACGGCGCGTGACGGGAATAGCGAGAGCCTCCCTATTCTTGGGGCTGTGAAAGGAACCACGGCGGCTGGAGATGCAGTCAGCCCCGGAACAGCAGAGAGATAAGGGAAGGCGGCGGTGAGCCGCGGGGTGTTTTTGTACACGGTTAAGAGGAGGTTGTGCCCAGCTCTGATGGTGGGGATAGCAGACCCTTCCTCCTTCTGATATTTTTAAAGGCTACAGGAAGGCTTAAAATGTAATTCCAAATTCAGATTCATGTTTCCTCTCTAGCTCCTTCAAAGACCCAAAGGAACTGTCAATATTTCAGAGGAAAATTTCTCCTCCTCTCCAGCATCTTTGGATAGTAGCCTGCATTAAAAACCGGGAGCGAGAGAATAAACCACCACAGGTGTGTTCTGCCAGTTTAAAACCCACACTCCCATGCACCCGACGGAGAGCGATGGAGGAAGGAGACCTGAGGCTTCAGCTGCGGGTCGAATAAATGGATTTGTTTAACTGGTGATGGATTTCTTCCCTGCTTTACCACCCAGACCTGCACATCGCCTTCCCCCACCCCGACCCTTCCCAGGGACCGCTGGGCCCCCGGCGCAGCGGTGTGACACCCTGTCCTGGCATTCCCGCAGCTGGGGACGAGGACGCCGGCTGGGCTCTCCCCCCAGATACGCCGGTATAAATCCACACTCAATGCAGTTACTTCAGATTTATGCCAGCATAACTGAATTCAGCAGCTTAATAAATGGCTCCTCCATTAATAAATGGAGAGCTGCTCAAGATCATGAACTTCACGACTACGACAAGGTCGTGCCCGCCACTCCTGCCCTCATAACTTTTCCAGCGTTAGTATCTTCCACCGCTCAGCTTCTCTGTGCATCCCAGGTCAGGGCGGAAGGATGTCCAAGCGCAGGAGCGATGCCCCGGAGCACCCAGGGATGAATCCCTGCGGGATGCAGAACCGATGCCATAGGGTGGATGGAGCCGAGCTCCTCGGGTCTCTCTTCCCCCTCTGTTTCTCCCCCCCTCTCCTCCTGTGGCTCCTGCTCTTGCAGTTATGTCACTCTCTTCTTTAGCCATCTGGCTCCTGCACACAAATATAAGTCCTCCTACACAGACCCGCTGGCGAAGGGACTGATCCTTCCCTGGCTGACACCAGCGTCCCTCCACCGATGGTGTTGGAGCTGCTCCGGCTCTGAGCAGCCGTCCCCTGGGACCAGCCCCCCCCAGAGGGGCTGCAGCACTGGCAAAGGCATCGCCCCGCACCCACCGCCTCACCTGCCTGGTGCCGGTGCCAAGGAGAAGGGCTCTGCCCCGGCTGTCCCCCATGAATGGTTGGTGGCAGGGCTGGTGTCACCCTGCATCCCTCAGCCCGCTCCTGCGCCCACCGGCAGCGGGATGCCCGGGGCACAGGTGGGGGCCAAGAGGGGCAAGAGGTTTCCCACCCAGTGGGAGTGGGTGCCTGGTCGGGGTCCGTGGGGCTTTCCTGGCAGGGGGACAAGCTCGGCCATCATGGGGACGGGTGACAGTGGCCCCAGGAACCGCCTGGGACCCCCGCTCCACCCATGTGGCTGGGGGGGGGGGGGCAGGGGAACCTCCTTCCAAAGACAAGATGCCTGCGGTGATTTCATGTCACCAGATCGCTCACGGGGGAAAATCTGGCAAAAAGAGTAAAACAAAAATATTTCAACATCACAATTGAAAAGCAATGTTTAGATTATTTGAAGAAAGGAAATAAATTTGATTTTTTTTCAAAATTTGTCTGACAAGTCAAAACAAAATCTGAAAATAACATTCCAAAGGAAACAGCAGCTTTCTGCTCTGTTCGTCTCGGCATCACCTCCTCCTCCGGGCGGTGCTGGGCGTAGCGGTCCCTGTGAAATTCCCAAATTTTCTTGTGCTCCTGATCTGAACAATTCCTCCTCAGCATCTTCCTGGGAAAAAAGAAAGGCGGTTTGGTTAAATACAAGCAGTCAGCTGGCCTATGGCCAAAAAATATCTCATTCTGACTTTGATTTTTAAAAACTGTTAGGGAACAAAATGAATTTGAAGCTGAAAATCCAGCAGTCCCTTCCAATAAGGCCAACAGATAATGTTTTAACCTTATTAAAATCTGGTGGGGGGCATTTCAAAGCAAAAACTTATTAACATAGAAATGTTCCTGCAAAAAATAGTTTCAGTTTGATACATTCCTGACAGGTAAAAATTGAATTGCAAAACTGTCAACCAGCTGTGGTTAGATCCGCCACCTTCACCAGGGTTTGAAGGAACACGGAGTAATGGGATTTTGCTCACACTCAAATTGTATCGTATGCTCAGAGCCCTGTGGATAATATATTCTCCAGTTCACAAAATATACGAAAAAATAAAATACAAATAATTTATGACCATTGGTGAATTGGAAAGTCCTAACAAGCTAATTCCAGGGTGAACGGAGCAACAACTGTTTACGCAGAGGGTTGCTCTTTCTTTTGAATACTCTTTTCAGATTTGTTGTGACCTGTCAAACCACTGCGGAAATCACTCCAATTTATTTCATTTATTTGAAAAATTTAAATATTGCTTTTGAAATGCTATGCCGAAGCATTTTTTTTACTCTTTTTGCATTTTCCCCAGCGAGAAGATGAAATCACCGTGTGCCTCCTGCAGCCTTTGTCTCTGGAAGGAGGTTTGCTGGGGTCCCCCCGAGCTGTACGCGTGGAGCGGGGGTGGCGGGTGGCTCCTGGGGCCACTGTCACCCGTCCCCGCGATGGCCGAGCTCATCCCCCCACCAGCAAAGCCCCACACACCCCGGCTGGGCACCCATCGGGCAGGAAACTTCTTCCCGGGCCGGGCTCATCCTGGGAAGCATCCACGAGCGTCTTCCCTCTTCTATTGGTGTCTTTTGATTACGAGTCTGCTTTGAAGAGACACTAATTGTAGCCTGCACACAATGCTTGTAATTATGCCTATTACATTTTGATTCATTTCCATATGTCAACACCACTACAAGGGGGGTGTGTGTGGGGGGGGGAGAGCGCCGGTTTATAATCGGGTATTGTCTGCAAAAAAACCCTGCGCGGAGCCTGAGTGAAGTGTTCTTTGTGGAAATTGAAAATAAGATTATAAATAAAAGTCTTCCTCTGACATCCAGAAAATGGACACTTTAAAATAAATTGCCACCGTTGATCAAGAAGATTGCTAGCTACCTTTTACATTAATGAGGCAAATACTCTTCAAGTCCCTAATAGCAATATGTTTGAGTATGTCATTTCAATAGCTCCTTTCTTAATAAAGCTTGACCCTAATATTCCCTTTGCTGTCAAAGGCATTGTCCTGCCAGACGTAGCTGTGATTTTTAGCTGCTAATCAAGAGAAAAAAGGGGCGGCAAGAGCAACCCTTATGTAAAGAGCTGCAGAGCCCTGTGCGACGAGGCTCTTCCCCGGGTCACGGCGGGACCCTGGGTGAGGAGCACTTTGCTGCCGCAGGGAGTGTCACAGTGACGGTGTCAGAGCCATCGACGCCAGCGATTGCAGCCCTCCAGGAAACTGCTTTTCCAGCTCTTTACACCTGGGCAGCCCCAACCCACCCAGGGGGATGCAGGGCTGCAGCCCCTTTGCTGCCGTGGGCGCGGGATGCTCCTGGGCACAGCCCCTCCCTGGGCACCCACTGTGGGGACAGGGGACAGTCCCACCTCCCTCCTCCTCCTCCTCTGCCTCCCGGAGGGAGGAAGCAGCGCTCGTCCGGCTCTTCCCCCTCCAGGTATCTCCACCAACCCATGATAGTCCTTGCAAAAGTATGAGCAGAGCTTATTCTTTAGCAATCAATCAATGCGAGTTAAAAGGGCATCTTGTTTGTTTCTGTAACAATGCTCTTTAGGAAATTGGGTCCTTTTACATTTCCTGGCTGATACGCCATCCGTCATACGTTGCATCAGTCACATCACGTTATGCTTCAAAGTATAATATAACGTGATGTGACTGGTGCACCGGGCAGGAGATTCACAAAGGGAGAAATCCTCCAGGATGTTCTATCCACTTTTCTTTTAAAAAAAAATCTGAGTTTGTAGACACTATTTTCTTTCGTTGTTTTTTTTTTTTTTAATCTGAGTTTGAAGATAAAAGCAGTTGACTTACTTTCTGCACCAGGGACTGTGCCAGGACAGCTTTGTTGGTGCCCCAGGCAGTTACGGGTGTAGTTGGAAGAGAAGCGAGAGCAGGAAGGTGCAGCCCTCCCGCCCACACACCCGAACACCCCCATCGCCCCCGCAGCCCCGGGGCTCAGCCCAGCACCGGCTGCACACACACTGCCCTCGGGTCCCGCTCAGCAGCGAGGGAAGCGGCGCGAGGGAGGAAAAGGAGACGAACGCGAAGGATTTAGCAGGGGGTCAGTGCTGCAGCCACCCGTGTTGGTAGGGTGGGGCCTGTCTCTCTCTGGTATTTCCAAGGAAACCGTTGGAAAATTTCATGAACAAATCTCCTCGGGTTTTTGTTGCACAGATGAGTTCGCTGCCTTTCGAGTTTTGAAGACAGTCCTCTTTCAGAGAAGGGAAATTGTAAACTTCAGAGTGGCAGAAAAGCCCCATTTTCCCTGGGAATGATGGTGGCAGAAATTTTTCCTGGATTTGTACGAAGCTGGGTTATATAAAAATGAAACAATTTACAAACATAAGGGGGTGCGAAGTGTTTGATTTCCCATGTTTCCACGCCTGAGCACACCTCCGGACCTCCCAGGCTGGAATGCGATCTCGGAAGATTGCTGCTGGCACGGAAACGAAATCTAACGTCCGAGTTACAATTGGCCAAAAGTTTGTTCTCCAAGTACGAAGGTGCAGGCTCCCCAGACACCCGACGCGAGCCCGGCTCTGCACAAGCAGCAGCCCCTGGTGCTGGTTCCCGACCCAGCCCCAGCCAAGCGGCTGCTCCAGCAGGGACCCGGGGGTGCGGGGGGATCGGGAGACGAGGCGGGAGATGCTGCATTCCGGATTTAATTGGGGCTGCGGAGAACACGCAGGCGGCTGCCCACGTAGGGGTATAACCTGGATGTAACACACCAGCCAGTGAAAAGTTTCTGAGGAGGAAACGCTGTGACTTTTTCCTACAGAACGCGCTAAACGCTCTCCCAGCGAAAAAATAATGATTGGAAGATTCCTCATTTATTCTGATAAGTTATCATCAGTGTCACCAAGACGAACGTTTGGGCAGAACAGCTCTCCTGCCCACACACCGTGTTTGCTTTTTAAAAATATTGCAAATAGCTCGGTGGCTTTAAATAAATAAATAGCTAATGAGTCACACCAATAGGAATTGAATGTCAAGACGGAGGAAGTGCCTGCCTGAGTGCCTACCCGACAAAGTTTATTGGTATTTTTTAACCACGTCGGTGCTGTGCCCGCTGCCAGCGTGCCCTGGCAGAGCCACCGGAGCAGGGACCCCCCCGCACCCCAACAGCGAAGGGCAGGTCCTGCAGGGGGGATGCTGGGGGACACCGGCGAGGAAGGGGCTGTGCAGAGCAGCCGGGGAGCACCTGGAAGGACAAATCTTGTTTGTCTGCTCCCGGGCACAGGGCTGCAAACCAGGGACCCACCGGTGCCAGGGAACTGTCTTGCTGAGACGGAGGCACCAGCTTTTTCCTGGAACCGGGAACAGAGCCCTCATTTTCCTGCTCCTGGAAGAGGTCCCCGCACAGGGAGGACATGCCCAGAAGGAGGCTGAGGCGGCATCGCTGGGGTTTATTTATTTATCCTTGCTGGGCAGCGGGACGGGGATGTGGGGGAGGATCGGGGCCACCCCAGAAGCATCCTGGCAATCCCCATCCTCACACCCCCGGTGCAAGGGGTCGGAGATGCTGTCGGTGCCGTGAGGATGCTGTGGTGGGGCACAGCGGGTCCGGGGTGTCCCGGCACAGGGGCTGCACTCGGAGGAGCCGCCGTGCCGGTGCACGGGGTCCTGTCTGCACCAGAGACACCCTTGAATCCATCTGGGAGTGGTTCAGGGGAAGTTTGGAAGAAAATTCAACTTCTGTTGTGCCAGGGAGTGAGTGGGCGCTGGAAGATGACAACATCCCTCTCCTTCATTCATCTCTTCCTCTGCTGTCGCTGCAGAAGCCCTCCCGCTGTGCGGTACACGAGGTCCCCTCGCACCGCCCACTCAGCCTATATTGGGATCCGCACATTTATAACAAGCTGGCTGGCTCAGGAGAGCAGCCTGAGCTTAGAAAATCCTGGCTGCCGTGGGGAGCTGAGCCCGGAGCTGAGCCCACCCGCCATGGCCAGCTCCGGGGGTCCTGCTTCCGGAGCACCGGCTTTTCCCCAAGGAAATCCCACTGATAGAAGAAAAAAAGCTTTTCCACCACCGATCAGTGTGAAAACCCCGACTCGGAAATAATTTCAGCTGCTTCCCATCCCCAGTGAACCACCAAGCCTTTCTGATGAGCACCCACCCCGGGGGCGCGGAGTGGAGCCCACCCAGGGGGCACGGCGGCTCCCCACTCCCAGCCCCGATCTCCCCGTGCAGCAGGAACCCGGGCGCTGGGGGACCCCGTTAATGGCAGGGACAGAGGGACCCCAGAGCAGCTCCCCGAGGGAGCACTTCCAGACTCGATCTTCTGGAGAGGGCTGCTCTGCCAGGAGCTGGGTTATTCCAAAGGAAAGTCAGTCTGTCCTGCAAGAAAGCCCAATTGTCAAAAAATACCCTTTTCACCCAAAATAGTCCCAAGGGCACATTTTCAGCCGGCTGCAGTCGCCAGGCAGGTGGTTGCGTGCTCCCGAGGGACGGGGCACGGGGCAGACAAACCCCCCCTGGCACGCAGACCCCCCTGGCACCCGGCTGCCCGCTGGCTGGCAAACCCGCCGCAAACCCGGGATTTTTTGGTGGTGGGGGGAGGAGGGTAAGGAATGGAAAAATCATCACACACATTGCACAGATGGAAAGACTTTACAGCCCTCCTCACTTCCTCATCCTCGTGGTGTAAATTATACGGACAGATGTACAATCTGGGAATTTGTCCAGATTTTATTTTTTTTAATTTTTTTTTTTTTTTTTTTTACAAAAGCAAGGATGCTAAAACAACACTAGCTGTGCCATGTCTGGTCCTTGGCTTTCAGCGTTGGCTATGGGAGAGCAGAGCCCAGCACTCCTGGCAGGCGGTGAATGATCCAGACGAGCGCTAAGCTCGCCCGTGGCACCCCATCGGAGGGATGATGCCGCCGTGACCTTGGGGGGAGGCAGGAGATGGGACCAGGGACCCAGCACCGGAGGTGTCCCTGCCGCCGGTGCCTGGCCAGGGTGGCGGCTTTCCTGCGCTCAGATCTCAGCATCTCCTCGGATATCTACGGGGTTGCCAGGAATGAGGGAGGAGGCAGATGACAGCATGTTTCCAGCGCTGTGCTTTGCACAGATATCCTCCAGGCAGCATGTGTGTGTCTGCGGAGGGCTCAGTGTGCTCCTCAGAGCTGCTTCCAAACAAGGATCAAGTAAATTTTCCGAAGCATATTCTCCCCCGTCAAACGCTGCTCTCGCGCTGGAGGCTGTCCATGGCTCTGACACTCCTGCGGGTTTTCTACCCACATCCGTGTGCCAGAGATTCCTTGGCGGGAGCCCCAGGTTGCGCTTGGCTCCTGCTGGAGAGGAGTGAAGCCGATCGCACCGGGGCTGGGACCCCATGGCCGAGCTCTCGGCTGCCGGTGGCACGGGGGGGCTGCAGTGCCCTCCACCAGCATCACCCACTGCCACCAGCAGCGCCGGGTGCTGGTGTGGAGGTGACGGGGGAGAGTCAGAGCGTGTCTGCCCTGAACTGAGCTGGGAGTGTGACGGTGTCTGGGCACCTTCCTCGGCCACACACGAGCTTAGCAGATGACCAGTGACCGAGCTGTGACACCGCCGGGGTGATGCCCGCCCCGCTCCCAGTGGTCCAGGATCCATCCCACCAACACGGGCGAGGGCAGATACCAGCATCCCGGTGCCCCAGCAGCACGATCCAGCCGCCACACAGGCTGAGCGACAGACGCCGGTTTTACTGCCACAACAGCCTTCGTTTGCTGATCCCTTACGTGCTTTCCTCCCCCTCACCCCGAGCGTGCCCCCTGGGAGAGGGCTGGAGGGGCGGGGGGTGTGCAGGGGCGAGGAGACCCTCGCAGGGCTCTGCCTTTGGTGCCGAGTCTGGACATTCAGCTTGAAGCATCTCCCTTGTGGGACATCTGGGAACAGGACAGGGTTCTCTGAAAAGACAATTCCCACCCTGCGGGAAACAGCAATGTTTTCAGTCCAAATTGGACATTAACCTGCAGATTCTCCACAGAATAAGAAATTCCAGGTTATTTTCATTTTGCCTCTGCGCCACGCTGAAGAGCTTGGCCGAAGGGCAACCGTGGGCTGTCTCCTGGCCACCAGCGCCGAGGGCTTCCCAAAGAAATGCCCAGCTGCCTTCAAAGCCGCTCGGGAAACGAGGGGTTTTCTAACCGACACTTCCTGAGAAAATATTCTGGTTCCACCGAAACACACTTCTCAAGCTGAAAAGTTCTGAGGGTCTTTGGGGACCGGTAAATAACAAATAGTGGCTAGCAGTGCGGAGCAGCTCAGAGGCGGCTGGGCTGCAAGCACCGCAGCAAGGAGCAGGTCCATATACCCTGCAGGCAATTAAAGGGCTGGATGGCTGAGGAGAATAAAGGCTTTGCTTGTGCCCCTCCGCAGCCGGGAGCCAGAGCCGTGAGCAGGAATTCCCAGCCCCAGTCCTGCTCTGCTTTGTTCTGACTGGGGCTGGATATTTATCCCGAAGCACCGCAGAGGTGGCTGAAAGCGCATCCTGTGCATCGGTCTCCTGTGACCCAGCACAGCAGCGTCAACATCTCCACACACTGGAGCATTGTGGCTCCCTGCCTCCGGGATCCCATCCAAACCCCGTCTTCTGAACTGCACCCAGCCTCCGGCACCGGCGCAAACAAGCTGCTCCAAAGCGAGGGCTGAGATCTGAGATATCTGTGTGCTTTGTACGCTAAACAGGAACCGGCCTGCCACCTCCAACTCCACACCAAATCACAAGCAACAGAGCAGAAAACCAAATTATTCTCAGCTGTTACACTGCTTAATTTAATATTTCCAATGAGCTCCTTTTCCTTCTCTTCAAGAATGAAATGCATATTTGTGCTGTGTCACAAAACATTAGATTTTGTCAAGGCAATTCATTTTTCAATGGTAATTTGTAAGTGCACACCATACCACACACGGTCTAGGGAATTTTATGGCTTCTTTCAGAGGCAGGGAAAATAAGAAGCACTCAAACTAGTGATGAGAGCATGGAAAAAAAAAAAAGTGAGAAGAGGTAACAATAACAGACAGAGCATTCATCTCTCTCAGCCACGCCAGCCTCTGAAAGAAAAGAATATCCAGGGAGGAAACAGGGGCATGGGCTCGGGTGCTCCCGGACAGACACCGCCAGCGATGCCGATGGCCAAGAAGCGCGCCGGCTTGCAGAGCTCCAGCTCTCTGCAGAATTCCAAACACAGAACTTAATGGGGCATAAAACGGGCTAAATAACCTCATCAGCTTAATAATAAAACAAATAATGAAAATCAGCCTGGGTTTGGGCTTGCTATGGCACGAGGAACCCTGTGGAAGGTGAGGGGTTTGCGCAGTGGCACAGGGAGCACAGGCACGGGGGCCAGCGGGGCACAGGGGTGGCTCTGCTCGGATGTCCCATCTCAGCCAGCTGCTCAGGATCCGTCCCCATTGCCCGCCGGCCAGGTCTGTCCCGGGGCAGGAAGGGATGGAGAACTGCTGTCCCCACGGGATCTGCTGGAAGACGTGGCTGCTGCGGCTCCAATTGTGTACGGTAACAGCCAGCACCATCAGGACGAGGTGCCAGGATCTCACCAGCAGCTCGCGTGTTCTGCTTCCAGCAGAGCTGGACCTTGCCTCTCCCCCCTCCAGCCACCCGCGGTGCTGCTGCCCCTGCTCCCCAGCCTGGGGAAGGGCTTCCCGTGCAGCATCCCTGGGTACTGGGAGCAGGAGCGACCTGGGGAGCATCACTGGTGAATGCACTGGGAGCCCTGCAGGAGGGGTCCCAGACAGACCCCCTCTTCCCAGCCCCCAGGCTCCGGCTGTTTCCCCTCGTGCAGATGCCATCTCCTGCAGCAGGACCCCCCCTTGCTCAGCCCAGTGCAACTCTGCACGCCCCAGACTGGCCTCCCCAGCACGGTCCTGGAGGCGAGATGCACAGTCGGTTTCAAGACAGAGCTTGCCCGGTTCAGGAGAGGAGCTGCATGACACGTCAGGGTGATCCTGTAATTAAACCTGCGATTTGAGGCTTGAAATATATCACCAACAGGGGCAGAAGGGGACTTGATGTACTGTGTTTGCTGTACTGCACTCACAGGCGGCCAATTAATTACACTCGCTTCAGGGACTTCCACGGGCCGGATGCAGGAGCAGGAAGGATTTCCCCACCCACCTGATGCACACCTCAGCCTCCAGCCTCCTGCTGCTTTTCCACCTTTTCCTGGAGCATCAGGTGCGGCCACAGTGACAGCAGGGATGCTGGCTGCACGTGCTGCTGGTTCCAGTCCCGCTGCCAGTGCTGGTACCCGGATGCTGGAGCAGGATCCTGCCCAGAGAAGCTGTGGATGCCCCATCCCTGGAGGGGTTCAAGGCCAGGCTGGATGAGGCTTTGGGCAACCTGGGCTGGTGGGAGGTATCCCTGCCCCTGGCAGGGGCATGGAACTAGATGATCTTTCAAGTCCCATCCAACCCAAACCATTTGGTGATTTTATGATTTAACTGACGCTTTGGTGTCGGGAAGGATTTTTTCCCAAACCCAGCTGTCTGGCACCGTTCTGGAGGCTGCCTCTGCCTCATGCATTTTCAGAAATCCTGCCCGCCTTCTGGGTGTGCCCGTGTCCAAGCTGAGCCCGCCGAAGCCCAGGGCTGCTTGGCAAAGCCGGGCTTGCAGAGCCATACCCGGGCTGCCAGGAAGGGCACCCGCTTGGCGCCTGGCACTGCCTTTCCCCACCACCTGTGTTTTGTATTTGCCTCCCGTCTGCGAGCTAATAGCAGGTATCCCGCCTGTCAGCGGCTGACATGTTGTGACATGCTGTAATGTGACAAGTCCTGAGTGATGCCACTAAACGGGATCTTGCTGCGTCGGTGCCAGACAGACAACGGGAACTCTCAGGTTGGTACGGAGACCCCCATCTCAGACAAAGAAATACTCGTTACATCCCGCCCTGCTCTGGGTGCTTCACCCCGTCTTCTGGCCACCAGCAAAGGTCATAAAGAGGGATCACGGAGAGTTTAAAAAGAGGAGCCTGCCTGCTGCCCTCCCGGCTTCTCCATGGAGCACAGATCCCTGCGAGGAGGGATGCTTTTGGTGTTTTTTGTAAAACCACGTGGCCTGTGTTCAGTTCATGCACTACAGCGCAGCATAGAGCAATGGCACGGGGTGGAACACAAGGGACAAATGCATTTGTGACACATCTCTCTCGCTATTTGTATTTATTTCTTGCAGCCTGCCCTGGAGAGCAGAAGCACACCCCGTACCCCAGCCCCGGGGGCTCCCGCAGCTCCTCTGCCTGTCCCGCTGTGCACGCCAGCCTCCAAGAGCACGGGAGCCTGTTTGCCTCCCCGATGCTCCACAAGCAAGCACGAGAACAAGATTTATGGCATATTTTAAGGTTAATCAGTAAAATCTTGCAGGCAACTAACTGTATAAGCTTCTATTCAAACAACATGATTGATAACACGGAGGAGAAGCGGTTGGGAGCAGCCCGGGGAGCCACAGGAGGAGATGCTCGCTTAGACTCCCCAGTCGGCAGCAGGGAAGCCGTGCCGGCAGCTCGGCAGAGACACGCTGCCCTGTGCCGTGGTCCCAGAGGCCACAGCGATGGGCTCTGCGGGTTTGTCCCCTGACCCAGCCAGGGCAGGATTGACCATCCCCGGCAGCGCCCGAGCCCCCGGAGCCGCGGGAGCGGGGTGGCCAGTGCGGAGCCCTGCAGGGAGCTGTGAGCCCGCTGCTCCGGAAAACCTCCGGAAAACACTGTCCAAGCACAGCACAAACACTGCACAAACCCACACTGCTTCTCCCAAAATGAAGTCTTGGTAGAAGCAAGGAAAACAGAGCTACAGCTGTGTTTGGCCATTAGTAGCAACTTTCCAAGTTACTGGTTGTGAGATTTGAACAGTCTGAAATGAACGGGTTGGTTTTATCCAGAGCAGAACTTTTGCCAAATTACCTATCAGCCCTCCTGGAACAGGGTTTTGGTGCCTTCCTGAGAATTTTCCTGGAAAACCCTCAGGTTTTGCTCCAGCGAAAAGGAAGCTGAGCATCAGGATCTCCGCATCCCTTCGCACATTGACTTTCTGTCCCGCTCCCCGCTCTGACAGTACCTTCCTCCCTACAGTCCAAACAGCGAATGTGCCACATGTAATTAATTAACTTAATGAATCTAGTGACCCACCTGTGGATAACCGCAGCTAAATGCTTCCTTCAATAGATTCTCCTCCCCCAGTGGGCTGGGGATGCAGGACACCCGGTGGTCAAGGCGCAGCGGCTGCTTCCCAAGCACCTGGATGGGTCCCCAGGGTCCCCGCATCCCCCTTCCCCAGGCGGACCCCAGGACTTCGGGACACTTTTGGGGACATGTCCTGGGCAGGATGGGCTTTATTCTGCTCTTCTGCCACATTTAATGGCACGCTGGTCTCTAGCCATTGCGGGGCCAACAGGGCCAGCTCGTGCCATGGCAAAGGGAGAGCAATGAGCCGGGATGGGGGGACCCGGGAGGAAACGGGCAGGTGTCTAAACAAGGATTTCAAAACCCAGAATCAGGCGAAAGGTGGAAACCCAGAAGTGGTTCCTAAGCTGGCGGTGGAGTTGTCGGGGAGCGGCCGGCCAGGGGACTCCGATAATCACTACCAGTGTTTATTTGCCTTACTTAAAAATATAAAGATTTTCTCCCTGGTTCTGGGCAGGGGGAAAGGTTAATGAATTCCTTCAGAGCAAAGAGATCTTCAGACCTCTCAGTGGAAACAAGGTCAGAAATCAATGCTGGAGGTGGAGCAGGGAGGCCAGGTTGGAAAATAATGAAAAGGGGAAAAAAAAATACATAAAAAAAGAGGCTGGAAAAAATGATAAGCTAAACAAATGGCAGGGTGACACTTGCTCAGCTCCCCACAAAGAATATTGAATTATTGTCTATAATTTGGGCTATCGAACCTAAATTAGGGCCTCCAGACTAAAAACTGCTGCATTGTGCGAGGGTACATCAAGGGTCAAATGCTCCTTTGGTTTGCTCATTATTTGCTCTGATACCAGGCTGTCATTAGCGGCAGCAGGGCTGAACAAAGCTGCATTACAAAGGCAGTACACATCAATGGTGCTAATTAATTGGATTAATGGAAGGGCAGCACAAATTAGGTCTGGCTTGGATAATTTCAATGAAAACTGAATACCAATCCCCAAAGTCATTGGAATATGGATGAGGCAAATTGAGTTAAAATAGAGGAGACTGCTGCATTCATTAGCCCGCCCACCCTCTGAAGTAGTTGTTTAATATGCAAACTATTAATATGCAAATCAGCACAAATGAAAAAAATGTGATTTTTTTTTTTTTTTAATTCTCCCGAACACAGGCAGCTGCCTGACGTGAAAGAGCTGCGCATTTCCGTGCTGGCGGAGGATGGAGTTACCGAGAGCAAAGAGGAGTTTTTTATGCCCAAAATTCCCCTCTCGGAACCTGCGCTGCCCTCGCTCAGCCGCGTGCATCCTGGGGAGAGGAACCGGCTGGAAAAATAACCCGTGAGAAACAATAATCTCACCCCAAATGTGCTGCGGGGTCTCGGGGGGATGTAGCCACAGATGCCGGGGCGGTGTGAGAGCTCCTCCCAGGTTTGTTCTCCGCATCGCCTCGGCCAGCGTAGGAACCACCGCATCCCTGCAGATCAGCAAGAATTCCCAAACCATGTCTGGCTGTAAATTACAGCCCTGTTGTGGTGCTTTCCCAGCCCTGCCGCGGCACCGCGGTGCCAGTCACCACCCTGCGACAATTCCAGAGCCAGCGGAAAACTTCTCAGAAGCTGTAATTACCCCTAAGAACTGTTTCCCTCTCTGGCTTCCTCCGCTTAGCGGGTGACCCTTCAATGTTGTGACAAATGCCTTGTTTGGAATTATTTTTTCATTTCTAGCTGTTAACTAGACACGTCGATGTTTCAGCTCTTGGCTGATTTTTCTTCATGGTTAAACAAGATTATTCACGTTATCTCATGCCCATACATCCCTCACTCACCATGTGCACGAGCTGCCCGTCGCGGGTCGGGGTCTGCCCAGGGAACCTCGCGGGTACCTTCCCCTGGTGCCGCAGCAGGGCTTTGTCACCGCTGTGCCACCACCGTGTCACCGTTATGCCACCGCAGTGCCACTGCTGTGCCACCACCGTGCCATCACACTGCCACCACCATGCCACCACTGTGCCACCACAGTGCCACCACCGTGCCACCACACTGCCACCACCGTGCCACTGCTGTGCCACCACACTGCCACCGCTGTGCCACCACACTGCCACCACCGTGCCACTGCTGTGCCACCACACTGCCACCACCGTGCCACTGCTGTGCCGCCACACTGCCACCACTGTGCCACCACACCAGACCATGGCCCAGCAGGGCTTTGGCTCGAGTGAACTGTCCTGTTGACCTGAGAGGGATCAGATCATTTCAGGCGTGCACGTGGGGCTCCTGGATTTAGCCTGGACCCACCAGCCTTGTGCCAGGGGAGGTGAATCAATCGGAGACCCCCAGTTCCACACCACTGGTTCCTCCTCACTGGGAGGTTTGGGCTGCACTTAATATTTTTCCTTCTTCAGCCATTTCCTTTTAGTCTTGTTTCTTTTTCCTAGAGGTCTTGTACTGCGCCCACCACTCGTTTCCCAGCCCCTGATCACCCAGCACACACCTAAACGCTTTGTGCAGAATGAAGCCATTAAATATTTTGAGGGACAGGGCATCCATCTCCTCCTCCAGGAGACTAGTGAGTCTAATAAATCCCACCGTCGGGGTCCCTCTTACTCTAACTCAGCACCGCGGACTTGCCAGTGGGTTCAGGCTCATCCCTTGTCACTCATCAGAAGAGAAAAGCGCTGGAGCATTTGGTCAATGCCCAAGAGCAGCCAAACGTGAAAATAACACCTTGGTTATAGCCAGCGGTATAATTCCACTGATTTTCTTGGCGCTCCATCCTTATCGATAAGCTGAGCCAGAGCGGCTGTCCCCAGCGTGCCCTGGGGCACACTCCACCGTGTCCCCTGCTGCGGGCACAGAGGCTGGTGCGAGGGGCTGCACAGCCAGCCCAGCCCCGTGCAGACCCTGCTGGGGCCAAACGCAGCAAAATACCCGTAACTTTAACTGCGCTGAGCAAGAGCACAACCAGCCTTTCTTAATTAAAGGCAGATAGCTCCTCGGGCAGAACGAGCCCGTAGCGTGGCAGCTATTTTCTCGGCGATTTCATTTGATTTGTTTTCTGCGCATAAGGGGACGTCGCTGCGATCCCTCCGAGAGCTGGCAGAGCCTCCATGCTCTTGTCACCCTCTAACAGCTTCCTGGATTAATGATTCTGCAAAGGGCTAATTCTTAAGAGGGCAATGTCTTTTGCAGGCTGGTATTGATCTTTGTCAGCTTCCCCTTGAAAGAAAGAAAATATTGGCTTATTTACAAAAGGTAGCTTTTTCCTCCTGGCAAGCCAGCCTCAAGATTCATGGCTGCTCGCGTCCCTCAGAAATTGGAAAGGCCGAGGGTGGTTCCTCGAGTGTCAAAATCAAAGTCCTCGAAGTTCACAAAGCCCTGCGGAGCGTGCGTGGTGGACGGGGATGATGGGCTCTACCCCCGAGCAGTGCACGGGGAGCCCGGTGCTGCAGAGCTGCCCAGGGCCAGGCACAGGGAGAGGGGCCACGCGGGGACCTGCATCTGCTCGCGGTGGAAAGGCTGCTCTGCACCTTTGGTTTGTGTTCTAGAGGCGAAGAAAATAGCTATTTTCAACAGTATGCATTACATTGATTTTTTTTTTAAAAGAATCTTTTATATGTTCATGTAACAGCAAAATAAAATATATGAAAGTGTTCAAAATTCAAAATGAAAAAGAGTCTAGATTGTGACAAATCATTTTAGCAAAACCCCAAGAAGATACCCTTTGGTAACCAGCACTTTGCAAAATGAAACTGTTGCCACCAGCAACTGTCCTTTCGGAAACAGCGTTCCCACGGCAGGAGCCAGCGCAGCCAGGGACGGGCAGCTCAGTGTCCCTGAGTGCAGGAGCCGGTCCCCTTCATCCCTGGGAGATGCCCCTCGCAGAGATGCTGCCCCCGAAAGAGAACCTTAAAATATCTGTGCATGAACGACACTGGGCTGGTTCACAAAGTCATCCCAGAATAGTCCAGATACACATCTGCATCTGTGTGTATTATATATATGTCCATGTTAACAGAGGAGAGGGCATCTTCAGCTCAGATAAAGGAGGAAACATGAATTATAAACATTATAAAGGTGCAGGAAAATGCTCGGCTGCAGCACACTGCCTGTGAGTGCCGGGGATGCCAGCAGAGCCTGTGCCCGCTGTTCCCAGGGCTCCTCCTGCACCCGGAGTGTCCGGGGGGTCCGGGGGGTCCAGGCCAGCCCAGGGGATGGCAGGAGCCCCTCACCCCTGGCATGGTTGCAATGGCACCACAGCACAGGCAGGTGGTTCAGGATGGTGCTGTGCTCCTCAGCGACAGAGCCGGGGTGTCCCTCGTTGGCTTTTGACCATTTGTGGGTGCTTCAGCAAGAGCACGTTGTTGTTTTGTTTTCAGGGTTTTTGTTTCACCTAGAAAGAGAGAAATAAAATAAAGTCAGGTTTAGAAAGGGGCTTTGCTGTGCCAGGGGGTCTGGGTGCCACCCGGAGGCGCAGGACCCTGTCCCCACAGCGGGCTGTTTGTGGTGATGCTCAGAGGGGACCCAAGCCCCGAGACCTTCACCCATCTCCTGCCTCGTGTTTGCCCCTTGGGAGAGCTGCTCTTCCTGCTGGCCGCTGACTGCCTGGGTCACCAAACTGTCCCAAAATTACCGATGTTACCATTATGACCGAGTTTGAGGCTGTGCCACCAAGCATCAAACTGCCCCGATCACTGATCCTTTCGTATCTGACACAAAGTGACCGGGGTGTCATGATCAGAGGCACCGGGAGTGCCGGTGCCCATGCTCCTCTTGCCCAGCTGGGCAGGTCAGCCGGTCCCACAGGGGCCTGGCTCCGCACCCCCGGGTTAGCACCGTGCTGAACAAACAACATTGCACACTAAAACAAAAAAAACCCAACAAACCAAACCTAAAAAGCTCTTCCACCCACTAACTCCTGCTGTGCAGAAGGTGCCAAATCAGATTACAGCGCACAGTTGCCACATTATCCTGTCTCGACTTCACTAACGCTCATTAAGCTTCTAAAATCCTTTTTATGGTGTTTATAACACCTCCAGAGGAGTTTACTGTGTAAATATTATTCTACCATTAAATCCTGCAACAAGGCAACCGTCAACAAGTGGAATTTGTAATGGGCCTGCCGAGAGGGCTCGGCGCGCAGGCTGCGGCGCCTGTGAAGTGAGGCCAACGAAAGCAGCCAAGAACACAGTACGGAGTGATAAAGCACTTCATTTTGATGCTTTAAATCTCCTACCACTTGGGCCTGCTTAATGTAACAGGCCCGCTGAGACATTAGATTTGGGCCTGGAGTCAAATAAGCTACAGGGAGCCACTTACAGCGAGCAGCCTTCCGCGCCGCGCCAGCACCGGCAGTTTAACCCGGATAATCCGGCGCGGAGCTGCCCGGGGCTAACGCCAGCCCGGCCGGCGAGGGGACAGATCCGGGGGGACCCTCGGCTGCGGCCGCCCTCGCCCCCCACGCAGGGATGTGCCCGCGGCGAGGGTGGGTGTCCTCCGGCTGCGGCACCCGAGGGTGCTCCGGTGATGCCGGGATGTCGGGGACCGGAGGATGCTCCGGCGGTGCCGGGATGTCGGGGACCGGAGGATGCTCCGGCGGTGTCGGGATGTCGGGGACCGGAGGATGCTCCGGTGGTGTCGGGATGTCGGGACCGGAGGATGCTCCGGCGGTGTCGGGATGTCGGGGACCGGAGGATGCTCCGGTGATGCTGGGGTGTCGGGACCGGAGGATGCTCCGGTGATGCCGGGATGTCGGGGACCGGAGGATGCTCCGGTGGTGTCGGGGTGTCGGGACCGGAGGATGCTGCGGCCGCCGAGGCTGCACCGCCCCGGGCAGCACCCCCGCAGCAAAGCCCTTCTCTCCACTCCCAGCCCCTCTTCACACCCCATCTAGGAACAAAAGAAATGCAAAAAGGAGAAGACTGCCTGGAAAAAAAGAAAGAAAAAAAAAAAAAAGCAGAAGCCAGAGGGGGAATGTGGGCAGCGGGAGGGGAGGGAAGGAGACTCCCGGCAGATCCCGCGGCGCTGGCAAGTGCCGGAACATCCACAGCTGCTCCCGAGCACAAAGCAAAGCCGGTGGAAACTGTTTGCAAACGGCGTCGTGCTCCCCCCGCCCCACTGCGCTTCCTCTGCTCCCCCCCGGCCCCACGCCGGCAATGGGGGACCGGGCGCCTGGGCAGGAGTGTGTCCCCACCCCACGCCCACGGGGCACCCGGCGGGTCCCAGAGCCAGCCAGCCAGATCGCAGATGTGCTTTTACTTCAGTGGCGGAAAATGAACTAAAAAACAAGCATGCGGAATTTTAGGGCAAGAAATAATTCGAAGGCAGTTTGGAGGCAAGCTTGAAACTCAGCTGAAATAGTGTTTCACTTGGAGTCGTCAAACCTCTTTCTTAAAGTCTTCCCTCCAAACATGAAGGCAAAACCCCAAATTGGTACTCAACTGGTAAACTCCTCTTTGCAATGAAAAATCTCATTTTGAAAAAGGCAACGTGATGTTCTTGGAGGTTTCAGAAAAAAAAACGATCGTTCCTCTCTTTTTGGGCCAAAGTATTAGTCTCACTCGAGATCAAGTTTACAGATAATTTCTGTTCCTCCCAGGTGCAACCATCCATCCCTACGAGGCACCTTTCCCACCCTGTGACCCACTGAGGCCACCCAACACACCGCGACACCCACCCACTGCCTGCCCCAGCCCTGCCACCGCAGCCAGGCAGCGTCCCCCGGCACTCCTTGGCAATCCGCGCTCGTCCAAGAGAGAAGATGACCAAGTTTGGAAATGTTGCTCAATAATTTTTACTAGATGCATTTCCTGGTGCCCAGCAAGGCTCATGCAGGTTAGAGGGGCTGGGGTCCTCCTGTGAGCCCCTGGGCATCGCCTCCTGCTTTCACAACAGAGCGCTGAACAGCATCCGCATGAGCTGGAAATCAAAGTCACCCAGTGGATCTGCCTCATGAACTCCAAGTTTCAAAACTTTTTTGGAACGAGAGCAGAAAGAAGCATTTTTAAATCGTCTGTGGAGGAACACACTGGAAATCGTTGCTGCATCTTAACTAAAATGTTTCAGTTTTGACAAAATTGCTTGGATTTTATTTAGATTTTGACTTCAAGCAAAATAGTTTATCATGCAAAATTAATACAGAAGACAACAGTTACAATGCAAAACACAAAACACAATGTGATAAATAATGAAAATACTGAAATACAAGCTGTTTCAGAATTAAAAATTGAAACGATACGGTACAAAAATGTCACACAGGATGCCGCAGTGTTGTTGAATTTTTTTTCCAGCTTTCCCCAAAACAAAACTGTGCTGAAATCCCTTCGGTCCCGTGAAGCACCGGGGTGCTGCCATTTGGCAAGGAGCTGCTCACCCCTGTTTTCCACACCCCCCCACCGCTCCCCTTGGCCCCATGAGGCCGATGGTCCCTGTGACTCCCGCGGGATGTCCCATGGAGGTGCAGGAGCAGCAATGGCCACAGCCACGGGGTGCAACAGCCCCAGCTCCAGGCACTGCAGGACGCTCCCGTGCACTTTGCACAGTGCACTTTGGAGCTCAAAATACTCCGACCTGAGAAAACAAATGGGCACTGGGGGCATTGCAGTGCACGGAGAACTCTAATTAAAGGGTTTCCATCAAAAGGCAGGCTTGGGTACGGTTCCCAATTATCCCAGGGGACAGGGATTTTAATGGGGACCAGCACATCCAACAAAGCTCTGCGTGCTGCTCCCGACACAGCCCCATTCAGGAGCTTTTGTGCAGCCGAGGGATGCAGGGTTCGGGAGGGACGCAGGGTTCGGGAGGGGCGCAGGGTTCGGGAGGGATGCAGGGTTCGGGAGGGGCACAGGGTTTGGGAGGGGTGCAGGGTTCGGGAGGGATGCAGGGTTTGGGAGGGATGCAGGGTTTGGGAGGGATGCAGGGTTTGGGAGGGGTGCAGGGTTCGGGAGGGGCACAGGGTTTGGGAGGATCACAGGGTTCGGGAGAGCTGCATCCCTCGGGGCAGAGGGTGCGGGTGGAGCCGGGTGGGTTTGCCTTTCAGGGGGGCTCTGGGGCAGGGAGGCGCTGAACTTCCCCCCGCCCATTCCAGACACTGCATCCCAAGGGATCACGATGCTGCTCTTGGAGACTCTGACACCAACAAGGTGCCCACCATCGTGCTGCTCCTGCTGGGCAGTGGATGCTCTGCCCCAGGACGCCCTTCCTGGGGACCTTTTGCCCATGGTCCCGCTGCTGAGCCCCGTGCCAGATGCTGCCCCGGTGCAGCCTGGACCCACCAAACGCCAGCCGATGCCAGCAGCACCCCAGTACGTGCCACAGCCCCGGTACACGCCTGGATAGCCGGTGATGCAGTGGCCCCACTGCGGCTGCCCAACCGCACCGACGGCATCAGCATCAGCGCAGTGACTCAGCCGGCAGGAATGTGGGAGTTCTGCACGGCTCGGCGCTGAAAGGCTTTTAATTCCAGCCTGGTGATGAATGGGCAAGGCCTGAAATGAAATGTTCGGAGGCTCAATGTACCAGGCCTCCCGCTTGTAATTATTTTTGTACAGAATATGTCAAGTGTCGTGCTTCACAAGAACTCGTTTAGCATGCAAACATTTTGTGATTAAGTGAGGCTTACTTAATTAAGCACTTTGTAATGACTCTTAAACCAAAGAGTGGTGGATTAGTGCGTCCTATTTGTGTCTATCATGTTAAAGGCGCGGTAATAACAGGTTGCTGCAGACAATTAGGGTTAGAATACAGAGTGGATGGAGGGAGAACCAGCAGGCACCCGGAGCCCCGCCACTCGCTAATGTCCTGATTTAAAGCCGCCTCTGCGGAGACAAAGCGAATCCGCTCCCTGCATCTGCTCCCACATCCAGCCCCGCGCCGCTGCCGAGCCCCAGCCCTCTGCACTGCTCCGTGTCACAGAACAGGACATGTCCGAGGGGTCCCACAGCAAACAGGCGCTGGGCAGGGTGGGCATCACCCCAGCACAGGGTCCCCACTCCAGCCAAGATCACAGATGGTCACCCGGGGCCACGAGAGCACAGTGACACCTCTTGAGCGAGGCATTGCTCCGCGTCTTGGCTTCAGGCTGTGGAAGGTGCAAACCACCTCCTGCGGTCACCCCTGATGTTCCAGGGGCACCACGAGCCAAGTGCAGGAGCTGATGGGTTGGGAGATGCGGGATGGGGCAGGTCAGCCCTGGATCATCCTTCCCAGTGCCGCTCATCCCGAGCCAGACAGACCCATCGCACACCAGCTTCTGGGGGTCCCAGCTCTCCTGCCTGGGCTGCTTCCTTGGGAGGAACTATGGATTCTCGCTGTCAGATGGGCACAAATACACAAAATTACAGTGAACACGAGTCTCTTAGGCAAGCAGCAGTTGTGCTCCACGCTGGAGTAAACCCCTTTAGCCCCCCAGCACAGCACACCTCGCAGGGGAGGGAGCACCCGTGAGGGACTCAGATGCCATCCCAATGCTGGGGCAGGACCCCGGCACCACAGTCCTGCCTTCCTCCCCTCCTCTCCCTCCTGGCCCCCCAGATCAGGAGCTCTGGAGCCAGGACACAGAAAGGGATGCCCCGGGTGGGGTGTCCCCCCTGTCCTGAGTGCTCCCCCCGCTGTGCCTGGGCTGCAGAGTGGGGGCAATGTGGGGGGGGGCGGTCTGGTGTGGGAACCCCATAGAAACTGGCCCCACAAGGAGCCCTAAACAGAGACTTGTTCAGCTCCCCTGCTGCTCCCAGACATCACGGTTTGGTGCCTGGTGCCCCGCGCAGCATCAATCTGTGTTAGCCATGGATGCCCAGCGTCGCTCTGCGTTAGCCGTGGATGCCCGGCATCGCTCTGCATTAGCCATGGATGCCCAGCAGGCTCCATGGGTTGGAACAAGGGGGGAAGGAGGCAGCGGTCCTTGCTGCGGAGGCTGGGTGGGAGATGCACAGAGACGTCGGCTGGGAAAGCTTTGGATGGGCAGCATGGCCCTACAGCCCCAGCTGCTCCTGCCCTGGCATGAGTGCTTGCGTGATGGTAGGAACAGTTATTTAAACCCAAAAGCGTTCCCAGCTGGGCGCCTGGGATCTGCACCACGCAAAGGCTGAGCGCTCACAGATGTGCGCCAGCTCTCGCAAGCACAGACGGTGCTGGGTGAGCAGCTGGGGGCCTCAGATCGGGCATTTGAGCATTTCACCCCCCCGGTAAAACATGCTCCATCCCCATCCGGGGGCAAACGCTGAGCCCTCGCACCAGCAGCAGCTCAGCCCCAGCCGCCGCACTGTGTGCGGTGCTCCAGCCAGCACACGAGGCTGGCTGCAGTTGTTCAGGGGGAGGAATTGTTTTATCAGGTGTTCGGGTTTCTCTGACCTGCCTTTTTTCAGCCCTGGCATCCTTTCTCCATCCTGAAAGGGAACACGCAGCTCGGGGGCACGGCGGGTGTGATGCCCCAGAGCAGAGGGTCTCGCTCTCGCCTCCGACCCCACCGGCTGCTCCCCTATCAGCGCTGTTAACAAAGCCAACGCTGCCGTTCAGTGGGTTTGCTTTTCTGTTCGCCTCTGGAACAGGAAAAAAAGCAGGCAGTGTCTGTCCTGGAAAACCTTTCTGTTTGAGCTGAGAAAAATTCCCCAGTTCATCCCTACGTCCATGTGCACGGGGTAACGCAGCTCAGAGCCGGCAGTCGGGCATGTTACTGTCAATTCAGTTTTTTATCTCAAAAAGCACAAAATTCCATTTTTTCTCTTTTGGTAAAAGGGTACCACCAGCGAGCGATGCCCTCGGAGCAGAAGGCGGCGGTGGGAAGGCTCACGGGCTCACGGCTTCGATACTTTTTGCCCCCTTGCCCCGGCTCCTGATATTCAAATGCTCAGAAGACAACAGGTAATAAATCTGGATATTTTACACTTTTTCATTTCCTCTTACCTCACATTTAATGAGATTTTGCCCCTAACAAAGGTACTATTCAAGCTGACTCTTAAACAAGGCCAGGCAGGGGCTGAAGCGTTTTGGGGACGGGTGGGGGAGGATGACG
>WKFP01014675.1:136835-152702 GCA_011057875.1 Pterocles orientalis | reverse complement strand
GGGGCGCACGGCTGGGGGTCCCGCAGGAGGGTCGGGGGTCCTGCGGGAGGGGAGGGCTGGGTGGTGGCTCTGACACGGCGTGGGGTCAGAACAAAGGGAAGGAAACGAGGAAAGGCTGGAAAGGCGTTATCAGGAGTGTCTGCGCGTGGCGCCCGTCCAGCCCCCCAAAGCCAGGAGGGGTCCTTCAACAGCCCCCTTCCGGCACGGGGGGGACGTCGCCTTTGAAGTCTCTTTTTTTTTCCAAAATATATTTCATTGTTTTTTCCCTGCTTCTGCCTAGCAGCCAGTGGGAGAGCAGCTCTCCATATATAGTCTGACGCTATAAAAGCGCACGCAAAGCGGAGCGTTTTCACGGCAGGTTTTCATAAACCCTCTCGAGCTCCTGACTAATCCGTGCCCAGCCCAGCCCCTGACACGCCAGCGCTCCCTGTGCCACGGGTCTGCGTGACGGGGATGCCTCTGTTTGATCGGCACAAGATGTCCTAGATGGTCCCGTTTAACCCTTATTCCAGCACGTTCACGGGAAGTTTCCGTCTCTCTTGGAAGCCCTCACACCCTCGCCCGGTGGCCGTTTCACTCTCTGTCACGTGCGTCGTTCCAGGTCTTTGACGAATGATTCTCTGGATAATGTATTTCACCCCCCAACGCCCGTGTATCTGCTGGAAGAAGGAAGCTGGAGAGATTTCACATCAACTCAACAAGCATCTTTGGTGTCAAGCGCCTGTGTTTTTGCATAAGCACCCACAGGTTCTTCCTCCTCCCCTGCGGAACGACATCCCCACACAGATGAATATTCATGAGGAGTCACTGGGAAGAGCCACGATGCTCAGCAAAGCAAACTTTCCTGGGGGAGGAGGCATGCGCTTTCTCTGATGCTTCCCTAGTGAACGTTCAGCCCCAGGTGACACCTTCCAGGCTCCTAGGATGGGGTCAGGAAAGCCGCTGGCCCCCAGCACGGAGCTCGGCGCTGAACCCACCGCCCAGCATAGACCAGTGCCTGCCTGCCGAGGGAAACGGGTAACGCTGGTCTTGAGCTCAAAGGAGCTGTGCTGGCTTTAAACCAGCCCCAAACCAGTCGCGTTATTTTTAATTCACGGTTGCAGGACAGACCCTGAGCTCCAGAATCTGAATTCTAAGGGTAAAATTGATCCCTGCCCTTCTCTCGCCCGGCTTTGGCCGCTCAGCCCTTTCCACGCCATGCCGTTCATTTTTCCTCCCGCATTTCCCTGCTGCTCCGGCTGCACAGACGGCCGGGCCGGCTCTGCTGACGGTATCATTATTGCTGTCACATCCCCGTCACAGACAGGCGGTGGGGAGCACCGGGAACCTGATGTTCTGCCACCGCCGCCCGGCTCTGCGCATCCCCGCGTGGAATTACAGGACCTTTGTTTCCCACCCGCTGGAGCGGCCGCGGCTTGATTGCAGGAGGATGCGCGGTTCAGCCGGCGGAGAGCGGATAATTTGGCACGGAGCATTCCTTGTTATTCTGTCAAGGAGCCTGCGTGTCAATCGATGGGATAACAATTATGATCAATGTCAACAGGAAAAAACAAAAATCCGCCATTAAGCGGTCGGCAATGTGCGCCGGCATGGAACGGCCGCGCTGCCGCCTCGCTGGGGCGTGGGGGGCTGCTGGGGAAGGGATGGGGGGCAAGGGCACAGACCCAGCTCCCCTTCCCCACCTAACCCCCGGTGAGGTCCCTTCGTGCTCCTGTGGATTTTGGATACTGAGATGCAGGTTTCTGCAGAGCGTGGCCCCCATCCGCAGGGATGGTGGGGGGGGGACGCGGTGCCGATGGCATCCCCAGCGGCTGAGGCTGGATGCGAGCGTGCACAGCGCAGGCTGGCATCGCCTCCTGTGATTAATGCAGCCCAGACACACCTGATGTGCCATTCCAGGGAGATGCGAGAGCGTTTCAGAAGGATGCTCGATGCCCTCTGTCACTCACTGCCAGGAGTGATGCTCCTCGCTGCTGTCACGCCGCGCTCGCAGGATGCTGAATTAAACAGTGGGGCTTTTGAAGCTGCTCAAGTAACTGTTGCATTAATTATCCATCGAATTTGCAGATGCACCTTACATAGTGAAAAAGGTGTGCTTCCCAAGACTAATGCATATTGGAATGCTCAGCCCCCCTCCCTCCGAACCGCCCATCAAGCCGCTTGGACCTCCAGCACGCATCCTGCCGGCTCGTTTTCATATTGTTTATTAATGAACCGAACCTTGAAAGCATGAGATCTCTGCCAGAGGTTATTTTTACTACCACGTTAGTTAAGGCTGAGAGTATTATTTTACATGCCAATGAATAATTTACCTGCCATTAAAGAACTGATTCTGAAGCAATGCTGGGCGCTGGGCTCCGCTCCCTGCACGGCTGCGTGGGAGCAGCGCGGACGCGCTGGAGGTGGGCTCGCATCTGCACCGCGCGTTCCCTGCAAAGCTGCGGCGGGAGGAGGGGAGGAAGGGGAAGGAAAGTCTTCAATGGCCGCGTAAAACAGGACATCCACAGCACCAGGGTTCTCGTGAGGTGTGGCTGAACCTCGAAGTTCATAGCTTAGGAAGAAAAAGAATAACAGTGATAGCACGTTTTCTGCTGGTGCTTTCTCTGAGCTCTCTATTTTCCCCTCGGATTCTCCACACCTCCCGATTATTTACAGCACACCGGCACTCCAGCCTTATAACCCGCCATGCGTGACTTCTCCTCGCGCTCAGTGCGAAGGGAGCCCAGCCACTATTGGTGAAATATTTAACTTATTAATAGAGTCAAGCTAGAACAAAGCTCCGTGGTTTGGTGCTGCCTTTCCCAGCCTGATGGTGTTTATTTAGAAAGCAGCTAAGACACAGGCGTGTGGGGCTATAAATCAGCAGAAAATCAAATGCTAACATGTAAATAAATTGCAAATCAGCTGAGAAATTGGTTTCGTTTTAAGACAATAAAGCATATTTCTCCTGCGCTGATTTTATAAGGTGCCCCTTAAGAATTGTAATATTTCTGTGTGGTAATGATAAACATTAGTGAGTTGCTTTAGAAATGAAAAAATGGCAACCCCGTGGGGATTTGAAAAACATATGCACTTCAAATTTGAAAATCCAATTTAACTGTCCATTATATGGAGAATAAAAAAAGGTAAGGATAGGATAATTTTGCAGTTACACAGCATTTGACTAAATCTGATTCAGGGATGACAGCTACACTTTAAAAGCTACATGTCTGAATGTAAGGAGACAGCAAATCATTTATTTATGATTGTAATCTAGCTCCTGTCTAACAAGTTAACAACTGTGCAGAGTGCTCCCTGAGTGAGGCAGCCTGTGTAGGCTTGTCAGTTAGCACTTTTTAAAACACTTTTCATAGAATTTCTGTAAAAAAAAAATATAAAAAAAATAAAAGAGACAAAAGAGAGTCCCTGTCAGATTTACCAAAACAAGCAGATGTTAAAATTGCAAAAGTTTGAAGAAACAAATCCTGTTCCTAATTTCGTACAAGGCACCTTTTGCAGGAGGTGTGCGGGGATCAGAGGCAATCACAAAAGCTCCGGTCGCTCGCACAGACCCGCTCCTTGCGGCAGCTCCGCCGTTGGACCCCAGCACCGACCCACCACAAGGGTCGTCCCCTGCCGGGCTGTGAGTCCCACCCGGGGTGCCCGGCGGGTCCGTCAGCATTGCTGCGCTGGAGGTGCCACTTTTTGACACTGAGACCTTGGCTCCTGCACCCGTGTCCCTGGTACCCGGCAGTTCGTGGTGCCCACAACACGCTCTGTCCCCCCCTTTCCGTGGGTCCGGACCTCGGGAGCCGTCCAGCCGCACCGTGGGCGAGGGTGACGCTGCCCCAGCCCAGCGAGCAGAGCAGCGACTGTTCCTGGTCGAGTCCGTCTCAAAGTGTTGATGCAAGAAGTTTCGAGGCAACTAAATCACCTGAACAGTGATGAAGAACTACGAGCAGGTTGTCTTTACCCGAGAGCTCTGATGTGATAGAAGTAATCTAATTCTGACATTCTGTATGCTCTCATTTTAAATCCTCTTGGTACCAAGCAGATGAATGATGCGACAAGTTTCTCTGAAGGTACCAGGGAAGAGCCGGTGAGCTGTTGCCCATGGCCCCGGTGTCCCCATCACCCAACCTGGCAGAAGCGGTCACAACACGAGGGACCATCCACCAGCTGGAGAGCTGGGACACGGGGGAAGCAGCCGGTGTGGCGCTTGGCGAGAGAAGCTCTTTGGGTGTCTTTGGGAGAAGCTGACAAGGGTGTGATGGGAGGTGTTGGCCAAGGGCTTCAGCAAAGACCTTCAGAAGGCAACGGACCCACGGGAGGCAGCGGCTCCACGCGGCTAAAGGACCGAGGAATGGGGATAAATGGCTGGTTTCCAAAGGGGAGATTCATGGGATGTGTGCTGGAGCCAGTGCTGGAAGAGGGGACAAGAAATGATCCAGAAAAGGTGTGAGATGGCCGAGTTTGCTGACAGCACACCGCCACCTGTCTTCCCAAAGGCAGGGACGGCTGCAAAAGCCGCAGAGTTATCCGGCTGGAGGGATGGGCTGGGCAGAGGTAGATAAATGTCAAATCCTGGACTCCGGAGGGGTGTGTAGAACTGGAAATCTCATCTCTACGTGCATGGAGGGCTCTGGACTGGTGACCAGCAGCCAGGAGTGAAAACTGGGGGCTGCGATGAATAACTATGGAAACACAGCTCAGCATCCAAATATCGGGAATTGTGAGGGGAAAAGTAGGGACCAAAGAAAGAGCACGGTGCTGCTGTAGGCATCTGCACAGCAGCCCTGCCCTGAATCCTGCGTTATGCCATCCCTCCCCAGGACACAAACACGGCGACACCAGAGCAGGGCCCCAGGGATGGGCAGGATTTCCCGGGTTAAGGCTTTTCAGCCCGGGCAGGAGGTGTCTGAGGGGCGATACGGGAGAAACCTGTGAAATCAGGACAGTGAACAGGGATTCGCTGCTGGGTGTTTCTCACGGCACAAGAACAGGGGCTGAGGGGGACCGGCGGCGGGTTGAAGCCGGGCAGAGAGGAGGGCGGCTCTCACGTGCGCAGATAAACAGCAGATATCCTTCCCCAACGCTGTGAAAGATAACATTCATTCGAAAAGTTACCAGACAAATTAATGGCAGAAAAATCCATCATACATCCATACATAGACATTATTCCTGGCTCTGAAAGATCTCAAGCCATAAATTACTGGAGGTTAATAGAGTACTTGATGGAGTACCATTGTTCGCTTGCTCTGTTCTTGTGCTCTTCAGTGGCGTTTGCCGCTGCTCTCTCCCAGGGATGAGCCACTACAGATTTTTTTATGCTCTTAACATGTTCTTTTACCAGTTGGAGATGTAGCTAACGTTCAACATAAATCAAAGGTTCTTGCTGGATGTGACTTGGCCTCCTTGAAGCCTGTGGCTACTCTCCCATCTGTTTCACGGGGTCTGGATGGGACCCGTTGAACCCAAATGGAAACACAGAACCTGCGTGCCCAGTGCCACACTCCCCCCGGGCTGTCCCTAGTGCCACGCTCCCCTGGGCTGTCCCTGGTGCCACGCTCCCCTGGGGCTGTCCCTGGTGCCACGCTCCCCCGGGGCTGTCCCCACTCTGAACGGTGATGGAGCCCTTTCCAGCATCCCTCTGTCCCTCCCGCTTTAGGGACTGTTTCCATGATTTTCCCTTCTTCTCAACTTTTTGTGAGCAATCTCCTTGGTTAGGCTTTGTCCCCTGTGTGTACGAGCCCTTGGCCACCCCGGGGTGCTGGCACCGGGTGATGCCGTCCCTGCACGGGGAGCGGATGGAGGGGGTCTCACACCGATTCTCTGTGTGTTAATGGGAAACTGGTCTGATAAACTTCAGTGACAGCAGTTTAGACCGGACTGCGCCCAGTTTAGACCAGACTGCGCCCAGTTTAGACAGAACTGCCCCCAGTTTAGACCAGACTGCTCCCAGTTTAGACCAGACTGCCTCCAGTTTAGACCAGACTGCTCCCAGTTTAGACCGGACTGCCTCCAGTTTAGACCGGACTGTCCCCAGTTTAGACTGGACTGTCCCCAGTTTAGACTGGACTGCCCCCAGTTTAGACCGGACTGCCTCCAGTTTAGACTGGACTGCCCCCAGTTTAGACTGGACTGTCCCCAGTTTAGACCGGACTGTCGCCAGTTTAGACTGGACTGCTCCCAGTTTAGACTGGACTGCCTCCAGTTTAGACCGGACTGTCCCCAGTTTAGACTGGTCTTTATGGTGCAGCAGTGGCCTCTTGTCAGCTGGAGACTGTTGGATGTGACCTGTGGGGATGCCTGCAGGGACCAGCACTGGTCCAGTCCCACAACCGCCGAGCCACCCTCTGCTGCTGGCTGCCTCCACTATTGACTGGGGGGGGCTGGAAGCACACACACCCCTGAGCTCCCGCCGGCAGCTCCAGAGGCCAGGGGGAGCCCAGGGTGGGCAGCCGGGTGGGCTCATCGCCCCGACCCTGCCCGAGGGAGAGCAGCTTTGCACAGACACATCTGCGGATGGGGGGTCAGGCACGCCTCTGGCTTCGGGGGGGCTGGCTGAGCAGAGCCGCAGAACAGGGGCACGCTTTGCTTTACATTTTCCTGGCTTTTGTTCAGTCTCTAAAAAGAATGAAGCTGGAAACCCCCTGTTCTGATTACGTGATGCTGTGCAGAACCCTTATCTCTGCAGAGGTGCATGGGTACGCTGCCCCCTCCCCAAGCCCCCCTGCTGCCTGCCCGAGTGGGCAGAGCCCCCAGCCTGCAGCTGCAGCAGCTGCTCCAGATGTGCGCGGCTGCAGCCCCGGGGAGCCGGCTTGTTCCTCCAGCGTGAGAATCACAAGGAACTGAGCTGAAGGGAGAAAGTTTGCAGTGGTGGTTGTCAGATAGCATCACCCTCACACCCGCTGCTGAATGCTAATGAGTGCCAGCGAGCACAAGGAGTCTCTGCCTGTTTGTTTGTCTTGGATCAGGTCAGTGGCTGAAAATACACAGCTTTGCTTTTTCAGATGAAATAATTCTTTTCAGATAGAAAACGCTGGGTTTGTAATTCATGATTTTCCCTTTTTTGATGTAGGGGAGAAATGTAACGGCAGAGTCTCGGTGATGCAGGTGAAGCTTGGTTGTTTTTAGATGATACTCTGCCGATAAGAAGATTTTTAAAATACGCTTTGAAAATAGCTGTCAGCAGAGTCTCTGGGAAAAAACCTGCAGCAGGAGAGCCAGGGCTGTTTACCACGCTCTCGCTGGCCGCTCGCTGAACTGATTATTCTGCTGGAAAGGAAAGCCCACAGTGATATTTAAATTAGATTAAAAGTGTTTTAGACAGTGTAGGTGCCTGCCCCACTCTTTTTTCTTAAGGGAGGGCGACAAAAATTTCAGAAACCAATGTTTAATTAGGATCGTTGAGGTCTTTGGTGATTGCAGTCTTCCCTCCCTGTGTCCTCCTGCTTTCTGTGCCTCAAAAGAACAAAAAAAATAAAAGTTATTACTGTGTTTTTGAAAATGGACCATGGGTTGCTATCACGTCACCGTGCGGAGGGGACGTGTCCCTTTGGACCCGGTGGAGAGGCTGGATGCACAGCCCGGGCTCGGCACACAGACCCTCCGGCAGCTGCCCGCGGGCTTGGCTGCGGCTTGGCAGCAGGAGCCAGGAGCCGGTGGAAAACGGCCCCGTTAAACCCGCCAGCGACCTGTGGGGTCTTCAGAACCTTATCATCCATGCGAGTCAACAACTGTGCTAAATCGAAATTGTAGAGTTGATTAAACGACGTATTTAAGGCCCTATAAAAGGGAGCAAGCGAGCCAGGAAGGGAGCGGAGTGCGGGGGGAGCGGCGGCGTGGGGAGGGTTTATCTCACCACGAGCAGCAGGCTCAGCCACTGATCTAATCAAATTATTCAGCATTAAAAAACTGCCAAGGCATTCCAGTGCAGCAGCTTCCAGGGGCCCAGCTGGGATCAAATGCTAATCAACATCTCCACGATATTTATTCCCACTGTCAGTCTGGTACGTGTTTGTTTTCCGAGCACTGCATACTAAACTGAAAGATCAAGATGAATCGGTGGAGATGGGAGATGATGAGCAGCCAGGCTAAACATATAGAAAAAATACCGGTATCGGGAAACGGGGCTGGCGGGAGGCTCGCAGCCCTCACCGGCGGAGGTGCAGCCGGGATGCATCCCCCAGCCGGCGGGAGCACGGGGCCGGGAGCTGCGGGACCCCCGGCATGGTTGGCATGGGGGACAGCAGGGCAGCATGCCTCGTCCCCCCGCACCACTGCCTACCCCCTCGGACCCAGGTGCTGCCGTTGCACCGAAGCCCCCGTCGCCCTCGCAGCATCGCCGGGCTGGTCCTGCGCCAGCTCCCGGGCACGGGGGGCGACAGCAACCGGCAGCACGGGGACGGCTGCTCCGAGCGGTGGCCCTGGGGACAGTCAAAGGCCACGTGCAGACCAGCGAGGTCCTCCTTAAGCGCTAGGAGACTAATTAATTTCCTTTTTGTTTTTCAGAGTTTCATTTTTAAATTACAGTCTTCCCTCCTCTCTAATAAATACTCAACAATTAAAGCTTTTTTTTCCCCGACATGCGATTCCAACATCTCAGTGTCCCACCCTCCTGTCACCTTCCCTGCCATAAACAGATTCGTAAAAACTGCTTTTGACGCCCCAGCTGCCATTAGCCACTTAAAATCCCATAATTATCATCCTATCATGGGCCTGTTAACGAGCAGTAAAAATAAGGCCATTGAATATGGTAATTTATTCGTAAATTAGCCTAATGAGAATAGGTTTCAGACACTGTTTACTTTCTAGCTGCCTGTTTCGGTGCAGTGCAGGCT
This sequence comes from Pterocles orientalis, assembly GCA_011057875.1. Taxonomy (NCBI): domain Eukaryota; kingdom Metazoa; phylum Chordata; class Aves; order Pterocliformes; family Pteroclidae; genus Pterocles; species Pterocles orientalis. Next base: position 143,880 of record WKFP01014675.1, on the reverse strand, counting down.
GGCTGCACTGGGATGGCAAAGCTGTTTGTGGGGACAGGAGCTGCTGCCTGGGTGGCAGCTCCCGCGCCGGTGGGGACAGCCATGACCCCACACCAGCTTCCACACCGGTGGGGACAGCCGTGACCCCACACTAGGGACAGCCGTGACCCCACACCGGCTCCCGCACCAGTGGGGACAGCCGTGACCCCACACCAGCTCCAGCACCGGTGGGGACAGCCGTGACCCCACACCAGCTCCCACACCGGTGGGGACAGACGTGACCCCACACCAGCTCCCACACCGGTGGGGACAGCCGTGACCCCACACCAGCTCCCACACCGGTGGGGACAGCCGTGACTCTGTGCCAGTTGCCACACCGGGCTTCCCACACAGTCTTCCTGTGGCTGTCCTCCTCCATCAGTGTCCCCACCAGCGATGTCCCCACCGCTGGCACTGGACGTGGTACCATGGCAGTGCCGGGGGATGCCCTGGGTACCACCCACACCGGCGCATCCCTGCGCACAGATGCTGATGATTCCTCTCCGCTTGTATCACTAAGGCTGGGAACAGTGCTCACCGCTGGAAAACTGCGCTGTCGGCTCCCCAGGAGACCTCCCAGCCTTCTCTGCCGCAGCATCTCTTGCTTCCTCAGCCTCTTAATTTGTGGAGGTTAAAGATACGCCGCCTGAAAAGCGGGAGCCAGCTCACAGCAGCAAACGCTCCCTCATCACAGAGCAGTTCTCTGCAGAGCATCACGGCCTGGCCCTGTGCTTTCCCGAGCTGGGTAAAAATACCAGAATAAACGAGAACAGACACAGCGAACAGTCCTGTGCCACAGCCTTGCAATGCAAAATAAAAAGAACTTGTCAGGGTCCAGCTCTACGCAAGCAAAGAGTGAAGGCAATGTCACCTGCTGCCCTGGGGACAGCAGGCAGAGCCCAGCGCTGCACTGTCTGCCTGCTCCTCTGCCCAGACCCCCCAGTGAGGCCAGTGCCCGCAGGGCTCCCCCAAGCTGCCAGCCCAGCCAGGGCATCGCTGCAGGCTGGCGAGAGCAGCAGCGGTCCCCCTGCCAGCACCCATCGGTGCCTGGGGTGCAGCCCTGCTGCGTGCCCGTCTCTGCTCCGACAGCCGGAGGTTTGACAAGGGCTTGTCCGGCTGCGCTGGAGGAGAGAGGCTCCCGCGGAGCGACCAGCGGGCAGGACACATCTGCTCCCATTTCTCCAGATATTTTTGAGAGCTAATTCCCGGGAAACAGAAAAGGGAGCTGCTCACAGCCTGCTGTGTGTAGAGCCCCAAACCCAGGAGCTAATAAAGATGCTCTTTGGTGGCCAGCTACCAGCTAAAGGCGCCGCCTGGTCCTCAGCAGTAAAGTGGCCATCAGTCAGGCTGGGAGAGGGAGGAAGAGTCTTGAACTGCCTCTGCTTTGAATCCACAGCTGACGGGTCTAAGCACTCCAGCACCTGGGCAGCTTGTTTTTCCTGAGCTCCATCTCTGCAAACAGTTATTCTCAGGCGGTGGAGTGGTAATAAACCCCTGAGTGAATGAGGATGAGAGGTCCTTTCAGGGAAGAGGTGAAGAGCTCTTGACTATGAGCCTTTCACCCTCTAGAGTATTTTCATTCCTAGGCTGGCTAAAAGCCAAGAAATAAATCTGCACGGCCGGAGCGTCTCGGCTGATGGGCTGAGCCAGAGCCTGCAGCACCCTGGGCGCTGCCACCGCCCTGGTCCCCGGCTGCGTGCACATGGCAGCCCCCCGACAGCGGGGAAGCCTTGTCACCCTGAGCCTGCCCTGCCGAGGAGCAGTCCCCAGTGTGAAATTGGGTGAATTTGCCACCCCTGGCTCCTGACTGCCTCGCCCCAGCCCTTCCACTGAGGCTGTGACCCGGGAGCGCGTGGGCAGCCCGGGCAGCTGTGGCACATCTGGCGTGGGAGAAGCTGTCCCTGTCCATGCGAGGCTGGAGCATCCCGCACTGTGGGGTGGCAGAGCCTGGCCTCGGGGTCAGCGGGTGGCACAGGGGCCACCAGCAACCCCCAGCCCGTGGGAAAGCAAGGGACCAGCAGCGGGGTCTGGATGGATGTGAATGTCGAGGATGCTGAGCAGCAGTCTGTGCCCCTGGGTGCCCCGCTTGCTCCGAGCGCTGGTTCCTTTGCCAAAGAGCCCTCTCTTGGCCCAAAACAAGGGCAGTCACAGTCCTCAGCACCGACAGCGTGTGTGGTGACTGTGACGGGGACATCTGCGCCGGAGGAGTCCCTGGGGACCGGCCGCTCCTGCACCACCAGCACCAGCCCCTGCCCCCTGTGCTGGTGGGAACTACGAAAATCAGATGCTCCAGGAGGAGGATGCTGTTGTCACAGCAAAAGTCCAGAATTCATCCACTCGTAGCAAGAATCCTGACTGGTTTCCAGTGCCTGGTTTCCGGTGCAGGAGGAGCCGGGTAACAGCAAAGTCCTGCTCGCGGTCCCAGCTGTGCTGCCTCGACTGCTCCGTCTCGCCAGACGGCAGCTCCCGGAATGGCACTGCACAGTGGCTGTACTCCTGCCTTCCCATCTCCTAATTTAATTACCACTTGTTTCTTTACTAATTATAATGCTCAAATCAGAGGAGAGCTTAAGGCCACTGTAGCAGGGAGGCTGGTGGCTGTCTCCTTTTCACTAGCATGGCCCCATTATAATTTCACATCTTCTGATGGAGATTATAAACACTTTGTGTCAAACCACTTCCCAGCAGTTCTCACAGTGTGAAAACGATTGAGGTCAGGAGATGCACACAACCTACCCATCAGCTCGAGTATATTCCTCAAACACTGACACGCAGCCAAGCTGCGGGGAGGTCACCTCTGCGCGAACCGATCCTTCCAGCCGCTGAGCAAGTACCAAAATTGTAGTGTTGGAAAAAAACGTGTGGAACGCAGTGAAAATAGCTCCCTAGGTAATAAACGGTTAACAAAAGCAGCCACTTCCACCGGCTTAAAGAGGAAGGTAATCACTGTAAATAAGTTAACCTATTAGTGTATCCTAGCAGGAGGAGGACATCCCATAGCTGGGCACAAGGATGCTCTCGCTTGGCTCCTGGGACAGCCCTGGCCGGAGAAGCCACGGAGGGCTCTGCAGAGGGATGCAGCATCCCAGCACAGCAGAGCCAGCACTGGGGAGCACCCAGGATCTGCTGGGTTGGGAAACGCTTGCGGGCTCTCCCCATCCCCGCTCCCCTCCCTGCGCATCCTCACGTTTGCAGCTTTGGTTTGAATTGGGGTAGGATTGGGTCCTACTGCTCCCAGACCCTCTCTAGGAGCACGTGTGGCTGCTCTGATACCGGGCAGCAAACTGCAACCCTGCGGGCATGGAGTTTATCGGCGGGATGCAGAAAGACCACCTTCCGCCGTTGAGTTGATTGTGAACTTGTTCCCAAGAGAAATCATCGCGCACAGACTTGGGTGCACACGCACGCGGGTGCTGCCTCTCGCCCCTCAGGCGGCTGCACAATTTAAACCCAAAAAATGGAAAGACTTTAAGGAATGGGGTAAAAAAGGCTTTTGGTGTTACCTGGCCCGAGCATCCAGAGAAACAAGACATCGGCCAGAACAAGGAGAGGTTTTGTTCCTTTATACCCAGTCAAACAAAGGCAGAGACGTTCCGGAGAGCTCTGGTTTCAGCGGTGACCAGAGCAACGGGCGGCGAGCTACCAACCGTCCCAGGAAAGCCCCCCCAGCCCCTTCCCCTCCTGCCCGACAGTGCTGGGGGCTGCAGGCAGCCAGCCCAGCCCCGGGGAGGGGGGGTCTCCATTGGGAAGGTGGGGGGGTCTCCATTGAGAAGGGGGGGTCTCCATTGGAAAGGTGGGGGGTCTCCATTGGAAAGGGGGGGGTCTATAGGGAAGGCAGGGGGTTTTCTATAGGGAAGGTGGGGGTCTCCATTGGGAAGGCGGGGGGCTCTCCATCAGGTTGGCAGCAGCTCCCGCTCCCTGCCCGCCGCCGGTCCTTTGTGGAGCCGCGTCTCCCCAGGGAGGAGCAGTGGCATGCTTCACAGCCCGGCGCTTGGCGGGGATCCAGCCCCAGATGAATGCATGCAAATAAATGGATCTTAGATCGTTTACTGATCACATATGGGCCCATTTGCAAGTTTGCAGAAGTAGTCACATATTTTGTAGATTTGGGGGTTGCTTTTCTGCTTCCAGGCAATTTTTTCATCTCTCCAGCTATGAGCCATGAAACCAGTTCTGGGAAAGGCAGACGAGGCAGTCTCGTACTGGTGTCCCAGCACCCCCCCATGAAGGGGTTTCTCTGGGGCAGCCGACACGGGGTTCAGACAACTCCCAGGCACAGTTTGCTGAAGTTGTTTCATCTGAAAACAAAGATTTTCCCCCCGTTTTCCTGTGTTAAAGGTCTGTGATTTTCTCCAGCCCTTTTACAAAGCTGGGGCAGGTCCCCAGAGCTGAGCGCAGGGATGGAGGGGCAGCGGAGATGCTGAGGGACGGTTTCGCCCCCTTCCCGCCCCCAGCTCCCCCGGCAGTGGGTGGGCAGTTCCTGAAAAGCTGTTTGAAGAAAGTCTTGAGTCGCCCCTGCTCATTCCAGACTCTTGCCAAAATTAACAGATTTATGGCACAAGGCTTGGTTTGAATCAACTTTTAAAAATGTAATTTACAAGAGAGACATTTTTTTCCTTGCTCAGACACGTTATTTGCCCATTAATATGCACCACAATTTCAGACGCCTAATGACTGTTCAAACCTTTTCCTGCTCATACAAAGTGTTGCTGTTGTTGTTGTGATTAAGGGCAATGCATCGCTTCGCAGTGCAAATATCCCAGAGCCATCGGAAGGACAATTAATTCCTAAAAGAGGGAACTGCTCTGCGGGCTGTGAGGGGACCGCACCGTGCTCCTGCGGCTGCTCGGGACTTTCCCTCAGGGTTATAATTTCACAAACCTAATCCCAACCAAAAGGCACATCCTTGGCCCCACATGCTGCCCACAGCCGGACCACCACATCCCTCCTCCCTGGTTCCCGCAGGCAGCCGGATGGGCAGGAGAAAGGTCTGGAAAAGGCTGATAAATCCTTCCCCTTCGGAGGTTTTTGCAGTCAAAGCATCAGGAGGCTGTTGCCTTCAGGGGTGATGCTCTTGCCGTGGCGGGATTATTGGAGGCAGCTCAGGGTGGGTGCTGCTGCCAGCCCCGCTCGGGTTCCCCATCCCAGCCCAGGTTCCCCATCCCCACTCGGGTTCCCCATCCGCTCCTGCACTCCCCATCCCCGCCGGGTGCTCAGGCCAGTGCTGCTCCATTTCTACCAGCCAGAAATCTCCTTTCGGTGCCTGGACGCGAGGCAAGCCACTATCACTGCTGTTTGAATGCCCTCACACATATTGACATTTTGGTCCAAAGGTTAATTATAACTGGTTATTCTTAAATGAAACCACAAACACCCTTTTCCCCATGTTTTATTACTTTATAACTCACCATATAAACCTGATTCCTATAACCATAAAACAAAGCTGAAACGAGTTGGACATGTACCAGTGAGGAGAAAAAGAAATAGCCGGAGGGGCCTCTCAGCTGTGCGGTAATGTATATCCATGTGGATTTCTGCGTCTCCTACTCTTGCAGAAACTTAATATTCCAATCAGCTCCTGAGCTACTGCATTAAGAGCCAGCGAGCGCATCAGTGCCCCTATAGCTGAGGGAATATTACTCACCGGGTCATGGTCGGCTGAGTAAAATACAACCCTCATATATCATCATAACTGCCAGCAAATGACAATTATAATTGAGACGGCAATAACTAGGAAAGAGTTCTTTAATTTAACATCCAATTATTACAAGTTATCACTCCTTAATAAATGTAATATAACAGACAATCAATGTTGCATGCGACGGGCCAGGCTGCATTGGGATGGGAAATTTATATCCTGGGGAAAAAATACTGTGTGTGTGGGTTCTGCTTTTAAAAGTCTGCAGTGGTTGTGATAAGTGTAGCAGGAACTCGAGCTATAAATAGCTGGCTGCCATCGCCACATTTGCATATGTACAATAGCTCTAGGCCAAGGGGAGGAAAAAAAAGATTACTTCTCCCCTGTGTAGTAAAATAAGAACAACAATAGAAAGCAAAGCATGTCGTGTGAGCGCGCCTTCCCTGCTCCAGCTCCACTGAGTGCTTTAGAGGGAGAGTTCAGCAAATCCTGATAAAAATCGCCTTAATAGCAAGGGACAAGATTCTGATCAGCTTCAAAGGGGAACCACGACGAGCCAGCTACTTAAACCTTCCTGAAATCAGATCATTGGGGTATTCGGGTTTTTTTTTCCCCGTGCCCTTTCTGAGTGTTTTCACGGTAAAATAACCCGTGCATTTTAATTGAACCCCGCAAGGCTCCCAGGCAGAGGGCAGAGCAGTGGGTATTTCCGGGGTGAGCGTGGGAACCCCAGCTCTGCCGTCCCCACGGCCGGTACAGGGGCTCTTGGTGCACCTGCAGCCTGGCCGTGGCTCCGGGTCACGGCACCGCCGGCTGCGTTCCCAGAGGGCTGGAACCCACCAGCGCCCACACGCAGCCCGACTGCTTATCGTGCACGGCTCTGCATTTGGAGGGAAGGAGTGCTGGCATGATATTTTTTTTTTTACCCCCTAAATTAAGTTTTCAATGAAGTCAGACTGATTTTTTTTTCTGTTGTCTCCATTCCTACAGACAACCTCTGGTTTGTTGTTGGCAGTCTCTAGTTTTTGAGCAAAAAGTTCTTTTTTCTTTTCTCCTTAAAGCTAAAACCCCGTGCAGGAGGAAACCCAAGAGAGGGGAAGGCGTTGGGGCAGACCTATGGCGTACACCGTCCCCCGACATCGTCTGGGGCTGATCCCCTGCAGGGGGGACCTGGGGCTGCCCCTCCTCAGCCACCCTGCTCAGGCTCCTGTGCAAATTCTCCTGAACCAGCCTCAAATAATTGTTTACGTGAGCTGACCGCAGCGACACGGCAGCCCTCGTTTCTTTGTCTCGGTGCGAAGCGGATCTGCAGTAAATTGGAGAGGCTGGTTTGTTTGGTTGCTGGGTTTTTGTTGGGCGTGTTGTGGCTTTTTTTTTTTTTTTTTTTTT
>WKFP01014675.1:97628-119555 GCA_011057875.1 Pterocles orientalis | reverse complement strand
GGGCTGGGGTGGGCAGGGTTTGGAAAAGAGTTGGAAGCAATTACAGTTTATTGGAACCAGTCTGTGCAGTGAGCGTAGACACGAGAAGGGGAGCGACGCCAGGGCTGTAGGGGAGGAAGGTAAGATGCAGCCCGGTTCTAGCTCAGTTTTCTAATGAAATGCAATTTGTGTGATGGGGCTGTCCATGCCTGTCTGTATCCGGCTGCACGTCTGTTGTAATAACTTTATAATCTCCTGGAAGATTTCAACCAAATCTGACAGAAGTGTGGGGACAATGACATCCCTCCACGTTCCACGACAAAGGGCTCCTGCGTGGGGAAGGCTGTGCTGTCCCTGCCCTGTCCCTGTCCCTGTCCCGTCCCTGCCCTGTCCCTGCCCAGGCTCGGGGCTGCCAGGTCTCAGCCATCACCGCGCAGACGGGACGGGCACAGGCGAAGGCTCCTACAAACTGTCCCAACTACAGACAGCCTTCGGGGAATAAGGGGGATGCTGACAGACGAAGGGGGAACATCAAAACCTGCCGGGGCTCAGCCCAGCCCTGCTGGGCATCGTTAACCCCAGAGCAGCTCCTTGCAATCACGGTTGATTTGCCATAGAAAACCAAAGTCCCAGATTGCCTCCTGCTTTCTGCCACCAGTTAACACAATTTATTGCGTTGTATTGTAAAAAGGGTGCGGGTGAGCCCCCGGCCAGCAGACCCTGCGGCTGGGGACGGGTTCTGAACCCGGGGCTGGTGCACCGCTGATGCCCAGGTGCTGGCTGGGAGCAGCTGGGGCTGAATTTCGGTTTGCAGGGGGGGGGTCTGGGCTGAGCCCAGCCCTGCGGTGGGGGGAAGCAGCCGGGGTTGTGCCAGAGACCCTTTCTGGCTCCCGTCCCTGTGGTTCTGCACAGTTCCCGCGAGCTGCAAATAACAACAGGGGAAGATGTATTTCCATTAATAACACACCGAGCCCTCCGTCTGCGCCGTTGTTTTTCCTCTCGGGCGTATTTAGGCATGTCGGGGCTGCCCGTGGTGAAGGGGGATGTGGCAAGAGTCAGCACCTGGTGCCCCAGCTCCCCCCGTGACCGGAGCCCTGCAAACCCCCCGCAGCCCCCAGCCGCCTGTTCCGCCCTTGGAGGCATCGGACCCCCAGCACCACAGACACCCGCCAGAGATGGCCCTGGAAATCCGAGTGGTCACCAGCACACCTCGCACTCACAGCTGGCCGTACATGGACAATGAGGTTTATTTTTTTTTAACAACATAAATCATAGAATTGAGATAAAAACAACCAGATACTTAGAAGTTAAACAAAACTCTGTAAGTGTGAATTCACGAGAAAACACCATTGGAGACCTTGTAAAAGAAGGAAATCTGCGAATGTCACAAACCTTTTGCAGCTGCCTTGTAAGGACACAGACTCCGGCTGCAGAGTATCCACCCCGCGCTGACAGACACGCCTCGTGTTTCCAAAAAGGAGAATTTTCCAGAAGAGGAAAACTCGTGAAATGTCTGTTATTTTATAACACAAAACCAAAACAGCAAAACTTTAATTATGAAGTTCAAGGTTGCTGTCAGACGGCGGATCCCCAGGAGTAGCAGCACTGGGGGCTGCCTCAGCCCCCTCCCCGGGCACAGGGTCCCCGCGGCCGTGCCACGTGCTGCACGGAGGGACACGGCAGAGCCCGGTCACCCTGCGCCACCTTTCCGCCGCCCAGAACCCTCCTCGGGTGCCAGACGGCCAAACGCGGGGTTACAGGAACGAGGTGAGCACCTTTGCCCCAGGGTGAAGGAGGGACAGGGATGCTGGATGCCTTCCTCCCGTTTCCCCTCTTCCTCCAGCACAGAGCGGGAATCCTTCAAGTATTCCTGAAAATGCAAATGACGCTGTATTTTGCTAATTGTCTCCTCATCCTCCCCGCTCTTGAGAACCAGCCAGTGTCGAGGTCTATCATCTCTCTGCAGAGCACTCCTCAGTTCGGGGCTGATGGAGAAGGGCCAGTGTCTGTATTGTGCACACAAGCAATTTCTGCAGCCCGGGAGCCTCCTCGTTTCTTTTAAAATACAACCTTCAAGTATTCTCTTCATCATTTTTCAAATCCTTTTGTAACTGCCCATTGTTCAGCACAAGAAGCTCTCAGCAGCTGAGTCTCCCTCCATTACGGAGCAGCAGAGCGAGCGCTGCCCGAGCCGGGAGCCAGCAGAACCCCCCTGCCCGGAGAGAGGACACCCGGGGGGACAGCCCTGCATCCAAGGCACCCCCAGGGTGACCTCGCTCTTGTTGAACATGGATGCCATTTACACCCTCGTGAGCCAGCTCCATTTCTGACTGCAGCTTGAGCTTTTGCATCCCTTGGGTGGGCTTGAAAAAGTCTCACAAGCTAAAAGTGGGATCAGGGTGTGGGTTCCTGGGGGCTGGCTGAGCTCAGCAACAGGGTCCATAGGGAGGAGGAGGTCAGGGGAACAGGCTGGGGTCCCCAGCAGCACTGGAGAGGGACGAGCATGTCGGGCTCCAAGCACAGGGCTTGCTGACTGCATGGCTGCATGGGGCTGCTGCGCATGGGAGCTGCTCTGCTGCATGGGACTGCTGCACACGGGAGCTGCTGTGCATGGGAGCTGCTCTGCTGCATGGGGCTGCTGTGCATGGGAGCTGCTCTGCTGCACGGGGCTGCTGCATGTGGGAGCTGCTCTGCTGCATGGGGCTGCTGTGCATGGGAGCTGCTCTGCTGCATTGGAGCTGCTGTGCATGGGAGCTGCTCTGCTGCATGGGGCTGCTGCGCATGGGAGCTGCTCTGCTGCATTGGAGCTGCTGTGCATGGGAGCTGCTCTGCTGCATGGGGCTGCTGCGCATGGGAGCTGCTCTGCTGCATTGGAGCTGCTGTGCATGGGAGCTGCTCTGCTGCATGGGGCTGCTGCATGTGGGAGCTGCTCTGCTGCATGGGGCTGCTGCGTGTGGGAGCTGCTCTGCTGCATGGGGCTGCTGCATGTGGGAGCTGCTCTGCTGCATGGGGCTGCTGCATGTGGGAGCTGCTCTGCTGCATGGGGCTGCTGCGCATGGGAGCTGCTCTGCTGCATGGGGCTGCTGCATGTGGGAGCTGCTCTGCTGCACGGGGCTGCTGCATGTGGGAGCTGCTCTGCTGCACGGGGCTGCTCGGCACAGGAGCTGCTCTGCTGCATCTCGACATGAGGGAGGTGAAGCGAAGCAGCCCTGCAGCAAGCATGCGCTTCCATTTACCCTTTGCAAATCTTTGTCCAGCAATTCCCATATGGGAACTGCTTGAAGAGAAAGCTGAGAGGGAGGAGCAAGGCAAAAAAAAAAAAAAAAAAAAAAAAAGGCAGAAAAATCAGTTTATTTTGTTCCAGAGTGACAAATGTATTCTGAAATGAAATCCAGAAGTGTTGCCAATGAGCCTTTGTTTGCTCTCGCACAAAAGTCCCCGGCCGGGCACTGAGGAGCAGGGGTGGGAGGAGGAGGAAGAAGTGGAGGAGGAGGAAGAGGAGGAGGAGGAGGAGGGCAGCAGTGCTGAGGCCCTTCTCAGCTGCATTCCAAGGGGCTTTCTGAAAAGAATGAAGTGTTGAGCGTTTGCCAAATAAAGGAGGGGGGCAAAGGTTGCTATTTATCCCAGAAAAGTAGCCAACATTTTGTCTATTGATGGGAAGGAACCTGAAGAATTGTGGGAAGGAGGAAAGTTGCTGCAGCTGCCAATCAAGGGCGCAGATTTCCATGCGCTGTCGATCATAATTAAAAGGAATGCGGCGGTTCAGGAGGGTCGGCAGCGCGGAGCTCCCTGCACAAACACCGCGTCCCACCGGAAACCACTCCAAAGGCTTCGGGTGATCAAACCACCAACATCTACACCGAGAATTGCTGCTGTTGGGCTCTGAGAGAACACTGCCAGGGATCGTCCCGGACCCGAGCAGTTTATGGCCGTGTGTAGGGGCTCCCTTCCCGCACCGCCCTGATGCTCGGGGCCAGCTCGCACAGCCCAGCCTGGCCGCTCCCTGCCCAGGAGGGTTTTGGGGTGGTTTTCCCACAAAGCTGCAAAACCCAAAACCACTCGTATTGTCCGGGTAATGCAAACCTTTCCCAATGGCATCCGTGCCCGATGATGGCAGTGAGCTGCTCCCCGCCCCGGTCAATCGAGCCGCCGTGCCATCTCGGGCTGCATCCGAGAACGTGCACATCCTCCCACCTTCCCTGTGCAGCGTCAGGGGCGGCTTTCATCGCCAGAAAAAATGCAGGTGGATGCAGCACAGGCCTTGCACAGCCGAGTCGCACGCTGGAAGGTTCGGGCTGTTCAGGCTTTGCTCGATAAGGTCACTTTTCTCGCTGACAGCACAACTAACTGGTGTAAAGGCAGCTCAGCATCCCCGGGAAGGTGAGGCTGAAGCGCGCTGTGAGAGCCGGCTCCACGCGGGGTGGGAGCTCTGCAAGGGGCTAACAAGGAATCCAGTAATCTGGGATGCGATGGGAAAAACGAGCAGTGAAGCTCCCACCCCCACAAGGGTTTAAAATGAGCCCCCGGGAGCGTGACAGCAGCTGCCATCCAGAAGAACATCCCCGTGAGTGCAGCCCAGGCTGGGAGCACAGGCGGCGCCCGCCGGCACGCAGCCATCCGGGAGCTGCTCTCCAGCCACACAACGATAAAGAGAAAATTGTTTCTGGGCAGGGAACCAGCCAAGGGCCCCCGAGGCTGCGGTGGGCTGCGAGGGGGGCACAGACGCGGGCAGGACCCCCTGCCAGGAGCGATTCCACCCTCACCAGACAAATTCCCTTACATGTTCAGGATTTTTTTTTTCAGTACCAACCACACGCTGCTTTTCCCCCAGCTGCTGCTCAGCACCCAGCGACGGCAAAGAAAATCTCTTCTGCAACCAAGCGAACCGTTTGCTGTGGTCTGCTCTGGCATACCCGAGAGCAAAGCGATGCAACGGGCGCTGCCGGTGTCGGGACGTTGCTTCCAGTGCGCACGCAGCCTCCCGGTTCCAGCGTGTGCACTTGCAAAAAGGCCACAAACACCGACGGGTGGATAAAGTGGCAGCGTGTAAGCTGTAAGGTAGGCACGGTGCAAGACACAGCAACGCTTGTCTGACACAGCTGACAGTAATTCCCTGCGCTTGCAGGCATCACGGGCAGGCACTCGCATATCGACAGTGACATCCCCAGCCGAGAGGAAAGCTCCTTCCCGTGTTTCTCCCGGGGGCTCTTCCAGCCTCCACATCCCCCCGGGGTGAAATTCAGCGCTGGACATGACTTCTGCTGGTGCGGTAAGCTGGGTTTAGTGAGCACAGCCCGCCGAGCACCGCGTCCAGCCGCTGATGGGGCGGGCGGGGGATGCAGGCGTGGGCGTGCGCGGTTTCCTCGGGTCTTCCCGGGGCTGCAGGAAGCACTTGCCGCGTGGCGGTAATGCAATGTGACTTCCAGCCCGGCGCTGCCTGCTGCAACATGCTCCCCTTCAGCCTGGCACAGATGCGTCGTATTTCACTCGATGCCTTCGGAGCCTTTTTGTTCGAAATGTATTTAAAAATTAGATGTTTAACCGCCTCCATGGAGATGGGGCTTCAGAGGCAGAAATGAAACCTCCAGCCTGTCTTTAACGGGAACGGTGATAAAATGCAACTGTGAGCTTGATTGGAAAAATATCCCGTACAGTAATTTCCTCTGCAGCCATCATCATTCAAATAGCCTGGCACTGGCATGATCATATTTAAAATTAATTGAAGTAAACAAAATGCGTTTTATGCCCACCCCTGTCTTCAGCTGTGCGGTGTCACGCACGGAGGCGCCTGGCAAAATCCTACCGGAGAAAAGGACTTTAGGACCAGTGATTGTACTGCAAAAATGTCGAGCAAAAGCCTTCAAATTTAACGGCGTGGCTCCCCAGACCTGTCAGCAGGGGAAAAGCCTCCATCTGCCGCAGCCAGAGCAGGGCAGGGGGCTGCGGTGCCGTGCAGGGGGCTCTCGCTGGGCAGGGGCTGGGGCAGACCCACCTCCTCTGCCCTCGCTGGGATGTCCTGGTCTGCAGGGGGGGGACAGATGGGCATCGTCCGAGGCCAACGCAAACCCCATCCCTGCAGCCCCCAGCGCCCAGGCTCAGCACTGAGGGTCTCGCATCGCCCCAGGGGGTGACAGGGCGAGGGTGCTCTTGATGTTCGATTAGGAGGAAAGTCCGCCCCGTCTCACCGCTGGGCTTGCACCTCGGCGGGGCCGGGGGAGATAAGCTCCACGACAGGCAGATGATGGAGCACAAACCGTGTCTGTGGCGTGATGTATAGAGCCATCTGCGCAGCGCCGCGCTCCCGCTCTCCCTCCCTCCCTCCGCTCCCCTTCCCTTCCTCTCTTTACGTTCATTTACTCTGAGGTCGGGTGCCGAGCCCGTGTCTGGAGATGTCTCATTTCTCCGGTGTCGGCGACGCTCCCTGCGCAGGGGCGTGCTGGGGGGGCCGTGCCCGTGGCCACCCTGCTCCCCGGACAGCTCTGGGGAGATGCCCAGCGAGGGCACCGGGACGAGGCAATCCCCAGGGCAGGGGCTGTGCTTTGCACAAGGGTCTGGGGGTGTCCCTTGTGTCACACCCCCAGGGCCACCCCAAGGCTCACCTGGGGACCGTGCCCTGGTGTGGCTGCCTGTGCCCATGCCCTGACAAGGGACACGTCGCGTGTACAGCGCCTTTGCAGCGCTCCCAGGACATCAGATGGGGCTTTTGCACCATTTTCGGGTGCAGGCGGAGACCCGGTCTCGGCATCCCCAGCCGGGCTGGACATGTGGGTGTGCAGACCGTGGTTATAGATGAGCTCTATAAATCCAAGCTGTGCGATATGAGTCAAAAAGCAGCACATTTCAAACGTGCGATGGTCCGAGCAGCACTAACCCCAGCCTGTCCCGGGCCCCAGGACACATGGACCACGCTGGCACGGCCCCCCCAGCCCCACAGCCGCTGCGGTGGAGCCGCTGGCGCAGGTCCCAGCGCACGAACCCCCGCGAGCAGGCGCATTTTCCAGGGATGCTGTAATCGCGCAGGCTGCCCTCCCTGCTCCCCGGGGACGTCTCGCTTCGCTCCTCCCGCAGCAAGGCGGTAACAGCCCTCCCCGGCCTCGGCGGCGGCGAGCTCGGAGGGAACTCTCGACGTGCAGCAGGATCGCACCAGCCTGGCGTGGGAGCGTGGGGAGGGACGGGGCAGAGGCAGCCCCACGCCATGGATGCTCCCATCACAGAGGGACCACCCGCACCGGGAGAGCCGTGTGCTTGGAGAGCATCAAACCCGCCCAACCCCGCACTCTGCTCTCGCTCCGAGGTGCCAGCGACGGCGTTCGGATGATCAATACCGGCGGCGGCCGGGTTTACGAGTTGCAGATCATTCATGCAAATGGCAAATGATGAAAAATAACACTTAACTGCCCTTTGTGCGGAGACAGCTGGAAAAGTTTGCCCTTTTCTTAGTGTTAGTTAAGGCTAACATTAAAATACTCTCTTCGTTCTTGGTTCCTGCTCAATATATTTTATATAAGTTTAATAAAAAAAATTGCTAAGATCATTGGAAGGGTAAATAACTGCCATGCTGACATTGCTTCTATTTAAATCAGCTACACACTGCGTGCGTACATCGTTTGCATAAAACAATATTCAAGTAGGGTGATTTTAATGTTCTGTGCTATTTCTGACTCTCTCTGGATTGCTGTTTGCATATATTTGCATACCCTAGGAGAATTAAACTAGGAGTATGTAAATGAGCTCGCAGGCTCGGTGGTGGAGGAGTTTCTTCAGTTCTACAAAGCAGCTCCTCCAGCCTCCCCTCCCGGGCTGCTCCCCCCGCACCAGGGCTGGGGGCACCGGGGACCCCTGGGCAGTGTCACAGTCCTGGGGGGCTCAGGCGTGCCCAGCCGGGGGGAGGCAGGAGCTGCACAGGGGGGCACAGGGCAACAACCCCCCTTGTTTTTCTCCCACCCCTTCCTCTTGTGCTCCCCCCAGGCTCCCAGTCTCCCCCCAGCTCCATGCCTCACTCCCCCCGGGACCCCCCTCACGTTTCCAGAGCACAAAGGGGCAACAACGGAGCGTGGCAGCATGCACCCCACCCTTGGCATTATCCCAGGGGGCAGGGAAAAGGAGTGACGGTGGCTGTTTGTACAGGGGCTGAGCAAACCCTTCCCATCAGGATCCGTCCCCATCCCTCCTGCGGGATGGGGCTGCTCCATGCCCCCCACCCTCGCCGTGCGGCACCGCAGCGCAGAACGCGGGGGTATCGCTGCGGTTCCCAGCTCCTGCAGAGACACCGAGGGCCAAAAATCCCAAACAAAGGCTCTTGTGGAGCTCCCTGCCCTTCCAGGGGGAGCGAGGATGGTGGGAACAGCTTCAGCGCCGTGTGATGCATCTCCGAGAGGCCACATGGGGGCTTAATTAAGCAGCCTGGTGAAGTCTCAAATTTTCCTACTGATAATTGCTGAGCAGCCTCTGTGCACTCTGCCTCTCCCACCGACAGAAGCGAGAACACACAGCCGGGGGCTTGGCCGCGGCAGGGTGGCCTCTGCGGTGTCGGCAGCCGGATGCCCGGCTCCCCCGGCAGCACCCAGAGCATCACTGTGCAAAGCACCGCGCAGGGTCCGTGCTGCTGGAGCAAAGGGGGATCGTGCCCCTGGGGACAGCTCTGCACTGGGGCGATGCCTCCCCATGGCTCTGAGACCCAGCGAGGGGACCTTTGTCACCCCCTGCTCAGCTTTTGTCCCCTGGGCACCCAAGCTGCATCCTGAAGAACGAAGCTCCTGACTCCAGCGGTAATTTAAAGGATTATTTGTGGCAGTTTCCTGCCAGGTGCAGAAGCCGTGCCCCGGTGCAGCAGGGCTGGCACATCGCCCTCAGCCAGCTGGGTGCTTCCCCAAACGCACCCAACTTCTGTGGCCAAACCCCCAGATCCGCCGGTACCTAAAATAGTGTGTGCGGATCCCTGCGGGGAGAGGGGCCCCGGTGCCCCGGGGGAGTGGCCGGTCAGTGTCGGTGCTGCTCTGCACCCTGCTGCAGCTGCAGAAAGGAGAGGGGCTCACGGGATTTCTGTTAGTGCCCGAGAGGCCCTGGGGAGGAGGGATGCCTTGGGCAAGGCACAGGCACCGTGGGTGCAGAACACGTGCATGGGGGGGGGGGGTCAGGGCACCCCCAGATGTGTTCTGGGCAGATCACCCCCAGATGTGAGCAGGGCAGGACACCCCCAGATGTGTTCTGGGCAGGACACCCCCAGATGTGAGCAGGGCAGAGCACCCCCAGATGTGTTCTGGGCAGGACACCCCCAGATGCGAGCAGGGCAGGACACCCCCAGATGTGTGTGGGTCAGGGCAAGGTGCCCAAGAGCTGGTCCCTCCTCCCACTTCCCAGCTTAAGGGCTGAGTCTGCAGCTCCTGCATCCCAGCGAGGGTGGTGGAGACCCTGGGAAGTGCAGGTGGATCTGGAATTGTGGATGCCCTGCGTTACGCACTATATATCATCCTCCATCCCTCATAAGGGCCAGATGAAGAGCAGCGGCTGCTGGCCGGGATGTGCATGAGAAATGCAACGGTCCCCGCATAGAGGAGAGGTTCCTCCGCAGCCTGGAGCAGAGCAACGACCGCAGACCACCCTGCTGAGCCCCCCGGGAGGTGTTCTGCAGGAGGCGAGCCTGTGGCTGCGGTTCCTGTAGCCCAGCAGCTCCCCATCCTCTCGTTGAAGGCTTCTCTTCAATAATTAAAGAGGTATTGGCTTGTTGAGCTGGAGAGATCATCGCCGTGGAGGGAGTGGTAATAACTTTCCACCGCAGAAGGACTTTTTATTCTCCTGCTGATCATGACTTGGCTTTACTGTAAATTAAACACATCCTCGCCGACACCTGAAGGTTAAGGGGGATTTTCCTGCACTAAATCAAAGCGGACACTGGCTCCTTCTGCAAGAAGGATCTGAACTGGCTTGAAAGGTCAAACAGTTCGACACAGGATCTGGGCGGCTGTTGAAGGTCGTCGGGAGCCTGCTCCTGTCAATACATCAATTATTAACAACTCGGTGGAGTTAAAGTGAATTAGTCTTTTCTTTCCCCATTTCGTTAACAGGATTAGCAAAGAGTAAATAAAAATAACTGTGGAGGTGAGCACATCAGGCTCTCGGAGGAGCTGGTGCAGCTCAAAGGTACATGTCAAGGCAAGGTCCCCACGTCCCCCCATGGAGCACCCCACGTGTGGCACGGGTCCCACCCAGGGTCCCAAGCCCCCTCCCTTGTGCACGGCTCACGGGACCTGGCTGCCCAGCAGCAAACGCACCCGCCAGCCTGTGCGGCCGGGGTGGCCCCGAGCCCCCGCGCCTCGGCCAGAGGGATGCTGGCTGCTGGACCACCCGTCCCCAGAGCCAAGTGACCCTGAGGAGGGGGGTCTGCCCCATTTCACCCCTTTTCTGGGTGGAAAAGCATTAAGCGTATTTACATTTTTTCATGACATTTTTAATTTTTCATATCCATCTCTGCCCAGCATTTTAAAACCAGGGAAAACTGTCAAAGATTTTACTTCTTCCTTTCTTAGTAGCAAAATAGAAGTGCAAGGGACTGAAGCAAATAGGAAAAGAAAAAAAGGAAAAAAAAAAAAAAGAAAATGAATGATACTTTCCCAGGATTTGTGACATGCTTAAAAGAAAAAAAAAATAAAAAGGAAACCCTGCAGGGAAACTTTTTTTATATTTTAACAGTCTTTTTATCACATCAAAGTTTTAAGATATATTTTTGCCTTGCATTAGTTTTAATAAATGTGTCTTGGTTCGTATTATCACTGTTCCTGGACTAATTAAATGTACACATACGCTTTTAAATGTTCGCTTTACTTCAGCACTCCCTGTTTCAATTTTATTTAAGAGCTTATTTAACACCTTGCACAAAGCCCTTTGAAATTCCTTCCAGAAAATGTCACACCTTGCAGAGAGAATACAGCCTTTCAAGAACAGAAAACTCCATTTGTACTAACACGCAAACGCATAAATAGGCGCCCAGGTGCTCGGGGAAGTCCCTGGGTTCACTCTCTCCCAGCTCGGGGTGGGTGATGCCTGCAGCCCCCGGGGACCGGGATGCTCCTTGTGCCCGAAGCCCGTCCCCTGCCCTGCACCGGGGGGGCTGGAAGGGACAGCCCGGGCAGGACAGCACCAAAGTGATGCACGGCAAAGCAGCAAAGTTCAAACCAAGATCCCCTCCGTGGCTTTAGCAGGAATTAAGGCGTTTCTCACCCACACCAGACTTTTTGAGAACATGTTCCCCTGCACTCTCCGGCACCGGATCGCAAGTCCCAGTTTGTCCACGGCCCAGCGTGCCCCCTCTGCCCCTGAGATAATCCCCTTCCCCAAAATCCTCGGTGTTATTTGTTTTAAAATAAGACGCTGGAAGTTGTCAGGAGACTTTTTGCAGCGTATTGTTTTAAAGAAGACATTCAATTACCTCAGCCGCAATGCTTCACTGTGCTCTGATGATCTACTAAGGGAAAAATAACTAATATGTAGCGTGTTGTGTCATAGACAATTATAGAGAACATCGCTTTTAAGGAAACAAGACTTGTGCCCAATTGTGCGGGATTTATTAAGTTTGCTGTTTTACAAACTGAGGGAGGGGAGCCCATTTGCATTCCCTTCTGCAGAGCCCTGCTGCAGGAGGGGGGGACTGGCTTTTCCTCCCCTCATTAAAAGCCGGGGCGCTGGTGGGGCTGCAGATGATTGAGATAAACATCTCCACAGACACACAATTATTTCCTCCTCTAGTTTTACCCAGCGTGAGATTCTTATGTGGAAACAAAGTGATTTGGCTATAGATTTATAGAAGGAGCAAATGATTTGGTCCTACATGATGGAGCGTATCATGCATATTCCGTGCCTTCGCTCGTGGGCATACTCAGCTCTGCACACAAGACTGATGGCAGGGAGGCAAGAGGGAGAAGCGCCGGGGAGATGTGACATTATGCACAAGAGGAAATGCTGCTAGGATTTCACAGCTCCTTTGGCGAACAATGTGACTGAGAAATGCACTTACCGGAAAGGATAACTTAATCCATCTCCCATACAGCCAGCGCCGGGGAAGCGGTGCAGCAGGCGGAGGGACGGGGAAGCACCGGGAGCAGCAATAAGGGGACAGCGTGTGGGGTTCCCAGTCCCTCCTGTCCCCTGTCCCCTGCTCCGGTGCCCATCGGCTGGGTCCCCTCAGAGACCCGGGCACCAAACGGGGTTCCCAGTCCCTCCTGTCCCCTGTCCCCTGCTCCGGTGCCCATCGGCTGGGTCCCCCCAGAGACCCGGGCACCAAACGGGGTTCCCAGTCCCTCCTGTCCCCTGTCCCCTGCTCCAGTGCCCATCGTCTGGGTCCCCTCAGAGACCCGGGCACCAAACGGGGTTCCCAGTCCCTCCTGTCCCCTGCTCCAGTGCCCATCGGCTGGGTCCCCCCAGACCCGGGCACCAAACGGGGTTCCCAGTCCCTCCTGTCCCCTGCTCCGGTGCCCATCGGCTGGGTCCCCCCCGAGACCCGGGCACCAAACGGGGTTCCCAGTCCCTCCTGTCCCCTGCTCCAGTGCCCATCGGCTGGGTCCCCCCAGAGACCCGGGCACCAAACGGGGTTCCCAGTCCCTCCTGTCCCCTGCTCCGGTGCCCATCGGCTGGGTCCCCTCAGACCCGGGCACCAAACGGGGTTCCCAGTCCCTCCTGTCCCCTGCTCCAGTGCCCATCGGCTGGGTCCCCCCAGAGACCTGGGCACCAAACGGGGTTCCCAGTCCCTCCTGTCCCCTGTCCCCTGCTCCGGTGCCCATCGGCTGGGTCCCCAGAGACCCGGGCACCAAACGGGGTTCCCAGTCCCTCCTGTCCCCTGCTCCCGTGCCCATCGGCTGGGTCCCCCCAGAGACCCGGGCACCAAACGGGGTTCCCAGTCCCTCCTGTCCCCTGCTCCGGTGCCCATCGGCTGGGTCCCCCCAGAGACCCGGGCACCAAACGGGGTTCCCAGTCCCTCCTGTCCCCTGCTCCGGTGCCCATCGGCTGGGTCCCCCCAGACCCGGGCACCACTTGGCTGCTTGGGCAGCTCCTGGCAGTGTTTGTTGTTGGAACGCTGATCTCTGCAGGCACAGCGAGAGACCCTGCTCCCAGGATCTCACCGTTTAAGACCTTGATCCTGCAGACTTAGGAAAGTGCTTCATTTTAAGCGCGTGATTAGCGCTGTTGACTCTGGTGCTTAAAATTCAGCATGCACGTAACTGTTTGGGGCTTTAGCTGACAACGAGAGCTCTCTGGAGATGCTAATGTGCTTTAGCAGAAAATGTAACATGCATCCATGGGAGGTGCCTGCGGAGGCACCCAGAAATAGCACAAGGAGCAGCTATTTTTTCCCAGAAAGAGGAGCCTGGGAGCAGCGATACACGCTGTCGGTTGGAAGGAGCCGAGTGTGATGGGCTTTGGGGCGGTGGGCATTTTCGCAAGCATTTGGATGCGAGACATGAAGAAGCTTACGGGGTATGATCGATGGCTGATCCGCCGTCTTCACTAGGAAAAGCAAGAGAGGACTAAAAACAATGAATAAGTCTTTATGGAATTCAAAATTCCCACCAAACGCATTTATCTTTTCCGTTGGCTATAAATGGGCCGGGAGCGGGGCAGCATTATTTCTCCATTGCTGGAAAGCGAAGGGCAGCCTTCACACCACCCACCGCAGTGATAAACAATGTTCTCATGAGCCCGCTGCTATTTATAGAAGCAATCCTATTTCTCACGTATTTGCCTCTCGGTTACTGAGCAAGGGCACTTTCACGGCCCTGATAGATCTGAGCACATTCAGCCGCTAATCCCCGGGGAGGGGTGCCGTGCCAGGGATGCATTGCTCTGTCGCCGCATAAACCATCACCTGTTCCGAGCAGGCTTGTCCCAGGGTGTCATTCCGGAGCCGCAGCACGTGAACAGCGCGGGGACGATGCACGCACCTCTGCTCCCTTCCCACCTGTGCCGGAGGGGAAGGGGAGGAGAGGGCAGGGGGGAAAGGGATTTTAAAGGATGGATGATCTGCTTTCTGCTGAGAACTCGGGCACATCCAATAACCTCAAGCTGAGAAAATCTCAGCCTGAATTAAAGGCTCTGCTGGTCTGAATTCTCCTGAATATTCTGCATTGGCTGCAAACACTCCAATTTCAGTCGCATTCGCTATCGCATTGTAGCATCTCCTGACTTAGTGTCCTCACTTGCTCTGAAATGCTGCAGCCAGACACCAGCTAATGTTTGGGGGAAGATGTGCCAGCGAGGAAGAGACAAAGCAGCTAACTGTCACCAGCAACGGGAGCGCTGGTCGCTCAGCCAGCAGCTGCCGATCCGCTGCCTCTCCCTGGGGACACTGCACCCTGGCAGGACAGCACGGGACACGCGTGTGTCCCTGCCCCGCGCCCCAGGTCCCGGCTGCTTCCCGAGCAGAGGGATGGAGCCATCCCCACCTCCACTGCACGGGGCCACATGGCGAGAGGGGAAAAATGAGGCAAAAGCCAGAGCCAAGAGGAGCTTTGAACTGCTCACCGTCACCGTAACACCATGGCAGGGTGGCACGAGCAAAACCCAAACGCGGCTTCACAGGGCTCTGGGCTTCCCTTCAGTCTGTGCTTATAAAAACCCCTGCCTGGGACAGGACCAGAGTGCACCCTCTGGCCCGGGTGATTTACACCTGTGCTCTGCTTCTCCCATTTCCCTCCACGTGCTGTGCCAGTCCCAGCACAGGGGAATGCACTGGGCTCTCCCCTCTGTAAATTCATCCTCAGCAGCCAGCCCAGGACACCCCCTTAACGACAGCTGCCAGGCCAGCGAAACGGCTGCAGCATCTCCCTGGGACACGGGCAGCTCCGTGGTGGCACCGCCACCGTCCCTCAGCTCAAACACAGGATGCCCGAGCATTCCTTGGCTAATGGGATTTTGATGCAAGAAGATATTTCGCCCTGGCTAGAATCATCACCCTGCTATTTCATCTGGGGAGGCTGCCGTCACACAGCTCAGAAACCAGCAAAAAACGAAGGTCTGCAGCTGCACCACAGCTGGCCGGGAGACAGACGGACGGCAGCAGGGCGGCCCCTCCGCGGGTACCTGCCTGGGAAAATCTTTCTGCATGGGAATGGAAAAGGGGACTCCGGAGGTGTCAGATCCATCTGACACTAGGAAAATTCTTATAAATAAAATAGTTCCCGTAAAATCTCTATGAGATCTCTACAGTCCATCTAATATAGACGGTAATAAAGGAGAGACATGGTAACGACAGCCAGAGACACCATCTTGCAGCAAAAAATTATATTTTAAGAAGTATAAAAAGAAAAGTCATCTACTCGCCATTAACATTTTAGAAGTGTGTCGGCGACGAAGGGCAATGGATTACTGACACTCCGGGCGATGCGCGGAGGTCTGAGGAGCTCAGCGGGGACAGGCAGCGTTCCCACAGGGACACGGCGATGGAAACCGTGCTGGGAGGGTCCCTGCCACCACCCCGCCTAAGCCGGGGATTTCCTGATTAAACCGACCCGAGAACTAACCAGTATTGCTATGTGTGAACGTCAAAACACCGGCGTGTTCGCTGTTTTCTGTCGTCTGTTGCGGATCAGAGGCATCGCTCCGCCAGCCCCAGCCGCTCCCGCGTTTTTTCCACAGCGTCTGGAAGGGACAGAGGGTAATTGTACTCACCGTTACACGGATATTTATTCAGCTCTTATAAGGCATGCCTCACCTGTTCAAACCTTTGTCATCAAAGCATTTAGAGCATGAAACCCAATTAAAGATAAACCTCTTGCTGTTACAATGGAATAGCGACAAGAATTAGCACTTAAGCTGCATTAGCAGGAGGCATTCCTAATGGCGATGCGCCCAAATTTGTCTTTGGTGATTACTCGGGGCACGCAGAGGGTAGCTCTCGTTTCTGGGTACGTTATCCATCAGGCAGCGGTTTCTCCTGCATCCCCGAGCACCGTGCCGGCCGTTCGCCCCAGCTGCTCAAAGCCATCCCGTGGGAAAAGGGGACACGGCCGGCGAGGGACGCGGCGGGAGGTCTGCCGAGGGTCTCCCTGGAGAAACACGTGGTGATGGTGCAACAGCCGCGAGGGCGCAGAAGGGCTGAGCCCAGAGCTCGTTTGAACAAGATTGAGAGTGATGCACCGAAAACTTGGCTGGGAACAAAGGCCAGCTGGGAGCCCGTGCGCGGCGGTGGGGGGCTCGGCTGAGCTGCCCTACGGGGGGACGGGAGCGGGCGTGGGGGCTGCAGGTGCCCATGTCTGTGCTGAGCTCACGTCTTAATAACAAAAATAATCCTCAGCACCGTTGCTTCATCTCCGGAGGGCTCTGCAAGCGGTGATGGAGCCATCCTGCCCTCCAGCAGGAGAGGTTAACGTTATTCACTCTGGTCTGCGGAGAAGGACGCGGAGCCCCAGAGGGGTGACGGGCCAGGCAACCAAAAATGGCTTTTAGCTCTGGGCACTCCCGTTTCACAGCGCCTGACCTCTGGGGCACTGTCAGGCATTGAGCAGATCCTGCCTGCGTTGGCCTCAGACACAAAGGCAGCTACACCGACCCCTGCCCTGCGGCGAGAGGAGCCGAGAGGACGGAGCCCGAGGTGGCCGGAGCTGAGCCCCGTGCACAGCCCTCGCCTTTTGGAGTTTCTTTTGCAAAACCGAAGGCCAGCACAGGTGTGGAAACAGACAGGTCCGAGCCGTCCATTAGCTTATGGGATGGAAAATGGGGAGTTTTCCATCGTCAGCGCAGGAGCAGCACCTCCACCCCACCTCCCGGCTGTCCTTCAACGTGTCAACCAATGTTTGACAATAGATCCAACGTGTGCAATGGGGTGACAAAGGCCTTTACCTCCCGCTGCCCACCCCAAAGAGGTGACCACCTGCCTCAGCTGCCCGCATCCTGCCTGCCCAGCACCCCCCGAGCATCACTGCTGCTCTCCGGGGCCAGGCACAGCGTTTTTATTTAGGAGTTAAGAATATTGCACGTGTATCACGAAAGTTAGGGAAATTCTTCCTCTCGACTGTCGTTACCTAAAAATCTTCCCAACCCCTGGATTGTAATTACGTACATGAATAATGAAATTAGCATATCCATTTGCTAGCTCCCCGCTCCCTGCCAATACGGGACGCCTTTGCGGGGAGTCCCCTGTGCTCTGATCCCAGATGAGCCGCAGCCTCCGAGCCCGCTGTGGGAACCGCTGTGACCAGCTCTGGAAACCCAAAGTTTAACTGGGATCCGGTGAGAAGCTGGTGACACTGGGGACCGGCAGCCTCACAGCATCCACACGGCATCCCACCACCCTGAGCATCCCTGCGCCCAGCAGCCAGGCAGCACGCGGGGAGGCACGGGGCCGGCGAGGGATGGTGAGGGAGGGGACAGCCGCATCCACCAGACCCCACAGATGGTGCAGTGCCTTCATTTGATGATGGGCACCAATGGAGCAACAGCCCGACCAGCAGCGTGGGAGCACGGCAACGGCTCCGTCTGCACCACGCGCTGCCGGGAAGGGTCGGGAGCGGCCGGCGAGCGAGGCACCCACACCCCAACGCACCCGCGCCGGCTGCTTTAAAACCCTGCCAGTGGCTCAGGAATGCGTTAAGGGAAACGTACAGGTAGAAATGTCGTACAATGGGAATAACCTTCCCGTGCGCCAGGCTGCAGAGGCTGTGCCTTGACTGTAATTGGGGACCTGGTAATTAGATGATGGCAAAATGTACCAGAAGCTCAGTTTTCATTCTGTGGTCCAAATTACAAACCATCATATTTTGAAAGTGATGCTGACATTCCTCAGCCAGGAGGCTTTGCCAAAAACAACTCGAGCAAGGCTTGTCTTGGCACAGAATCAAACTCAGGGCCTCAGCAGCGAAACTGAAAACATTTACACAGCTGGACCCAAATCACTCTATTTTCTAAAGAGTTTGTCAGAGCCCGAAGCTCTCGGTATATTTCTGCCTATTTTAAAGGGTCCTGTGTTCTTGCAATCTACCAGCTATCCACATATAGGAAATAAAATACACTAGAAAAAGTGGGTGGTCTCTCTATTACCTTCCAAAAAAAAAATCCAGCAAATCCTCATGGGGGTAATGAGAACTAGCCCGGTATTTACCCGGTCCATCAATATATGTGCCAGACATATTTTAT
This sequence comes from Pterocles orientalis, assembly GCA_011057875.1. Lineage (NCBI taxonomy): Eukaryota > Metazoa > Chordata > Aves > Pterocliformes > Pteroclidae > Pterocles > Pterocles orientalis. The sequence goes on along the minus strand of WKFP01014675.1, from coordinate 101,456 downwards.
TTGCATATATAGATATGGAAACCTCATCATTTTGCCGTATGTATGTAATGGCTAATAAATGCATTAGCAAACCACTAATGAAAACAAATTGAGGCCAATGTCACAAATTACGACAGTGTGAGGAATGACTTTTCTGCATTTTTTCCTATCTAAATGTCCTGCCTATATTTTTTTTATTGCATCAGTCACAGACATTGCATACGCGCTATGCATCAGTCACTATTACCGGGGTAAACAGCATTCGGGCTCTTTAGCATCGTCTGTGCCGGCAGCGGGAGCATCGCCCGTGACACCGTCCTTTCTGCTGGGAGCAAGGGCCGAGCAGCAAATTTCCATTTTGTGCCCATTTATGCACAGGCTGGCTTTGGGTGGGGGTCCGTACACAGCCACAACCCTCAACTCCACATTGCGGGCGCCGGCAATTAGCGAGCTCGCCCCCTTTGTTCACTCTGGAGCCACCGTATCGGTCGTTTACCGCCCTGCAGCGCCAGCGGAGGACTCGGTCCCCACTCTCTGAATGCACAAACCGATCCCAAACCCCCTGCCCCAGGAACCGCCGTTTCTCCTTCCAGCCCGGATAATTAACAGACTGTGTGACCGGCATCCCCCCGACAGCCCCCCCCGTGCTCAGCTGTGATTGCTAACAGAAGACGTGGAGGAGCCATTTCTCAGAGCTTAACTTAAATTTTTGTGGCTACACGGGGACCTCAGAATCTTGCAAAATTAATTTTTTTTAATGTAAAACCTTTTAAGTAAAAATACTTGTAATTGCAACCTAAAGCGATGTGGGATCTGTGAATGGCTCTCTGATTAATTCTTCTGCTAGGCTGCTCTGTTCTCTCTGTTCTACTGAACAAGCGTACACACATTATTGGGATTAATGCTGCATAATGCATAATTAATGAAACTGCATAAATATGCAGATTTGCAATTGCAGACTGACTGCCACGGCTATATCCCCCAACACTATGGGAACTGATTGGATGTTCATTATTACCATCTTCAAAAGTGTTTCCCTGCGAACATGTGCAAACAAATAACTCCAGAAGGGCAGGCGGCATTGTTCCAGGCGTGAGGATGACCGTCTCCGGGAGGGCAGCGAAGGGCTGGGGTACCTGCCAGGCACAGCCCCGGGGACCGTGCAGTGCTCACGCTCCCTGCAGAGGGTCTGGGCGCTGGAATGAAATTATCCTTTGGAAGGCAAGTGGCGATAATGCTGCTTAACTGCTCGCTGACATTTACCCCAGACCTGCACAGGCTGCAGGATCCAGGCTGGGAGCCGTGTCCCCCGAATGAGACCCTCTTGCTCCCCTGCTCTCTGGGGGTTGAAAGGTCCCCAATGTCCCCCACCACACCCCGACAGCCCCCCCGCTCATGACTCACTGGAACTGATAAACGCACCACGTGGAACACAGGGAAATGGATGGGAACGGGTTCTTGTGGCTGGCCTGGCAAGAGCTGATCCCCCGGGACCAGTCCGGGTCCTCTCCTGCGCTCTGCAAAGGGATATCTCCCTGTTTCCTCGGCCAGCTCCCGGTTCACGGAGCAGCCACCGGCTGCTGGGCATTTGCTGATGGAAGGTCCACGATGGGCATCCCCTGAGCGGGTGGGAGCAGGAGCTGGGGTCTGCTGGTGGATGGAGCTGCCGTAGAGCTGTTGGTGGGCAGGCTCCAGCAGCCTCGGAAGCAGCAGCAGATGGCTCGGTCTGTTCCATGCTGTCTGTTTGCACTGTTGAGAACGTCAGGATTTATTGCATGCTGATTCGGACGCTCAGATCTCGCCCGGGGAGCCTGATCCACACATCTCAGAGTCCTTCCCAGGGAGGGCTGAAAGCATTGCTCCCCTTTCTCACATTTACCGGATCAAATTCTTACTTGGAGAAAAGGAAAAGCTTCCCCAAGAGGTATTTGGGAAATGTTTTTATTTTAAAGTTTCCTACAGATCCCTTCGGATGCTCACTGAGGTGGAATAACTGGAAGTACGCGCTGTCCTGGGGAAGAGGAGAGTTGCAGCTCTGCTCCCCACAATGTTTTCAGGCTGCCCTAAAAAAAGAGAGGAGCATCGGGGTGGCTCCGTGCCCAGCCCCAGCCTGCCCCGCGCTCCCCAGCTCCTCGCCAGCGCTGCTGCTCTGGCCAGTGCCTCCCAGTATGTCCCAGCCAGTCCGGCAAGGAAGCAGGCGGGAGTGGGGCAGGAGAAAATGTGGAGGTTTTACCCAAGCCAGGCTTAATTCTTTCAATGTAGAGCAACCTGTGCTGGGTAATGAATGTAGCCCGACTGCATTTCATGATGAAATATTCATATGCTAGCTGGGTATCTTCCCTTCTGCTTTCGTTCTCTTCTCAGGGAACGGCCGCACCTTTTGTCTTTGCAAAATAACTTCCGCTGCGAGTGCTACCGGCGTTTTCAGAAATACCACACGGCAAAGCAAAGCAGCGGCTTGACCCCAGCTTTGGGAACGTGCGGATGAGCCGGCTCCGCCGGAGATGGAGAGCTGGGGGCACGCCTCCCGCGCACCAATCTGTCACAGCCCGCGATGGAGATGGAGACATGCAAGCGAGAGATGAGACCCTCGGAAAGAGAGGAGGGGACAGGTGACCTTAATTGCTCTGCTGTTATGGATAGGGCAACTTGTCTTCGTGATGCAAATTACCCTATAAATAAAAGTAAAACAACTACAGGAAGCAATTTGCCGCTTTGTTACAGCCAAAGTAGACCAAAAATTAAACCAAGCCACGGCGTGGTTAATTCCGCAGGGCTGGGCAGCCCGGGCCAGCCGGGATGGGATGGGTGATGCCCTGCACAGACACCCAGCACACACCAAGCCGGGGGTGCAGGCGTGGGCATCGCCTCCCCTGGGCAGGAGGAACCGGGGAATTTGTCAGTGTGCTTGTGCCGGGGAAAATAAGCACCATTATTTTGTCACTAAGTTGCAGCTTTTCTCAAAATACTAGAATTCAGAGATTTTCTCCAGCCCCAGAGGAGCACTTTTAAGTGCTTCGTTTTAAGGAGATACTTCTTTCCCTGTTTTTTTTTTTTCCTTTTCTTTTTTGTGTTTGTTTTCAAACCTGTCGGAAAGCACTAATATTTCCAAGCCTTTTTGTTGTTGTTGTTTTCCTCCTGATCCTTTTCTTTTCCATTTTTGAACATCCTTGCTGGTTTCGAGTGAGTCCCTGGAGGCTGCACAAGCAGCAGGACTCAATCACGGCACCGGCTGCCTTGCTGGGCGAGCTGCGCCGCTCCGCCAAAGCTTTGAAGCTGCCACTTTAAATTCATGCAGATGGATTCTGCCTTTGTTTCTTCAGGAAGTTATGAAACACTTTGTGAAGCGACATCAATGGGAATAATAAGGGCAGCGACACCCGCCAGCAAACCCCTGGTCCCCGCACACCCAGCCCCTGCCAGGCACAGCGCTGCCCATGGACGGTGGCTTTGGGTTCAAGGGACAGAAGAAGCCGTTGTAGCCCACGCCACTGCACCATGGAGCATTGCATCATACACCACTGCATTGACCATCGCATCCCACACCATCGCATCCCACACCATCGCATCCCACACCATCACATCCCACACCATCGCATCCCACACCGTCGCATCCCACACCATCACATCCCACACCATCGCATCCCACACCATCGCATCCCGCACCATGGCATCCCACACCATCACGTCCCACACCATCGCATCCCACAACATCGCATCCCACAGCATCGCATCCCCACACCATTGCATCCCCACACTGTCCCATTGCACCGTCACATCCCACACCATTGTATCGCATACCATCGCATCCCACACCATCGCATCCCACACCATCGCATCCCCACACCA
>WKFP01014675.1:84409-96009 GCA_011057875.1 Pterocles orientalis | reverse complement strand
CCACACCATCACATCCCACACCATCGCATCCCACACCATCACATCCCACACCATCGCATCCCACACCATTGCATCCCACACCATCCCATTGCACCGTCACATCGCCACCATGGCATCCTGCACCATCTCCTCACACACCACGGCTCCTCTAGCGCAGGTCGTTTCATTTCGTCTCCCCCCCCAGCCCAACCACTCGTACAGCTCTCACTGAGCTCCCCAAAGGCCGCGGTGCCTGCCTTGGACGCGTGAGGAGATGGAAAATACACAACTTTCCCGGGCAGTTTTTTCCAGGCAGTCATTACCCTCCCTCCCAGCAGACTGAGCCTTCTTTCCATGTTACATGTCTTGCTTCTGCCTGTAGCCTTTGGCTCCTGTTCCGCCTTTTCTGCTCGACTTGAGGCCCTCAGTCCTGGCACTTTCTCCCCGAGCAGGTACTTCAGGATTTAATGAAGGCATTCACTCTTCTTCTTGATCTCACTTGAGCTCTTTCATCTCTTTTTCTGTAGCTCAACTTTCTTCATCCCATAAACAATTTTGTGGCTTTCTTTGACACCCTCAACATCCCTTTAAAAATGTTGACACCGGAGCAATACTCTAGTGTCCGTCTCACCAAGGCTGTGCAGGTTTACTGCGCCATAAAACCGTTCCACCCCTCCCGCTCACCAATTCCCTTTACACACCCCCCGAATGAATTAGCCCTTCATCGCGAGGCCAGGGAAGCACGCCCAGGTCCTCTGTCCATTGCAGCCCTCGGACGCTTTGCAAAGTCGTTAGGGAACGTGATACGGGCTCCTGCTCTGGCAACAGAAACATCATTCTCAGGCTGTGCGAACGGAATGATTTTGTATTTATTTCTATTAAAATATATTTTATTTCCAAGGGTGCATCCGTCCCCAGTGAACGCTCCCTGCTCTTCAGTTCTTCACCGAGCTGGTCCCACATCGCCTGCACCGGCTGATGCCCAGCCTGCCCTCGCACCGTGCCTGGCTGTCCAGTCACCTCTTCTCGTGGACAGAGAGGGGTTACTCACCAGGGGTTTCACACTCAGGCACCCAAACCCCCAGGCGGGAGCAGCCAGCAGCCACCCAGGCGCTGGCCAAGTCCCTTTGTCTGCGGTGACGGGACACGGAGGATTCCCCCCGGAACACACCTTTCCTTCAGAGTTTCCATTTCAAACATAAAAGCTCAAAGAGCTTCATCAATAGTTACCTGCTCTGTAATTAAACCTTTTCTGTGAGCCTGCCGAAGGGATTTGGTTCTGTTTCCAGACAAGCCAGCAGTGTCTTTTTCCGCGGAAGGAGCAGCCCGGACTCTGTAAAGGGACTGGGGAGCAGCTGGTGCAGACCCGCGCTGCTCAGAGGTGTGCTTGCGGAGCACGGGCAGCGTGTGTGCCTGGAACCCGTTCCACCGGTGGGACGCACGAAGAGAGACGGCAAGCCAGAGAAACAGCCCCCGCAGAGCCCCCCGCCAATGGCTCCCCAGCCCTCGCCGCATTTCCACCGTCAGGGTTTGGTTTCTGCTCGTTTCGACGAGACGAGTGCCTGCGGCATCAATAGGGGATCAATCCCCCGCGCCGGCACCGTTCACGCTGTCGTACACGGTAACGCGTGCCGTAAGCAGCTGACGGTGCAGAGCAGGGGAGAAGGACCGCGAGTGCCAGCACCGCGCCCAGCACCTCCGGGAGCACAGCTGCATGTGAAGATGCTGGAGCCAAAGCTGCCCATCGCTCGTCCCACCCATGTCCCCACTGCCATGGGGATGCGGTGACGCCGTGTCGGGGATGCCACCGACTGCGGTTCCACAAACACCGTCGGGATGCTTGCTGCAGCCGTGTCTGAAGGGAGCCCTACTCTGTCCCTCCCCACGCCCAGCATCCTTCAGTGCAGGAGGGGAAGGGATGTCCTCGCCCCCCGCGCTCGCTGGGTGCCAGCCGCAGGGAGGGACCCGTCTCTGTGACGAACATTAGGAAGGAACTCGCACGCAACACCCCTGCAAGCTCTGCTCTCGGCTTTCCACCTCAACAGGTTTTTCTTCCTGCGTTTGGGAATTCTTTTTTCCCAGCGCTGGTCACTGTCGGTTTATTTGTCGTCACAACGCTCGGTGCTGCGGAGCAGGAGCTGGCAGCAGCCAGGCGAGCTGTCATCGGGGCTCCCGCTGGGATGTGTGCGGTCGGAGCGGCTTTTGCATCACCGAGAGGAGGATTTATGTCCAGGTCAGACGGCAACGGGGCAGCAAATGACGGCAACTGTGGGTCTGGGGTGTGCTGCCTTATTAAATCGGTGTGCCAAAGTATTGGTGTGACCAGGGATGGGGAAAACTAAACGCCAGGAGAGTCTCTGCACGAACAGAAACGCAGCATCATTTCAGGGGTGCTGCAGATTCCAAAACAGCTCACCCGAGATCCCGCAGAGCCGCCCCCAGGGCTTCCCGCAGCACCAGCCCTGGGCACTGGTCCTACCCTGCAGGTCACAGGTTTTGCCGGTGCATTTAACGGGGGATTTAAAAGGGAAGAGGAACATGATGGAAGAGGTGAGAGCAGCTCTGTCGGGAGGAGAGCTCGGCGCTGAGCGGAGCCGGGGGACAGGGGCTGCCCCAAAGCCCCTCCCCAGAACAGCAAGCTTGCTGGAACCACCAGCAAGAGAAAGGAGATAAAACCAGAGGGGGAAAGGTGGGGGGTAAGGAGGACAATTACATTAACCGAAACAATGTGTTATATTTTAAACTTTAAAAACTTATGACTCTACATGGCAAGTACCTGATGCGGCAAAGAGGAGAGGGGAACTGAAGCAATGGTTAAACAATGCACAAGGCAGGCTGCGGGGTCTGGTTTGTATTAAATCCATTTGGAGGCTGAGTTTGCTCCTTTGACAGCTGGCCACACTCGCTCAAAGGGAATAAGAAAGTTTTTGTTTTTTAAAAAAGATGTGTAATGGGTTTCTTATGTACGAGAAAAGAAAAGCTCTCTGAGCTGGATCACCTATTTTCTTGTCAAAAGACTTTGGACAAAACCTAATCATGAATAAAATGCCTTGTGATTTTTCAAAGAGCTCTTTTATTTGAAGTCAGCTTTGCTGAGACGGGCAGCAGGACGCGGGTAATGCGGAGCAGGGCGGGAGGCAGCTCGCACGCCAAACCTCCGCGCGGGCCCCCCTGGCCCCCCGGCACTGCCCGCGGGAGGGTCCCAGCCCCGCGCACTGGCCCCACGCTGGCCCCGATGCCCTGAGCAGCCGCAATGGGGAACCGTTCGCCCCGGCTGCAGGAGCCCCGTGGCCACGCTGGCCAGCACCACGGGTGCCACTGGGGTCTCGACCACCCCCTGCCGCGGGGTTTTGCATCCCCGGCTGCGTGAGCATCAGTCCCCGTGCACAGAAACGGGGACACTGATTATGTCTTGGTTTGTCCTGGGAAGGCAGCTGTGCGCAGAGCTCAGCTACGCCTGGGGACCAAGAGCAAAAGCCGCTTTCTCTTCTGCACATACCACACGCCAAGAGCAGGAGCCATCGCAAGCGCAGCTGCTCCCCCGAGCGCTTTGAGGAGCCATTCCACCGTCTCCTGCACCACGGCCCCAACCCACCTGCAGCAGCATGGGCAAAACCTGGTGCCAAAGGCGGGCGAGCAAGGACAGCATGGACGGACAGACCTGTCCCCCTCTCCTGGCACTCCCACCCATCACTGTCAAGGTGCTGAGCCCACGGGAGGAGGAGGATGCCCCATTCCTGGTCAGCAGCCGCTGTGGCTCCGCATGGTGCCTGCTCCCACCCCCCCTGCCTTGCCTGTCCCCCCAGGAGCCACTCCCACGTCACCCCACAGCTCACACCATACACCCTGCCCCGACCCGTGGGGCTGATCCAGACCCTCCCGCCCCTCCGTGCCTCCTCCGTGGGGCTGGAAACCCGGGGGGGGGGCAGTGGCAGCCCATCACCAGGGCAAGATGCTGAGCACTGACACCCCCTCGTCACCAGCTGCCTTCAGCAGCGCTGGGGCTCCGGTGAGCTTCAGCCCCCGAGGATGGAAGCTGAGCTGGAAACATTTCAAGAACAAGTTTTCTCACAAAGTTTCATTGATTCCGGGTTTCTCGTGGGCTTTCCTGCTTTGGTGCCGGCCGGATCCAGGAAGCACAGCGATGTAGGGCTGCAAGAGCAAAGACCTAGAAAGCTCTCCGCTGGGAGCTGAACGGTGGCGTTACACCAGTGCTGGCATCCCGGAGCAGAGCCCTTTGTGGTTGATGAGAGCGGTACTTGACCTGAATGTGAAAGGCAATGGGCCAGGGCGAAGGGAAAGTGGCTACTGAGAAGTGGGAAAGCCAGAGCTCCCCTGCTCCCCCAGCAAACCCCGCCGGGATTTACAGGATGATTTAACGCCTGCAGTTAATCGTCCTGCCACTGCTCCACCACCGTCCTCTCAGCCCTGCCGCAGCTCCCTCCAGACTCTGCTCGGAGGGAACCAGAGGAAGCGTGGAGAGACCGGAGGATGCAACGTGCTCTCGCCAGCTCCCCAGGGACCAGCACCTCCCGCTCCGACCAGCGCTGGGCAGTAACACTCTCACATCCACTTCCATACATTGAGGCAAAACCTGAAAACTGTTTTCTGGCTGTTGGCAGTTTTTTTTTTTCCTTGGCCTTTGCCGGTTGTTTATGGACGGAGATTTTCAGCCCTTTGTCACGGGCGCCCATCGGCAGAGAGGACCACTGAAATTTTAATTGTCCGAGAGCTCTAATAGGTGCAATAGCCTCGCGTGTTACATATGCATTAATTAAGTAACACCGCATTTAGCTCCAAATCATGCGGAAGGCGCGTGCTGTGTTTGCACAGACATAAATATCTCCTCGGTTAGAGCGCAGACTAATAGCTCTGCTCTCTCGGCGTTGCAATATTTCCATCCCGGTGAAAATGGGAGGCTCAGAGCAGCTCACCCCCGGGTAGCCCCGGTTCACTGGGTAGCAGCCCAGCGCTTCCACACGTTCTCCTCGCCCACGGGCTCTCCCATGGCTGGGGAAGCTGAGCAGCTCTTTGATGTCTGCGGGTCTCAGCGCAGGGCAAGCCCTCAGCGGCGATTTGCGCGACCGATCGCCCCGGTGAACAAACAAACTGCCTGGCAACCTGGCCGGGAGTCCCTCCTTACCCAGATTTTTCAGCCCCGCTGTTTGGCTGCAAACACCATCACCGCAGCAATGCGTAAGCTGTAAATACAGCGACGGCGAGGGGAAAGGGCAAACAAAAGGATACGGCGTGGTGAATATAATATATTCCCATCCTGATCCACAGGGAACTTCCACGCATTTAGATGAGAATAAAGCACCAGGTCATCAATGGAGAGCTGCTTGTGTTAAACCCCAGTATTGCCGCCTCCACTTTGCTGCTTTAGCGCAACCTGACTCCGAAACAAAATGAGAAGTTGGAATAACACATGTTGGATGAGCTGCGCTACACTAGCTGGACAAATATTTGGAAGAGTATTCACTTTCACCAGGCAACATGATGCTCTGCGGATTAATTATACAGAACACGGTCCTGGCTGGGGTTTGGACGATTAAGGCTTGTGCTGGAATTCCAGAGGATTACTTAAATGCGCAGCATTAGCGAAGGTAAAACACCCTCAATATCCCTCTCCTGCAGCCTCCATTTCCTCTACAGCAGCATGCAGATCAGCGCAAAGTATTAATCTGCAGAGGCTCCCGGAGCCCGGCGCGTCCCCGGGAGCACGGCGAGGTTTGGGGAGGGGGGAGAGGGCTGTGCGAAGGGAAATAAAGAGGGAGAGAAATTTGGTGTGTTGGCAAAACAATCGCCAGAAACCAGCCTGGGAGGAAAAAGCCTGGATGCAGGCAGGGTAGGTGCAACACATGTGTAATTAAGAAATGATTTCCTGAGATCTTCCTTAAAGGTGTCTGAATAGAGATCTCCAATTTGCATACGTAACTTACGCCTTTCACTTTTTCCTTGTGGAAAACACACGACATCGCCTCTCGCTTTCTGATTTCCAGGCCCTCCCCGGCTCCGGAGGAGGATTTGCCATATTACGCTATTCTTCCCAATTGTAATCAGCCTCAAATCTGGATAAAAGCAGCAAATGGCTGACTGGCACCCGGGCTTCCCGCCCCCCCTGCCCCCCTGGAAGCGGCGGCAGCAGCAGCGTGGAGTCAGACCGGGAGAGACGCGGCTGCAGCTCCCGCTTGGCATTAGTATTCATGGAGCATCCGACTCCAGAGAGGATTAATAGACTCTGATGCCTAATATCCTGGAGAACAATTAATTTGCCCACAGTTTTGTCATGGTTGAAAGTCAAATGCTGGAACAGATCGATGCACTGAGCTGCAAGTTGAACACTGCAACCTTCTGCTGGAGCTGAATTTTAATTTTCCCATCATCATTTCCCTCCATTCCCAGCACACCGGTTTTCTAATAGATCTAAAAGCCTCTTACCTTCCTCCATCACATGTTGGTCTTCATAACAAAAGTCCACGGTGATTGTTCCAATATTAGAGCCTTGTATTGTTCTCCATTATGGGATTAGAGATGTTCGTGGCCCCTTGTGTTTTGACCTTTTCCTGTCTCGTTTCTCTTTAAATTGTACGAAAAATGCCAACCTTTTGTAATTAAAATCAAAACAGAACGGAGGAATAAACCTTTTTTTCCTCACCGTTATTCAGTATTTAGGTTCCCGTTTCGACAGAAGTGTTTGTGCAGAAATTAAGGCGGGTGTTTATAGGATCCCAGGCACTGGGCAGCACCGTGTCTGTCCCCAGTAACCTGCTGGAGCCAGAGCCACTGCCCTGGGCTGGCACCGGCCCCAGTCCAGCCTGGGAGCTCTGAGATCTGGTCTGTGCCAGCCCATTACATCCAGCGTGCGCAGGGGAGAACACCACCAATAAACAGACCTAGATGGTGGTTGTGGGAAAGTAGCGCGAGCATCACAAGAAAATACTGGTTATATTTTTCTAAAAAGCTATAGAAGGGAGCCGAGGCCGGATTCTGCCGCTGCACAGAACCCGAATGCCTGCACGGGGCAGCGTGGTACCAGCCTGCGTGGGACAGAACTCGCTGCGAGGTGACGTTCATTTCATTAAGTTCATTTCTTAATTACACATATATATTGCATTTCTTAATTACACATATATGTTGCACCTACCCATCCCACATCCCGGCCGTTCCTCCCAGGAGTTTGTCTTCTGCTGGGAATCTTTGGGCAGACGGGAGAGAAGATGGAGCAGGGACCGCAGAGCTCCCGGGAGCAGGACCATGGCAGGAGGCACTGCCCAGGCACCCCGCTGCTCCCGGGGGAAATGGAAAAGTTTTGGCAGCGGCATGTTCGAGGACCAACACGAAACAAGTCTGTGATGGAACGGACGGAGAGCCACCGAACCCCGGCTGTACCCACCGCTGCCTTGGATGGGAGTGGGGAGCAACCAGCCCCTGGGGACTGGGTTTCCCTGTCTGGGATGTTTTCCTGACTGGGAGACACCCACCCTGGTCCCACTGGTCCCTGCAAACAGGGTGACAGCCTCCAGCCGAAACCCTGAGGAGCAGCCGCAGGAGAGGGTCCTGCCCCACCTCCCCTCGGGCTGCGGAGCATCGCTGGGAAAACGCTGGCACGGCGGGCTGGGGGCACGTCCCGGCATTGCCCCCCGCCCAGAGCTGCAGGGGAGGCTGCCGAAAGGGTGCGTGATCTACCCAAAAATGAGGGGCTCAAGGGGTTAAGTCCAGCACTGCCCAGCCTCTCCCAGCTATTGTGCTGCTCCCCCAGCTCCCCCGTGTCCAGGCTTTTGCGGTTTAATTACAGCCTGCTCCAAATGGTCTCAGCCAACAGATCAATAGATCAGGGGCATTAGAATTGTTAATTTGAATGGCTGATTTGAATTTAAGTGCAACTTCAGTTTAATCATTTAAAAAATTAAATCGTGTGGGGGGGGCCCCCCTTCTCCTCCCCCCCAGCGAAGCAGCTCCGGTGCCCCGTAGGGATCACAGACCCCCTGAGACGCACATTTCCCCTCGGTCGGGAGCTGAGCCCCGTGAGCTGCTGGATCACGACGGGAGCGGGGCTGTTCGCAGCCTTTCCTGCGAGCGTGGAAATCCCAAATCCAACAGCAATTAGCACGGGCTCACAGCTCCACTGCAGGAATTAATTCTAAATCAGGGTCCCGGAGCCTCGCCTCACCAAACCCTTTACACTGCTAACTGGCGATGGCTCTACGAGTGGGCATAATAACCTCCCAGTTGTCCCAGTTCTCCCAGTTCACCCAGCAGCTCTGCAGGGCAGGGCTCACCCCGCTGCCCATCACAGCCCAGCCCCTCCACCGGGAAACTGCCTGATGCTGCTGGAGCCGCGGCCACGGGCTGTGGGAATGCAGGAGCACAGGGATTTCCAATAGAGGGGATCTCTGGACGCAGGGATTTCCGATAGCGGGGATTTCTGATAGCGGGCATCTCTGGATGCAGGGATTTCCCATAGCGGGGATCTCTGGACGCAGGGATTTCCGATAGCGGGGATCTCTGGACACAGGGATTTCCAATAGAGGGGATCTCTGGACGCAGGGATTTCCAATAGAGGGGATCTCTGGATGCAGGGATTTCCAATAGAGGGGATCTCTGGACGCAGGGATTTCCGATAGCGGGGATCTCTGGACACAGGGATTTCCGATAGCGGGGATTTCCGATAGCGGGGATCTCTGGACACAGGGATTTCCGATAGCAGGGATCTCTGGACGCAGGGATTTCCGATAGCAGGAATCTCTGGATGCAGGGATTTCCGATAGCGGGGATCTCTGAACACAGGGATTTCCGATAGTGGGGATCTCTGAACACAGGGATTTCCGATAGCAGGGATCTCTGGACGCAGGGATTTCCGATCACCACTGGTGCCGGCTCCCGCAGCTCTGACCAGCGGTGCTGGTGCAGGACCGGGGCACGCCTGCGCATCTGTAGATTCACCCTTAACGCGAACACCACAGAGCAGAAGTACACAAGCAAATATATAAGACAGACTGTCTGGGGTTTAGTTTTTGCAAGTAAGGCTTCATAAAGATACTGACAAACAAAAATGGAAAGAAAAGCACATCCCAGTCTCCTGCACCAACAATGACAGGCTGGGTCCAAAGCTCTGCTCGCCACACACGCGATGCTTTCTGCCCATCACACGTACACCCAGCTTTCATTTTATTTAGCAATCATAAAGAGCCAAGTGGGAGTAATTATTTTTCAATATCCTTGTTAACCGGCAGAACTCGCTGCCCCAAGAGCTCCGTCGGGTCGGGAGCACCGTGCAGGTCAAGCAGGAGCAGGAGGAGCTGGGGCAGATGAAAGCACAACAGCCACCATCAAAAGGACAATAACGTGTAAAGGACCCTGGACGCTCCACGTGTCAGCTGCTAAATGCGAGGGAGCGGAACGGAGTTTGTTCTTTTTGAGTGCATTCACAGGGAATTCTTTCAGTTCACATCCCTGCCGAACACGGACCTGAGACCAGACAAACCTTGGTCCAACGTCGCCTGGTAAGATCGGTGCTCCTGCTTACGGCTGGGTGCCAGTCAGGTCAGAAAAAAGATGTTTTTCCTAAAATGGTCAATATTTCCTTCAGCCCTGCACACCGAGCAAGCCAAAAGCTTTGTTTGCCTTTTGTCACACTCACAATCGCAATGTAGCCGTCCTGTCTGATTGCCATCGTTACCGAAGGTGGATTCGCACTCAGAGCCCCGGCACACGGAGACGAGGGACATCCCATGGTCGCCTGTACTCCAGCCTGGATTGTGCAAGCAGTGGTGTACAGGGGGATGCAGCTGTTCATCGTGATGCTGTTCAGATATAAAGTTTATGCAGCTTCTGAGACTCCCCCACAGTCATTTCCCAGGGACAAATCTCAGCAAAAAATCCCAACACAGGTTCACTGTGCAGCGCCTCCGGCTGGGGGACGTGTTAGCACCCGGGAAAGTGCGGCCGCCTCTCCGCGATGACCAGCACCCTCTCTGGGCAGGAGGTCTGTGCTGGGCACATGAAAAACGCTGAAAGAGAAGGCGTTTGGAGGAGTCCTGGTCCTCCTCCTCTTTGCATCCAGCACCAGTCCTCTGACCCCATCAGCGCTGGGTCTGGTGCGGGCAGCCGGGCTCGTGTCCGGAGAGCATTTGAAAAGGTAAAAGACAGACCGAGTGCCCGAAGCCCAGCTCTCCAACTGAGTTTCTTCTTTCTTTCTTTGACAGATTAAACCGAAACATTCTTCTCGGTGTTGTTTCGTTGGCCTGTGCATCAGCCTGGATGACAAGCGCCGACTGCATCCCGAGAGCAGTCTGAAGGTGGCCCAGGGAACCCACCCAGATGGTGTTCAAAAGCGGCTCGGAGCAGGACGGGCTCTGCTCGGCGCAGGAATTTCACAGCAGGAACAAAGGGGAGCTTTGAAACGGAAGTCATTTCATCCGGCGTGCCTGCAGGAAACGTGAATCCATCTTCCAGCACAACCAAACGCGGAGCTGTGCATGGGCATAATCGTTAGGGGAATGATGGCAGCAGCAAAGGAGCTCGTCAGTCAGCAAGCCACGGAATTTCCAAACTGTCTCTTATGCCAAATCACCTGGATTTAAAGTAACATTTGCAGGCAAGAGGAATGAATGTGCTTACAGAACATGCCCGTATCGACACGTGCAAGAGAAGGGTCACTGCAGGCGTGGGATGGGGCTGTGGAGGATGGGGTCTGCGATTCTCTTTCCACAGTCCTAAGAATGCCACACACAATACACAGCTCGACGTGTCACTGCTCCGCGGGACAGCCGTGGCCACCACAGCCCCATCCCGCAGCAGCCAGGGACAAGACTGATGCTGGCCAAGGGTCACCGTGATCTTTTCTGCAGATGTGGGATGGTTCGTGCCCCAGATCAGAGGATCCCTGAGCGGTTTGGGTTGGAAGGGACCTGTAAATGTCACCTTGCCGTGGGAGGGGACATCTCTCGCAAGATCAGGCATCCCAACATCACCTGGCCGCCAGCACGAGCTCTGCCGAGCACCGCTGCCAGAACGCGGCCACCTGGGATCACGGAGGAAACCTCGGACGTTGCCAGAAGCCCAACCGCAGCCCCCAGCCTCTGCAGGAACAGCCCTGAGCAGAGGGATGCCAGAGCCCACGGATACGGGGCTGTGGCAGATGTTTGGACGTCGGCTCCCAGCTGCATGGGAACCGCACGTCCGCGGTGGTTTCCTAGAGCAGTTGCTGTTCCACAGTGACTCCTCAAAAACAGCGCCAGCGTCTCCGTTAATATTTAAGGCTTTCCTTTTTTAAGCATTTCGGTTTCGTGGAGAGCTCTGTCCTGGGGAGCTCGTTCCGAGGGAGGAGTGGGATTAAGAACTTCAAAGTGGAGCTCTCCCCTGTGACAAGTTCTTTAGAGAAGACCCGAGAGTTATCACGTCTCCCCAGCAAGGGGAGAGATTTGCCGTGAGGATTCTTCTGGGCTTGCGGACCTCTGCGGAGGAGGAGATTGCTGCCAGCAGCGGCTGCACTCCGGTGGGAAGCACGCCCTGCTCCTGGAGGTGTGAAATCTCCGAGGGCAGCTTCCTTCCCACGTGGCAGCCGGGGAAATGCCAGCAGAAGCCTGCGCTATTTCAGGAAGGCAGAAAAGGAATGG
>WKFP01014675.1:64950-84389 GCA_011057875.1 Pterocles orientalis | reverse complement strand
ACCACTGGTCCAGAACTGGGATGCCCAAACCCTGCAGATAGGTTCTGGCAGCAGGAGCACTGGCCACCCCGCGCAGGTCCCGGTCCCAGCTCTCCCACACCTCCAGCTCCCATCCCAGGCTCTCCCGAACATCTGCTCCCACCCACTCCCAGCTCCTCTCCCCTCTCTCACACCGGTGCTGCTGGGATGCAGGTTCCCAGCAGCAGCTGTTTCCAGTATTGCAATTGAACACTTAACTGGTACACTGATGGAATAAATTAGACTGAACCTTTTATCCCAAAATCTCCTCTGTAAGAAAGAGACATCTGAGTGCTCTGGCACGCTGACAAGTATTCCCTTCCCTTGGGCTGGCAGGGGGTCACAGATGTCCCCGGCCGACGCCAGCCAGAGCAGGGTGCCAGTGCCCTGGTGCTCCGGCACGTCCCAGCCCGCGGGAAGGGCTGGTCTGGCCCAAGCATGGCCCAGCGACAGGAGGGATGGGCGTTGGTGAGGGATGGCCAGTGGGAAGGGACAGCCATTGGCGAAGGATGGCCATTGGTGAGGGATGGCCATTGGTGAGGGATGGCCATTGGTGAGGGATGGCCGTTGGTGAGGGACAGCCATTGGCGAGGGATGGCCATTGGGGAGGGACAGCCATTGGCAAGGGATGGCCATTGGTGAGGGATGGCCGTTGGCAAGGGATGGCCATTGGTGAGGGACAGCCATTGGCGAGGGATGGCCATTGGTGAGGGACAACCATTGGCAAGGGATGGCCATTGGCGAGGGATGGCCATTGGGGAGGGATGGCCATTGGCGAAGGATGGCCGTTGGCAAGGGATGGCCATTGGTGAGGGACAGCCATTGGCGAAGGATGGCTGTTGGTAAGGGATGGCCATTGGGGAGGGATGGCCATTGGCCAGGGATGGCCGTTGGCGATGGATGGCCGTTGGAGAGGGATCACTTGCATTTCTCTGGCAAGCACACAGTGATGCAGAGCAGCCTGCCCAGCATCCCACTGGTCTCACCACAATGGGGATCAGCTGAAGGACTGCTCTGGGCAGAGGTGCGGTGCTCCAGCAGCATCCAGGAGGCTCCGCCACGTCCCCGCCAGCAGCACAGGCTGAGGGCAGGCAGAGTCGCCGGTAGCCGCAGGGCCACTGTCTGACAGCGGGATGAGAGGGGCTGGATCCCAGACTGGGCTGCGCCGAGACTGGCCTCGCTAGCCTAGAAGAAGGCGCAGCACTGGTGTACGCAGGCAAGCTGCGGTGCTGCGCCCTTGTTTCGTATTCAAAGGTAGATCAGCTGATGCTGGAGCTAAAATAAAAAGTGTTCAAATTAGCAATCAGCGCAAATGATTGCTCTTCCATTCCCATCCCTGTTCTGAAAGAGGAGCTCCAGTCTCTCTGCACACAAACAGCAAACACACGCTCAGCATCTGATACCAAAGACGGCTCCCGGCACCACGAAAAGAACAGGGAGAAGGTACTGCAGAGTGGGAGCTGCCATCTGGGCGTGCATCTGCGCGCGGTTGGCAAGGCGCATACGGAGGATCCTTTTCTCTGCCTCATATTTGGCCCTGGAAGCTCAGGGATGATGGGGTGAAGAAGGAGCTCTGCCTGGGCTCTGGTCACTGTTCGGGACCCACCGTTAGACCCCAGCCCACAGACGCTCCTGCCGGCCAGCACCAGGGGAGGCGCCGGGTCAGCGCCGTGGGGACGTTGGCTGTTGGTACGGCTCCTTTGCCGTCGCTGGCAGACGCTGCCGTGCCACGGGCAAGAGGAGCTGGGACCCTGCAGGAGAGAGAAGGGGAGCTCACCCTGCCAGCAGCGAGGTCGAGAGCTGGAGCCGAGCTACAGGCTGAATGCACACGTGTGTAACAGGGGAGGTCTGTGCAGGAGCCAAGCGAGTCTCAAAACATACATAGGAAATAACAACAGCACAAACCACTCGAGAGTTCTCCTCTCCTTCTCCAAGGATGACGTTTCTGGCTCTCTGTGTTCAAGTCACACATACCCTGAACTCCTCCCTTGGCTCTCACCCTATTCATCCCTGACACCGCTGGGATCGCGGGTCCTTTTATAGTAACTGTCTGGTGCAGCACGGGCAGGAGCTCCCGCCAGCACCAGCTGCTCCCGGGATGTCACATCTCCCTTTGCACCGAACGACCACGGGGCTGAGTCACCGGCAGCCTGCTATCGCTGCAGCTGGGCTCCTCTGCCTCCCTCTGCCCTGCAGGGACGGCTTTGGAGAGACCGCGGGCTTCAGGTGCGATGCCCAGCGGCTCCGCAGTGCTCAGGGCTCCACAAACACACACAGTTCTGCCCTTGCACAGCGAGGTGGCGTGCACCGTCTCTGCCCGAGCTGAGCGCACGGGTTCGGGGGCTGCGCTGAATTCCCATGCGAGGATCCAACCCCCCAGCTCCCTCCTGACGAACTCCCAGGGCTCCTGCCACGGTGTAGGGGCTGGGAAATGGGGAGAAGCCCACTGCATCCAACCGACAGCACCCTCCGCAGCAAAAATCCCGATTCAGAACACGACGCCTCGGGGAGGCAGGCGGAGCAGCAGCAGGCTGAGAGGTGACGGTGACACAAATCCGAGAGGGCATCTGAGCCGAGAAAGGAACCAGCCCCGGGATGAGAAGCAGAGCGTTTGCTGGGCTGTGTGCTCGGGGAGCAGAGGAGAGCGCCCGGCTCAGCCCAGCAAAGCTGCCGCACCTCGACACATCCCGTACGTCCGCGGGGTGTCGCGGGTCCGGTCGGGAGCAGGAGCAGAAAGGATGGAGCACGAGCCAGGGCTGGGAGGCTGGCTGTCCACAACAGCTCCCCCGGAGCGGGATTGTTCACACCGAGGAATGATCTCACGAGCAGATGGGAGAGAGGCTTTGCTTGTTCCGCAGAAATCTGGGCTAGAGCAGACACGAGGAAACGCATCGCGGAAACCATGGTGCTGGGGTGGGAGAACGGAGCCAGCAGCGACCCGGCGAAGGTGGGGAGGGGTCTGTCCCCGCGCCCCGGCAGCAGGCACAGAGCGGTCGGACAGCGGAGCCCACAGCCCTCAGCCGGGCAGTGAACCTGGTGCCTGTGCTTGGGGGGGGTCTCCCCCGGGCGCCGGGTCCACGCGGGGACGGGCACCGCGAGTGTCACACCCTGAGCCACCGGACACGCTCATGGGGGGTCCAGGGACGCTGCCGTGCCCGACAGACAGGGAAGAGGAGGTTTGTAGGCAGCAAAAGAGGTTTTTTTTCCTTCTTTTAAATAAGGTTAATTATTTATTCATGCACAAAACACAGGTTATTGTTTGCTAAACAAATCTGTGCGCCAGTCTGTGAGCATCTCTCCGTATGTGCCAAACGCCCTGTTTCCAAACAAATCGTGTCTCTGCGAGTTCAGAACTCTGCTCTGCGCCGGGTGGGCTCTGCCGCCGGCCCTCGGGGGTCACATCCCATCCCGAGGGGCTGCGGGCGAGGAGAATCTATCGGGGAGGGAAGAGACCCGTGTCCCAGCCCCGGGGACAAGCGGTGACCTGGTGGCCGTTGTGTCACAGCCGCCACCGCCCCGCAGCACCCACGGGCAGCGCGTGGGGTCCCGCCGGGAGAGCTCTGCCTTTCCCATCTGATCCGGGAACAAACGCAGGAAAACCACCATCAGGAGCCTCTGCACGGCTGCCGGAGCCCAGGCACAAAACTAAAGCCTCAGAGGGTTTTGTTATCACAACACCACACCGTTAAATGTCCTAAGCAATCTTTTTTTTAAGGAAAACAAGTCTTTAGAAACAGAGGTGACCCTGGAAGTGATAAGTGAAGAGGTGCACCTGAAAGTCTGTTATCAGCCATTTGTGCCTGGCTCTGCCTCAGATTTCTCATTTCGATGTGACGGCAGCTGAAAATTGGATAGATACCGACTTCACCTCAAACAAGACTTTCTCTTTTTGTCTTCAAGGGCAACTTAAGTGCTTTACCCTCTGAGGTCGTATAGAACGGCAGGATGCTAGAAAAGGCGCTGGAGAGGGAATCGCAGCGCTGCCGTGCCGCGTGTTTTGATAATTAAAGCACACAGTAGCGTAAGGGCGAGGGAGGCTGGGAAAGCACAAGCTTCAGGAGACTTGTTCGTTCTTAAAACCGGGCGTTGAGGAGGTTTTCCTTGCTAACAAAAAGCAGGTTAACCTCCCAGCACCGGCGCCTGTTTCCAAAGGATGTTCTGTCCCCCCAGCCGCCTCCAGCCCAGGGTCCTGCGCACGGCGGATGCCCTGGGCACTGCTGGGGGCTGGTCCCAGGGGGACACTTGCCGGGAATGGGAAGGGAGGAGAAGGCAAAGGGTCACCAGGGTCCCAGCACCGAGAGCCGACTGCTCCATCCCCGGCAGCACGGGCGAGCACATCGTCCCCAGGAGCCGCCGCCGCATCCCAGCGCGGGGCTGGCCCGTGCCTGCCGGTCCCAGCGCGTGCCGGAGCGCGTCGCGTGTGAGCCCGCCGAGCCGTCCGCACGGAGCACATCTGCCTGCAGAAACGCCGGAGTCTGGCGAACGCAACTGTCTCGCCAAGTCAGCCAGACAACAGTAAATCCAGCTGAGCTCTCTGAATTAACAGTCTAATTCTTTAGGAAACGGGACAATAAATACTTCAAAGAGCTCCTAAACACAAACATCTTTTACTTTGACTCGTGTAAGCAATATGGTAATTCAGATTAAACCGCACAGACACCTAGGCACGTTCATCTTTCTTACTTGTGCTTCACAAGCCCCTCGCACCTGAGCGGTGCTCTCTGCCAGGCCAGCATCCCAAGCCTGCTCATGGTTTTTTTCTGAAGCACCGAGCTTTGACTTTCTGGGAGATCCCACTTCCTTATTTTCTGGCTGTTCTTGGAGTTCTTTGCTGTGACCATGAGCTTTTTCCTCCCCATCTGCTCTCCAGGACATCTTTCCGAGATTTCTCCCACCCAGCTCCGAGACCTGCCTGGCCCTTGCCCCTGCCAGCCACCCTCCCGGCTCCCAGCAGAGGGTCCACGGTCACCGTCACCGTCACCTCCTCCTCTGCGACCGCTGCAGCCCTGGGATGGGAGCGAGGAGAAAGCATCGTGCAGAACGGAACGGTCTTTCCCAGAAACCTGTTTACTTTCCAAACTCCGGTTACCACAGCAACACGACACAACCCTTCCTCTGAAATCTCTCCCTCCCCTTCTCGGCTTAAGATCTGTAGCAAGAGTGCGGATGCGGAACCAACACATTGCTTCAGTCAATGTTTTTGTCTGTTTTTTCCTATAAACACACACCAAATACGACGTGCGAAACTCAGCCGTGCTAAGTGGGAAAGCTGAGTTTTATAGACGCATCCTGCGCTGGCGTCAATGCTGAGCGCTTCCCGCGGGAGCAGCAGCTGGAAGCGGGGCGCCTACAGATGTGCTCGGCCGCGGGACCCCAGACGTCTCACGGGCAGAGGAACCCCTGCCAAAGCAGGGTCCCAACACACCCCAAAAGCCTTGGGCTGGCTCCAGCCGGAGGGAGAGGATCCCACCCGGAGTGTCCCTGGAGCATCCCGGAGAGCCAAGACACATGCCTGCTGCTGGCGCGTGCGGAGCCCACAGCCGCCCTGGGACAAAGGGACACCCAGGCGTCCTGCCCAGGGGACAGCCCCAGGTCCCCCGGGAGACCTCCGCTCTCCGAAAGCCAGACCCCCACCAGGGGCACGATGTCAGTTCCATCGCCCGAGCAGGGGGTGCAGAAGGGAAAACAAACCACGGCAGGACCCGACCCTGCAGCGTTCGCCCAAACTCCATCTGCTCCAGGAGAGCAGCTCCCTGCCTCCCAGCAGAGCCCCCTCTCCCGCCACAGCATCCCAAGTGCTGCCCGTGGTCGCGGTGCACAGACAGATGAGCACCGAGAGATGCTCCATGACACCTAAGAAACGTTTCCCGAACAGGCGCTGGCTCGAGAGGCTGCCAGCTCAGCTCCCCCGCTCTCCGTGGGACGGGTCCCAAACCCGACCAAAGCCTCCCTGGTCCCACTTCACCGGATAACGAGGTTTTTTCTGATACTGCAGTGGGATTTTTTTTTTCCTTTAATACCAACAGCTGACACATTACTAGCAAAAAGAAGAGTTCACAGAATAAACTTCAGTGCATTAATTATTGAGGGATATAATCCAAATTTATTTAATGAATTAATAATAAGTCATAGGGGTATTTTAATAATGAAATACTTCTAGTTGTGTTTCAATAATTACGGCTGGCTTTCATAATTACAATGCTGCAGTGAAAATAAAATCAAAATCAATTAGGGGGTAGCAATTCTGTCCCCGGAGTGCCCTGTGCATCTCTTATCTAGATCAGGTTTAAAGGGACACAATGAGAATCGATGATGGTTTAAACTCCCAGCGCGCAACGAGTTCTCTGCTTCGCCACTGGAAAGAAGTTGGGGTTGCCCGGCGTAGAGCTCCCCAGGAGAGGAGGAGTAGCTCTCCTTAGGGAATTTGGGAAGGGCTCAGCCTCACCCATCCCTCCGGAGCCGGGGCAGCTCCAGGCAGGGCTGAGCCGTGTCCCCGCCGGTGCCCAAGCCCGTGGCTCCGTCCTCGCCTGCTCCTCTCCGCCTGCACCCGCACCGCTCCCACCCCGGCACGACTCCCCTGGCCAGCCCCCCCTCTCCCTATTCCCTCCAAAATAACCCCACTGGATTTTGTTCCATTTGCTGCCTTCAGAGCTCGTGTTTGCCAGGTTTCTTTTCTGCAGGAGCATTAGAAATTTCCTTTTAAAGAAAACCTGCAGCTTTCCATTGGTTCCAGGCGCTGGAAACTCTGTCGGGGTCGTTGCCTCCGGCTGCGGGGAGTGCGGGGACCCAGGGCACGGGAGGGACAGAGCCAAAGGGAGCCCACGCCGCTGGTTCCCACCAGCTTTGTTTGTTCAGAGATAACGCTCCCAGGGCGTTTTTCCGCAAGGGCAGACGGAGCATCCGTATCTCCCTCCCATCTCAGGGAACCTTCATCCCACCCTCCGGCTCAGCTGCTGAACTGGGGAAGCAGCTGGGTTTCTTTAACCTTTTTTTCATCTCAAGAAAGAGTGTTTGGGGTTGGAAAGAGCTCCCAGTTCGGCTTGTTGAGTCAAGTTGTCACTTCCAGCAGCTGGGATCCCTCGCGAAGGCTGCTGCGCGCCGCAGCTGGGCTGGAGGCAGAACACAGCCCATCCATCCTTCAGCTGCGCCGGCAACCCCGCAGCTGAGCTCCGCAGAAACCCCCGGATCCTCCGGCATCTGGCTGCCAGGCTCTGCCGGCAGCTGGGACCCTGGTCCTGCTGCTGGGGCGGGTGACACCATGTCCCGACACTGCCCCGGCGTTCGCCCCCGCCAGCCCAGCCACCTTCCAGGCACCCAGCGGGTCCTGCCCCGGAGAAGCCCCACTGTGGGGTGGGGGTTTGGGCTCCAGCACCAACATCCCCTCAAGTGCAGTTGGCTCTCCGGGATGCGCAAACAAGGAGATGGCACTGACCCCCCCCGAGCAGCAGAGCCGCGCTGCGGGACAGCGGCACGGACAGAGCAAAGGGATGAAGCTGAAAAGGTTACCGGGAAAGAACGGGCTGGGAACGCTGCTTTTGGCATTTTTGGGGGGATTCCTAAGTGGCGGGGCTGGAGTGAGCCTTTCCTGGTTGATGCCTTGTCTCTGCTGCGAGAGGAGCTGAGCTCCGCGGTTCCCTCCTGCCGGCACCAGGCTGAGGATGCCCGGTCGGATCCGCCTCTGTGCGCGCGGAGAAAGCTCCCTGGGCAGCTGCCAGGCTTGTGTGTGGTTCTCCATCCTTTAACACGTACCTGCTAGACTCGGGGCTGCTCCCGCGGAGGGTGTTTGAAGAACGTGTGTGTGTCCCCCTCCCCAAACACGCTGCAGGCAGGAGGCTCCAGGCTGCGGTTCCCACGACCTGGGGGTCTCACGCAGAAACAGCCAAAATGCAGCACGGGCAGGGGGCTGCCCAGAGCAGGGAGGGACAGAGATCCCAGCGTCACAGAATAAGAGCCTTAAAACAGAAATTCAAGGAAAACACGAGGGCAAAGCATTCATACGCAGAGGTCAATCGGGCAATAGAATAATTTATCCAGAGAGACGTCGTCACCAGGGGCTTGAGCACAGAGATTTGACACTTGGAGAAGGAGGGACGAGGGGCTCCAGCGCTGGTGTGAAGAACGGGTTTGTGCCCGAGGAGATGCGCGACAGGAGAGCGCTGGGCGCTGCTGCTCGCCCGGATGCCTGTGACATTTTCTGCGCCGCCTCAGCAGCACCGCAGAGTGCCCCCAGCTCGATATGGCTTCATTGAAAAAAAAATGAATGAGACATTGGTGGTTGTGTCCTGTGCAATTTAAGGCGAGACCAGCATCACCTGTGAGTTAATCACCCCCCGTTACCTGAGAGTTAATTGCCACCATGTAATTACACACTCAGCGTGCAAACTCCCATCACATGCCAACCCTCCGCAGCCGTGTACCTTGATGTCACCCTGCCCGTGAGCTCTTGTATTTTGGAACATAGGTGGAATATAACGCGCTGTGCTTTACAGCAGGGACCATTACTGAGCAAATACCCGTAATTCTGTCCTCTAAACCGCCGCGCAGCTCACCCTCGTCCCTTCGCTCGGGCAGCAGCCAGGAGCGGCTGTCAGCAGGGAGGGTGGGCTGTAATCCGGGGAGAAAACACAAAAAATCAACCAAATCAACCTAAACCAGCTGCAACGCGGGGTTTGCTGTACCACAGCTTTGCAGTTATACTCAGAGGACCCAAAATACTCACACTGAACAACCCACGTACCTTTGCAAGGGGAAATAGCGGCGAGTTAAGGAAAAGTGGGCTTCCATTTCTGACTTTATATCTGTCACTTAGAAAACAGTCCCTGGGATGACACTCCAGCGCATCAGTTATCCCTTCGCAGGACCCTGCTTCGAGCTGCTGCTCACACCACAGACTGTCCTCCAAGCTCCCCCGGCTCCACGGCCACTCCGGCTGGAGCCCAGCTGGACAGTGGGGATGGAGGAACTGCGAAACCATTTCTTGCTGAAACGCCTCCAGCCGCTCGGATGCACGCTCCGCCACGGGAGACCCGGACCAGGTTAGTTTTGCTGCGAGCACTTTCCAAGCAGACATCAGTCAAGCTTGCTGCCAGAAGAGCAGGGTCCTGGCTCTGCAGCCCCCACCTCTGCCTGGGACCTGCAGCCCCGCAGCCCCTCGGCTCGTTTCCTCAGCTCGGGCCATGCCAGAGGCGGGTAAATCACACACTGCGCTCCCGGCGTGGCGGTGCCCTGCAGGCACTGGAGAGTGCCAGCACCTCTGCTGGGAGCGGGAGAACGCCGAGCATTGCTGCTCAGGACACGAACCGCTGCTCTGCTAGGGCAGGCTTTGCACGAGAAGCAAAACTCTCGTTGGATGGAGGGAGCAGCCCTTCACCGTGAGATGGTCCAGGGCTGGAGCAGGGGCTGTGGGGGTCTCCATCCCTGCGATAGCCCCCACCCCTCTGGAAAAGGCACGGAACACCCTGCTCTGGCTGGGAAGTTGGATCTCGCTTCAAAGCCAACCCTCCTCTGAGCAGGGCGCAGGACCGAGCATCCCAGCCTGGGATGAGGGATGGCACCGTGCCGCCTGCCAGGCAGCATCCTCCCTGGGTGGCGGCTCCTCCGACGGCACCGGCTCTGCTCCTCCTTCCCCACCGCACGGGAAGGGGCCGTGTACAGATAATTGATGCATTTTTAACTTGCAAATGCGACACAAACTTCCCTCAGGAACGTCTAATTCACATCTTAAGTAACAAAAGGGCTCAAATCCCTTTCTTGCCTACTTAGTCATGCTGCATTTAGTATAAGCGAGATGAAATGCTAAGCTCAGGGAAGATCAGAGAGAAATTGTATGATTTCCACATTATAGGATAATTCCATGGCTGACTTACCCAAATGTGCGAGATGAGACGCCACACTCAGGCAACGCTCACGGTGCAGAGCTGAACCCTGGATCTGAGAGTCAAAGGAGAACGGAGCGAGGGGGGAGCAGGAGAATTACAGAGGGGGTCTGGGAGCATCGCGGCACAAACGAGAGCAGAGGAGAGGCACTGAGCTGCTGGAGCCTGGCTGCAGCAGAGAAAAACGCTTCAGAGGGACCGGAGGAGACGCTGGCCAGGTCTCGGACAAGCAACCCCTCCAAGGTGAGCTCAAATGTATGGAGTGTCCCCGCTACCCCCAGCAGCCCACCACCCATTGCTCTTGTCTCTGAGCATCACTCACTGCCACACAGGCAGGGACCAGCAGAGCAAGGCAGCGCAGGGGCCAGCTGCAGTCCCTGGAAACCCTCTCTTTCTATATTAAGTTTTTTACTTTTAAAGCACATCTCGCCCTTTACACCGCAGCAGGTGCTGCCGATGCCCCGTTCACAGCCTCCTGACCAGCCACTCCAGGGATTCACCTGCTCCGCAAGGTCCGGATGCTACTTTTCCTTCCCACTCCTTCCATTTTCTTTTGTTAATCAAACTGAGATTTATCTCAAACCGGAACATCTTTCCAGAACAGAAGGCTCAAACGTTTCATTTTGACAATGTTGAAACCAAGCCTTTATTTTTGCCAAAAATACCCCTTTCACTTTTTATTATGTCCCACTAGTCACCAGATTAAATCCAAATTAAAAATATTGTCACTCATCCCAGAACTGTATTTTTTTGGAAAGCAAACTATTTGTTAAAATTCATTGCCCAGCTCTTGCCAGTCAGCCCCAGGCACACGGGGAGGGAGCCGGAGCCTCTTCCCAGCCCTTTGCTCCCCACCCATCCAGAGCACACCTCTGCCGTTATCCCAGGCTGGGACAGCCCCAGCAAGCTCCCACTGCCCTCCCCACCTCTCAGCATCATTCCGTGCTCCTGCAGCCGCTGCTATTTATCTCACCACGCCATCCCCGGTGATTGTATATCTGCTCCAGCTGTGTCCCCCAGCTGTGGCCATCTCCAGCCCAAGCCTGGCTGGGGTGAGCCTGGCATCCAGCCCTTTCCCCCTGCAAAGGCCCTGGGAGGACGCAGCCTTGGGGGACAGAGCACACGGGGAGGGGGCTTGATCCCTGGGGGATGCAGCTGGGGGGGTTCCTGGCCGGGGACCGGGTGGGTGCTGCGACCATCATCCTCCGCATCCCCTGCACGAGAGACACTCGTAGCCACTCATCTTGCAGCCCAGCACAATTTAATTATCAGCTTGGAAGCCGTCCAGCAGAGCACAGAAAGTCAACCCACTGCAGTTGTTTAGGTATATCATTGCCCTGCTAATTGAGTTTGATGGGAATTTCAAGAGGACTTTACCATATTTTCCTTAAGTGCTGTTAGGTTTAACTCTTCCTCATTCTGCGTGTCGCTGATGGCAGAGGAGGGGCGGGAGGGAGACCTCCCTTATCATCCTCAGATGATAACTGGGGAGATGAGTCCTTCCTGAGCCACGAGAGCCAATTCCCGTTTACGGAGCATCGCTCCGGGCGTTAACTCCTGCGGAACTACAGCCACAGCTCCCCATCGGTGTTTGCACAGAGGATGCTGAGCACGAGGATCCCCTTAGTGCAGGCACCGAGACCAGCCCCAGCGACGCGGCGGAGCCAGAGGATGCGACAAACAACTCCCAAGCAATGTTCCCCCCGAATCATTTCACCTCCAGGAAAAATTCACCCCGCTGCGATACCCAGCCCAGCGCCGAGAGCCCCAGCTGTAACCAGAGAGCCCAGATCCCTATCTCCGCGAGCCAGGAGCCGTGGGAAGCAGCAGGATAAAGGGCGCTTTGTGGGGGTGGCACCGTTCCCACAGCGCCTGCACAGCCGCGGCTGCGGCACCTGCACGCTCCGGGGTCCGGATCGGGGCGGGCAGCGACGGTGGAAGCCCCCAGCGTGGGGGAACCTCCCAGGAAAGGGGGGATGGTTTTCTGGAAAGAGAGTCTGCAATAGGGGAAGCTCATATATACTGTCTGTACGGTTGGTATCTACACTCTTAAGGTGCAACGAGACTAAGAAAATGAGCAGCAAGCAGCTGCAGCCACCAACGTGGGTCCAGCCTTTGCTGGTCACCCCCTCGCTCGAATTTTGTTTTTCAATAAGTGCGAGGCAGTTTCAGATCTCCCCAGTCGCCGGTCCTTGACTCGCGTTGCTCACCCAGGGCTCCATCACCCCGCGGAGCATCCGCAGCATCCCCCTGCCCGGCAGCGGCCGGTCCAGCGTCCCTCCTGGCGCAGAGCCCGGGAACGGTGCCAGCCTGACGATATTTGCTGTGACGTCCGCTCGCCATCCACCCCAGCTCCCAGCCACTTTTCTTTCCACATCAGGAGCGATGGCAGAGGCACACGTAATCCTCACTGGCACCAGATTCTCCATTTCGAGTTTGAATGATGCTGCCACAAACATTTATTGTCACAAAAGAGGTTATTCAAACACAAGCAATTAGGCAGCTATATTAGCATATTTTTCATTGTAATATTACAACAAAGGGTATATTCCTCCCAGTGAATGTATTTATAGGCTTTCGCAGCTAATATTTGTTTAAATGATTAATATGTTTTTCAAATACATGTGACAAGTGTGGCAGAAATATTTTTATCTCCGCAAACAACGTTCTGAAAGGCAAGAGCTCACGAGCCTCCAGGAGGGCTGTTTTCCAGGTTCAACAGAGTTTTTCATACGAAATTAAATTTTTATCATAATAAAATCCAAGAGAAGGGCTTTCTGCGAGGAATGTTTAGAAACAGATTGGGGCTGCGAGACCTCCGCCCCAGCCCCGTCCCTCCCCGTACGGCACGTTCCCGAAGAGCCCCCGGACTATCTCTGCGGTTGGTTGCTGTCTGCGCTCAAAGTGTGCACAAAGCTCCCGCTCCGGTAAGAAAATCCCAACGTGCCGATGGTTAGGAGCACGGCTTGGGGCTGCTCTGCGTGGCACAACTCTTTAACCAACACTTTACACTGACTGAGCGCCCTTCGCACCGGGGGACGCGGGATTTTAACCGAAATTCTGGTGCGTGGTTTGCAGGAGGCACCTTCCTGTGTGCAAGGGACACCCAGGGACAGGGAGCCTGGTGGACTCTGGACCTGCCCTGCCCCAGCCCCCCTGCAGCCCCCTCCTCCCCGGGACCCACCGGTTTGGGTTTCCAGTGCTGCAGAGCTGTGAACGTTGGTGAAATCCTCACAGCAGCTGACACCTTGCAGCCGCGCTGGAAATGCGGTTTTCCGCCATTCCCGCTATCTGCAGCAAGGGTAAACTCACAGGCAAATCCGTGACCCTGGATTCTTTTGAAAATTCTCCAAACAGAGACTTGAAAATGCATGGTTTTGCTCAACATCACCCTGTTTGTGTTGGTGTGAGGCCAAAATCCATGAAAAATAGCACGTATGCCAAAAAAATCAATTTTATATAATAAATACAGATCATTTGGATGTTTCTTGCCAAAAACAATGCAAACATATACATCCTTCACGATTCTTATCAGAGCGCAGCTGAATCTTTAATACACTCCACTGACAAGCTCCTAAAAGGCAGGAACATGCTGTTCAATGGTTAAAGTTTCCTCGTTTCCACCCGCCACAACGGCTTTTAACGGTCAGGATTGTGAAATGCAGGTTAATGCAAAAATTAATAAACCCAAACCCAAAGATTCATTCTAAGTAAAAACCTATTTTTAATGAAGAAACGTAGGACCTGGTAGCAAAGTGCGTATATAGCTGGCAGCACCAAAATTGCTTTATTTTGCTGCAAAAACGTTCACCGAGGAGTAGCTGGTGTGAGTCCTGCACTCCCAACGATCTCATGTATTAGAGGCACAGAAGCACGTCAGGGCGCTCGGCAGCATCCTGTGCCATTTTCCGGAACACAAACATGTTGCTGCAAATAGTTTAAATTCTCTATTACAACCCAGGTGGAATAAATAAAATATTCCATCTGCCTAATGTGACATGCAGATCAGACCCCTGTGGGCAATCCTGGAGTTTGCAAAGGTGCATATGGGATGCTCCAGCAAATCTAATAAATGTAAAGGAGGTTGTTTTATTTTTTGAAATAACCTTTATGTTATCCCTGCTATAAATTATGTAAGAGGATGCTACTGAAGATGTGACACACACGCTCACAGGGGAACGCCAGCGTGCTCAGCGCCATGCCAGGCGCGCGGAGGATCCCTCTGCAGCAGAAGCAGGATCGGTGCTCGGGACCAAGGACGGCAGAGCTGCTCGCTCCGGCCCCGCTGATGCTGGAGTGATTCCCTTCTACAGCTCCATCCACAAAACGTCCCTCGGGCTGCTGTCGGGGCTGGATGGGGTGCAGCCGGGGGTGTTCTCCCCATCCCACCCCCCCGTAACTCCCTGCTGCGGGAACACGCACCGCCACCCGTACTGGTGGTACTGGTTTCCTCCAGCTTTCAGGGAAAAAAATAAATAAGCAAATAAATAAATGAATCAGGGTTATTTTTTCCAGAGCTGAAAAAATTGTGCTGAGAAATTATTTCCTCTCGATCTGGGGAAGGTAAATGATTTTCCCCACCACTGCCCAGTTACAGCAGCGCTGGCTGCTCCTCCTGCGCAAGCAGAGCTGAAAAAGCCGTTTGAACTCGGCTCTGGGTAGTTTGAGTCTTTATTTTTTTTTTTCCTTCTTTTTTAAAGCATTGCTAATAGTTGGAGAGGTTGTGTTTCACAGCAAAGTTTGCAAGAACTAAAAGGGGGCATGTAACTGCTGGTGGTGGTGCCTAATGAGGTGTGTTTGAAATATTGAAGTATATGATAAACCATTATGTAAATGAAATTCATTGATAGCTCTGCTATGAAATCGCTCTGGTAGCAGAATAGTAGATAAACACGGAGCTTAGAAGGTGTCATTTATTCATCCTTTAAATGGTTCCAAGTTTCTAGTGATTCATTATCATTCAGCAGAAACCAACAAGAACATCAGTTTCACAACCAAACTCCAAGGAAAGGCTCCGGGACTCTGCAAACAGCCGCGCTGAGGTTTTCCGAACCGGGTCCTTCTCCTCCAGCGGCGAGGGAAAATTCAGCCTGGGGCTGACCGAGCGCAGCAGGGACGAGAGGAGCTTGTGTGGGAAGGGGATAACGCACAAGACCAAAGGCTCCTGCCGCTGCCCCTTGCTGGCCCCCAGCACCCAACGATGGAAACTGGAAACGGCGTTTGCTGCGCTCCCCCCGCTGCCACCCCGGCTCCACGCGGCAGGGACCGCGCAGCCCCAGCGCTGGTCGGCTCCTGCTCCTGGTGCATCCCCGGGGAGGAAGGCTGGGCTGGCCCGTTCTGCGTGGCCGTGGCGGTTCATACACAGCAGCACATCGCACCTTCGCCGTTTCTGGCGTTACCCGAATCTTTGCAAAGAACTGCAGGAAAAGCTGCTCCTGCTGCAGGGCAACGGCTGCAGGGCGTCCCGCCAGGACCCTGGGTGAGCCGCCGGGGCCACAAGCAGGATGTGGCCACCACAGCTGTCCCCATGGCCCATGAGCCCACCGTGGGCACGTGCTGCCCCGGCCACAGGAGTGGGGGACACCGGCGTCGCCGCGGCACAGGGTGGGCACAAGGGGTTAATGCTCCCGCAGCCGCCAGCCAAGCGTGCTGGGAAGGAGACAACCCGCTGCTCTGAAACTAATTTTACAGCTTAACTCCTATCAAATATCCTGGGCCCCCCTCAAAAACCCTCTTTGAGAGGAGAGCTCCGAGCCCGTTGGAAAACCCGTGGCGTGTTTGGATTGGCAAGGGTTCTGCCAGACGGTGGGAGTTATAAATAAACATCTCAGCGGGGCTGGAAAAGTCCGGCTCATTCTGCCAGCCCGAGACGGCGTGAGTGCCTCTGCGCGGGGTCGGTCCCTCGCTGGAGCCCCTCCATCCCATTACATAAGCCCCAAACAGGACATGACTGCATGTGTGCGAACAACTCGTGTTACAGGAACAGCAACTCCTATTCACCGGGAAAATTGCCGGAGCTCTCAAAAGGCCCCTTTTCTCGCAGCCTTTCAGCCAGCGGAGCCCAGGGAGCTGCCGTGGGCATGGCCAGGGACAAAACACGGCTCATGCCCTGGCACCCGTGGCTCCTGGCTGGAAGCGTTGTGCCGGAGCCGGAGCTGCCGCAGGTGCTGGGCAGGGACACGGCTGGGACAGGGCTGCTCCCGTCACACAGCTCCACAGCATCACTGCGTACCCCCTGCCCCTCGGCGCCGTCCCACACCCGCTGTCCCTGGTCCCCTGCCCGGTCTGCCAGCCCGTCCTGCCCGTGCCGGCGCCGGCACGGTGAGCAGACCTTGGCTGATGTATGGTGCGAGCAGCGCCGGCGCGGTGAGGGATTGCAGCCATCCTTCACCAAATGCCGCTGCTGCCGTGATGTGTTATTGCAATACATCACCGGCGCGACGGGCGGCACGACCACGATCCGGCAGGTGCCCTTCATCAGGGCATTTAATTCTCCAGCTCTCAGCTTTTCTCCTTCCCCTGGAAAACAACGGCTGTGTCTGCAGCGCGTGGGCTGGGGGGTTCCCAGGTCGCCCCATCCCGGGGTGGGGAAGGGGCAGCAGCAGGTTCAGCAGCAGCACAAGCCCCCGGCCCTGCGTGACGAGGTCGGACCATGGCTCTGGCTGTGAGCTCTCCCCACAGTTTAAAAGTCACCCTGGTTTATCGATCCTGCCTTACCTTCCCTTTCGGAAGATGAGTTTTCCCCAAGTCCCACGTCTACACCTGACCCCATCCTGCACCATTCTGCACCACTTTGCACGTGCAAGCAGGGACCGTGCGTGGTGGCTCTGTGTGGCAGCGTGCCTGTGACGGCTGCTGGGATCCGCACGCTGGACCGAACCCACCGTCCCATCCCCTGCAGCTGGGCTGGTAACCTCCCAGCACCCCGCAGAGCGGAGCCTATCGATAACTTTGTTCATTGGCACAAACTGTGTGAATCCTGCCATCATCTGCTGCAACCGCGTCTGTCCTCGTCCCCGGGACCACTGCGGCCACCGGGTCCCAGCACGTCCCCTGCCCCGCAGGGTCACTGTCCCCCACCAGCCCTGCTGGGACAGCCGCCACAACACAAACTCCTCCGAGGCAAAGCCACCCTGCGGCTCCGGGGCACACGGCGTTCGTCTGCAACTGCTTTAGAGAGAACCCGAAAATACATTTCTCCCCCCCAGTTTCAGGGTTCCTCTGGTCCTGCTCAGGGTCCCCGGCTCCTCGTGCCAGCACAGGGCAGCTGGGAGGGCTGGTGCCCCGCAGTAACGGTTCGGTGACGTTCTGGGGATGCTGGGGAGAGCTCTCCTCATTCCCATGCTGCGGAGCAGCTCATTGCGTGCTGGAATTGCAAAGCACTCGCTAGTCCTGCACACACACGGCCCCTGGAGAGCCCTTCCCAATTAATAATCATTAACATTCACCGCTTCAATAAGGGAAATGATTTCTGCATCGCCGCAGAGGGCTGGCTCTTTCTGCCAGCCAGGCAGCGTGTCCCAGGCGCCGGCGCTGCGGCAGCCACGCGCGTCTGCGGGGCACGAGCAGGAGCGGCGGAAGCGTGGGTCCTGCAGATATTCATCTATTTAATCGCCACATGCTCTCGTGTTTATCTTTCACCCGCTCAGTATCCCTCCTGGCCAAGCGGATGACCCCACGGTGAGCGCAGGGCTTTGGGAACGCTCGCCCTGCCTGGGGCAGGTTTGGAACCTGCAGCTTCTCTGGGAGGAGGAGGAGGAGGAGGACTTGCTCCTCGGTGTTCTGAACTGCAGTCAGCTTGCTTTCGTAACGTGCAGCAGAAACCCAAAACTGGCACAAGAACCATCCCTGTGTGTTTACTTTGCGGGAAAATTTCGTCGTGCATCTGTTGGCATGCAGATTTTAAAAGTTCATCCAATATTAATCATGCGGCCATTTATATTTGTGCACGACCCGTTGTTCATCCGCTGTTGGCACTTGGATATAAAATTGCACTTCTCATTTTAGGCGCTGGAGTTTGCCAGGTGTATTTTTGCAAACTAATTTTTTTTGTCCTGTTTTTCGGAGGGTGGAAGCGTCAAACCAGTGCTCGGCAGCTCAGGGACGGGACCTCGTGGCATCCCCAGCAAACCAGCCGGCGATTCCCAGAGCGGTGCTGACGGGGGTCCAGGGTGGATCCACTGAGGTCTGGAGCAAACAAAGCCCAGGGTACCACCACTCCGTGCGGTGCTTCTCCGCAGTGACCTTCTTAAAGCCCCCCTTACTGCTGTCACCCTCCTGCTGAAGCCGGATGTCCCCCAGCCTCCTCTGCACGTGGCAGCGAGCAGCTCATGCTCTGCCGGAGCCCGTCCCCCGGTTCGTGGCTTTGCCCGGCCGCGCAGGAGCAGGCACACCAGTCCCAAACCTCCCGCCCCAGCTGGGAAAGCAGCTCCCGAACGAACCCCAGCTGCACAAAGCTCATTGTCACAGGCTTCCCCGGTCCCTGACGGCAGCAAAGCTGCACCAGCCTTGGGGCTGGGGGGCAAACGGGCATGTCACGCTCAGCGCTCAGGGCATCAGGGGCACAGGGACAAGGGACAGGGTGACAAACAGCTCGTGAGGCCAGGCTGCGTGCCAACGGCGATGCTCGGCGACAGGGATGCCTCCCAGCAGGCTGTGTCTGGGAGCAGCGCTCACGCCAAGTGCCAGGGCTCGCTGGGAACGGGTCATTCACGCTCGAGCTGGAATCCCCGTCACATCATATCGCTTACAGCTAATTAGCAGGCTCCGAGCACAATGCAGCAAGACACTGGTTCGTGCAGAAACGGGTAAATCGGGACAGCCCTCAGCACGGCGTTTGCCGAGTGCTGCAGAAGCAGAGCCCGCATTCATCCCCCTGCCTCCCCTCTCGGCGCGTAACCGCAGGCAGGGCTCGGGGCTGAGCTACCCAGCGCCGGCTCAGCCCAACAAGCGACAGGTTATGCTGGGAGGCTGCAGGAAACCGTTCCCCGAAGAAAGGCTGCATTGATCCGCAGGGGCAGGGCACCTTTTCCCACCCACCACCACGGGGCTGGGCTCCTCAGGATTTCTGGATGTCCAGGCAGCGGCAGGAGCCGAGCCAGCCTCTCCCCTCGTCCGCAGCCGCGGTGCCACCGTACATCGCAGTGTCCAAAGGCCACCGAGGGGCTGCGGTGGCAAAGCCACGCTGCTGCGGAGACGGCAGAGCAGCCCCCATGGCTGTGCCGTACCACCGGGGCCATATGGAAACGCCATAAAAAATAAAACCAAATGGGTGCTTAGCTCCCCTGGAGCACACAGAGGGGCTGGGGAGCATCTCTAGACCTGTCCAAGCAGGACACACCAGGAGGGTCTGGAACCCAGCAGGCAGGTGGAAGCAGAGGAGGAGCCCCTGGTGCCCCAGGAAGGCAGGGGTCTGGGCTGCCGAAACCCAGCGCGAACACGCAGCCAGCCACCCAAACCGCTGGGAGAGCAGAGGCGTCCCCCAGCATCCCTCCCTGCCCAGCCTGGCACCCCCACGGTCTCCCATCGCAGGGGGTGGGAGAAAGG
>WKFP01014675.1:54809-64930 GCA_011057875.1 Pterocles orientalis | reverse complement strand
CCCCCCGGCAGCGGCAGCCGCAGAGCCGCGCACGGAGAGCAGATGAAAAGGTCGGTCTCGCTGCCACTTGTAAACACTTTGAAAACATTTCCACGGGTTTCCTGGCTGCGCTTTCCTGCCGCGGAGCCGGGGAACAAACGCGCTCTGTCAGCCCGCGCTTGGTTCAGGCGGTATCGATCAAGACTTTTTTTTTCGTTTTCTGTTTTCTATTAATTGTTATTATTTCTGCCAGTCCGGGTTATTTGCCGGAATCAAAGGAATTATTTCTCTTTAGCCAAAGGTAGCGGCTGTGGCAATGGTTGGGCTCCAGGGTATCTCGGAGCGGGGTCACCTCGCCGTGCCACGCGCTGGGCGGCCGCATCGCGGCAAATTTGCTCTGTGCGTTCAAGAAGGTATTTCTCTGGAGAGATGCTGGGTGAGCAATTTAACTAATTACTTGCAAAATCATTCTTTCGCTTGACAATAACAGCTACCACCTGTTCTGCACCTTGGTCAAACAGTTCCCTCGTTTGTTCCTTTCCCCGCCTGGGGAAGTGAGAAACGCTCTATTTTTGTACGAGTTATTTCTGCACAGCCGCTCTCGATACACGAATAAAGAGAGCGCTCCTGCCGCAGCCAAGGACGTCGGTCACTTTTGAAAAGCAGTTTTATTGCACTTGCGCAGAAGCAGAAATTGCGGCAGGAAAACCCGGGGCTGGAGGAGACAGAGAGCAGCTCCCCCGCCGCCTGCTCCGCTGGGGAGGTGTCCCGATGGCCCCAGCCTCAAATTGTCAGGGTTTCTTCAACAGCCGTGCCAAGCCATCACCTAAAACATCCCGAGGAAACACAAGCAGCTAAACCCAGCCCGGTGAGACCCCCCGACGTTCCCCACGCTGACCCAAGGTGTTCACACTCTGGCACTTGGGAAAAAACACAACCCCAAACCAAATAGTGGCAATGGCAACGGAGGGGCAACCAGCACGTGTGAGCGTGTGAGCCACCAGCCTCCGGACCCCGCGCTCACGCTGCATCCCGTGGGACGGGCTCTCGTCCCCGCGGAGCCACGCGCATCCTCTGCGGCCACGGCAGCCGCGGGCACACGGCAGGAGCAGGTTGCCTCGGACGTGCCGGGTCACGGCGGCTTCCGAGGGCCAGATCCGGGCACTCGCGGCCACCCAGCCCCGACCGTTCCCAGCTCTCACCACACAGAGCTCTCTGTCCTGACACGGGGCTCTGGGAAAAGCCAAAGAAACGAGCAAAAAAAAGCCATTTTTGAGGCTGAGGCTATTTTGAGTGCTGGCAGATTATATTGTAATGCAGCCCAAGTGCCAAAATACACTATGCTTGGGGGTATGTAAACTGATTCCCAAAAAAAAAAAAATCTTGGGACTTTATTCCACTGTCCTGTCCCTCCGTCTGACACAGAGCCAAGCCCTGCACAGCCCAAGCACCACAGCCTATTAGAGATTTTGCTCTAAGCAGCTTGAGAGTGTTTATTTGGTGTGCAAAGAAGATTGGAGCTGGGAAAAGCACAAAAAGGATTATTCTGTTTATCGCTCAGCTTTCCCTGGCCAATCTCTATTCATGGAAAAAGTCATTTACTCGGGTTATCCACAGGCTTTGCTCGCCAGAAAGTGTTGAAAACCCTGAAAATTAGGGAGATGCAGAATGGATTGGCAGAATGTAAGGCACTTAGGAGCATCTGACACCCAGCGACGCACAAGCCGAGCGCAAGGCTTTTCCAGTCCCAACTTTCCCCCACTGCTAATAAGAAACTGTCCAAGTCCCAGCACGTGCCAGTTAAACCCTTCCACAGGCCAAGCAATAATGAGATGGATTGTCACATCTGGGAGGCTGGTTTTTGAGAAGAAAATTAGAAACCAAAACATCAGATTGAGATAATGAGTTCTTCGTTAGTTCTTTTCTTTTAGCCTTTTGTTTTTTGTATAGTCCACAAGTGCTATTTGATTTTATTTCTATTGTAGCAAATGTGGAGCGGGGATCCGCTGGGCTCATGCAACAGCCACAGGCGGGGAAAAGAGGCTCAGGGGAGCAGGAGGGCTGCAGCCCCCGGCACACGGCATCACCTCTGAGCACACAGCCTGCCCCCGGCCGTGATGGAGGAGCTGTGCAGACACGCCACGAGGTGCAGCATGCCTCATCCCAAAGCACTGCACTACACCGAGAAGACAGACTGTTAGGCTGGGGTCTGAATCAGCACTGGAAATAAAACTCTGAAATTAAATCTTCTCCCTTTTCCCCTCCCCAAAAAAAAGCAAAATCCATCACCAGACCTTCTGGAGACAAGCAGCCACCCTGCAGCACTGGCTGTGCGCTGCCAGCTCCGCGGGACCCCAGCACAGGGCTGGTCTGGAACACGCGCGGCGGCTGCTCGTCCCCCTCTGGCCACCACTTTGCACCAGGGATGAAGCGGCCAGCAGCTGCCGGGCTGCAGAGCTGCCGGTCCCCTGGCATCAAGGAGCAGGGCTGGTGATGCCCAGGGCTGGTGATGTCCAGGGTGGGTGATGCTCGGGGCTGGCGATGCTCAGGGCTGGTGATGCTCAGGGCTGGTGATGCCCTGGGCTGGTGATGTCCAGGGCGGGTGATGCTCGGGGCTGGTGATGCTCAGGGCTGGTGATGCCCAGGGTGGTGATGCTCGGGGCTGGTGATGCCCAGGGCTGGTGATGCCCAGGGCGGGTGATGCTCAGGGCGGGTGATGCCCAGGGCTGGTGATGCCCAGGGCGGGTGATACTCAGGGCTGGCGATGCTCAGGGGTGGTGGTGCCCAGGGTTGGCGGTATCCAGGGCTGATGATGCCTGGAGCTGGCGATGCTCAGGGACCCCGGGGGGACCCCCACCCAGGGCTGCTAAGCCCATCAGCCCCCTCCCAGCCCGGCTCTCGCTGGAGCTGGCCAGACAGCTGGTCTGACACCACGAGTCCTCCCTGAAAAGAGAGATTGTTTCTCAAAAATAAATATTAAATAACTCTAAAATTTCAAATAATTCAGAGCTCTGCTATTTTCCATGCATTATGAAAATAAAATTGAGGGGAAAAGGTATGTAATACGTTTCCTATTTCCTGTTTCTGCAGCCCTGCATGTGCCCCGGGGGATCAGCACAAGTGGAATTATCTATCCTCTGGCTGGGAGCGTTCATTCCGGGCCAAAAACACCAAAAAAGTATGAACTAATCCCTACACAGAGCTAGGGAAGTGTGGGATCGCAGGCCAAATGCTGAAAAATGAGGCAATTTTCCCCATTTCAAGAAGTGACTAAAATCCCTCCGCTGTTTTCAGCACAAGCGCATTCTGTTCCACCCCAAACCACTTCAAGAGCCGGATCGCCTCTCCCGGGAGCCGCCAGCGAAGAGAGGCCGGGGCACAATGCAAACACTGTCTCTCTCCCCAGCCTTCCTGCGCCGAGAAGGGGCACTCCTCAGATATTGTTTCGTTTGCTCTGTGATGCTTGGAGCAGCTGGAAGGGCAGCATTAAATAAATTAAAAAGCATGGCAATACCGGAGCGAGATCTTTTGGAAACTGATAAACCCACCGCTGACGGTGGGATTAGCGCAGCACAAAAGCATCCCCCTTGTTCAGGGGGGAGACGTGCTGGAGACCCGGAGCTTGACCCTTCCCGAGAGGCACAAGCAGGACCAGCGCTGCAGCCGGAGCGGGGGGAAGGAGCATCCCCCCCTCCCGGAGAGGATGCTGCGAGGGGGCTGCCCATGGGGTACGGCCAGGCTGGGCAGCACGGCGGGGTCCCAGCCATCTCCCACCCCTGCAGCCCGCTCACCCGGGGGTCCTGCACGTCTGCAGAGCCCCATGCAGGGCACACAGCAGCCGCTGTCCTGGCCACGCACCTGCAGCCATGCAGAGCCGGGCGCACGGCTGCTGGGGCGGGGAGGGCTGGGGGAGGCAGGAATCGCGTCTCCTTCAAGCAAATACCTGCCAGCCAAAGGCAGGAGCCTGCACGAGATGCAAAAATTACAGGAATGTGATGCTCTGCTTGCGTAACTTCAAAAAAGTCCAGAAACACAGGAGTCAATAGTCACACACCGTGTCCAGAAACATCCAGCGAACACTGTGCAGTGAGTGCTTTAGCAGCTTGTGCTGGACAGGTAAGGGTAAACCCAAGCCTTTGGACACCAAATAACACCCGTGTGTGCTGGGTGTACTCTAACCACGTACCTGCGGCCAGGCTGACCACCCGTCCAGACCTTTCGCTCTCAAACGCATCTTTCAGATTTCCAAAGACCGGGAAAACGTACAAGGATGTGCGTGTTTACACAACTTGCTGTCTGGTCCAGCTTACCCAACTGCACTTCTAACCAGAAAAACGTATCTTTTCTTTAAACTTTGTGAGCTCGCGGATGAGAAGGTCGGTGTAGGAACCCCCCCTTTTCCATATTTCCTCCATTTAACGGGGCGGCTCCGTTACCTCGTCAAAGATCCTGCTTGTACCTTGCTTATTTAGAAAACAACCCACCAACCTTCAAAGAAACCGCTCAAGTTTCTCACCCTGAAAATGTTCAGAGTGCTCACCAGAATTAGAGTCCTTCCCCCGATTAACTCCGTTCTGGAGCAGGGGGAAGCTCCCACCCTTGGTTTTTATTGTTCTCACCTTTTAACAAAGCTTTGCAGCACGGAAGGATGGTTACAGAACCAGACCCCGCTTTGCGGAGCTGTCCCGGAGCACACGGACCTCCCGCGTTCTCCCGGTGTCGGACCCGGGCTGTGCCCCGTCTGCCCCCCACCCAAACCGCCTCCAACCCCCCGGTGCCGGAGCAGAGCCCGTGCCTCCGTCCACGCCGGCACTGCGGCTGCAGAGCTCGTGAAGCCGCATCAGGCGATGCCAGAAAAACGAAAAGAGAGAAATGATGGGAACGCAGAGCAAGCTCGAACAGAGCTGCGCCCTCCCCCAGCCCCTCCTGCCCAGGCTCCCATTTTCTGATCCCTTTTTTCCTTCGCTTTAATCTTCCCTCTGAGGTACTTGGCTTGGAGCAAAGCTAGGTCCAGGCCAAGTTTTGAGGCCCTTCAGACTCCAGACTTTTTTCTGTAGTCCTGTCTGAAGAAGAAGGGGGGGAAAAAAAATAAAAAAAAGTCGCTGCAGATTTTCCAGTGGGAAGAGAGTATTTTCTCTTCTCCCATAACTCAGACACAGCCAAAGGAATTTTTCTCAAGCTTGCAAACAATTCACCTTCAGGCAAACAACAAGCATGGAAAATTTAAGCCCAGCAGGTGAATGTTTGGGAAAATTTTTAGCCTATAGAAATTCTCATGTAACCTTAACTATAGGGGTCGCTGTATGGCACCCGACCATTATGCGGCACCTCCTCCGCGCAGCGGCTGCCACCGGCTTTCCCAAGGACAGCCACAAGTGCTGGCATGAGAAAATATGGTCTTGAAAAAAACCACACACCCATCCCCTTGAAAGCGCTGTGCATCGCCTGAGAGACGTCTCCGCATGTCGGTTCCCCCGCCGAGGGTCGCCCTCTGGATTGCTGCCTGCGCCGGCTGGGCAGGCAGGGACCCCGGGCAGGGACCCCGGGCAGGGACCCCAGGCATGGACCCTGGGCAGGGACCCCAAGCAGGGACCCCGAGCAGGGACCCTGGGCAGGGACCCCGAGCAGGGACCCCGGGCAGGCAGTGATGGGGCAGATTCAGCCTTGCCTAGCAGCCTGGACTCGGTGTATATATTTAAGTTAATCAGAAACAACTGAACCCCCAAGAGACTAATCTCACCGCAGCTAACTGGCCACCGCGGGACCATCGCGGGGAGGGCTGAAGAGCATCTTCGCAGCCCCATGATGTGAGCTACCATCTGAGCAAATGTCCCTGGAAAAAGGAAGCCAGCTGAGCATCTCCTTGGCAGAGCAGCAGCTCTGTGCCCCTGTGGCAGATCCACCGCGTCCCCTTCCCGCTACGTGGCACGGCCGCTCGTCTGATGGCGAAAATTTAAGCTCAGATAAAGCTCCTTTCTTCCCCCCCACTCCTTCCTCACAACATTCCTCCAGAAATACTCATCATTTTTATCAGAGAGCATCTGACCTCTGCTCAGCTGGCTGCACACCGGAATGGCAAGGGCAGCTTCATCCGCAGATGTTCTGGTGCAGCGACCAAGAGGAAAGAGCCCTTGGACCCAGACCTCGCCTTGGGAGAAGCATTTACCGGGCAGCGTGGCTTTGAGTCCCTCTAACATCCATCCCATCCCCTGCGCAGAAGCTGCAGGGAATGACGACGTTTGGCCAAAAAGAGAAGGAATTCCAGCACTGCTCAGAATTAACGAGTTGTCTCTCTACCCCTGCTCCGGGCTGCAGCCTCCCACGGGAGACACGGGGGCCCCTGAGCAGAACGGACCACGTGCACTGTGACGGACCACGCGTGCTGCGGTCCCCGCCGGAGCACCCACGGAGCAGCAGCAGCAGCACCACGCTCCCCGGGCTGCCTGCCAGGGATGCCTCAGCCTGTGCAGAGGTCCCCATGGGGCAGCCCACAGACACAGAGCCAGCAGAGCATCCCCGCAGTGCAGAGCATCCCCGCCGTGCAGAGCATCCCTGCCGTGCAGAGCATCCCCGCCGTGCAGAGCATCCCAGCTGTGCGGAGCATCCCCGCCGTGCACCCCGGGGAGCGGGTCCTGCCGCTCGGCTACTGGCCTCAGCCACGCACAGGGACAGGGACAGAGTCCTGGGGAGGGAAGCTGCCCAGCGATGCGCTGCCTGGCAGCGGCAGCCCACCAGCCCACGGATCCCACACCCCGCGAGCAGGCCGGCTGGTGTGCTGGAGAATAAACAAACACAAGAGGTGATCGATGGTTCCCTTTGGAAAACACTAATCACTTGGCTGTGGCGCGCTTAGCAAGGCAGAGCGCGCATCAATCCCAGCAGCTGCCTTCAATCACGGCTGGGTTTAACCCAACCAGTTTGAGGGACCGCTATTAACCATCATCTGCTGGACAACACGCCCTCGTTGTAGTAAACATTCATTTAGAGCCGAAGGACAGCAGCACTTCGCATTGTCTCTGCGGTGCTCCAGCTGGCCCGGGGAGGGCTGGGCGCGGGTACTGCTGGAAAGGGGAGGTGGTTTGAAAATACCACGGCTGGTATTTTTATACAATAGAGACATCATGTACGGAGGAGGCCTTTCTGCATTTTAAAACATAAACTGAACCACCCAAGATAGAAGATGAACAAACCCACAAGCGTATGAGCATTTATGATCCCACTGATTTCTCTCCTGGGCGCTCCAGGAGACAGCAGCCCCTACGCCTGGACCCCCCCGTGCCCACCAGGCTGGGGGGCGAGAGCTTCATCCAGCCCCCCAAGCGCTGCCCCGGGGGCTGCCCACCTCCCACACCAGCGGCCAAGGACGAGGCAAGGTCCAGGAGAGGCTGTGTCTGGAGAGGCACCTAAATGAGAACCAAATGGAGGGGTGGCTACGTGGAGCGGACCGGACTAGAGCTCCAAGAGTTTGAAGCACGCTGCACTTTAATTGCAGCTCTTACCAATCAGGCGGTAATTACTGGTATCCTTCCTGTAGCCCACAATTGCCTGATCTTGTTATTTGAGAGCCATCGAGATTTAAACAGCTGGCCAGCTCTGCCTGCTGCGCCAAAAGACATCGCTCAGCCCCAATGCTGCCTGACCCGAAAACTCAGTGACAACGCGCGCTGGCGTCCCCTCGGCAGCTCCCCGAGCCCTTGGGGGTGGCACCCCTCGCTGCCGCCCTGCTGCCCCTCTCAAGGCCATTTCTGCCAGGTTTCAGCCCAGTTTAGCTGTACAGCGGGCCAATAACGTTTGGTGGGATGATCTGGGAGGTTTCCTGGCAGGGATGCAGCACCTCCCTCCGCTCGCCTGGCCACAGCCGTCCCCAGAGGGGACACTCCTCTCCGGGTGTCCCCAGAGCAAGCTGCATGCACGACAGGGCAGCAGGTCACCAGAGAAGCCAAAAATCCACCTTTTGGCCGTGTAAGAGCAGATCAAGCATTCCCATCCAACCATTCACTTTGCTTCCTCAGTACTGGAGACTCCTGTCATTGCAACGACGCCGGCTGAGCTCGGCTGTCCTCGGGATGGTGCAGAGGTGACCTGTCCCCAGATCCACAGCGTGTCTGGGTCTCCGCAGGGGAGAGGAGCCGCGGTGCAGGGCTGACACCGGCCGGCCCCACGGACCCTGTTCTGCTGCGCCTGGAGGCTGGCAGGGAGCAGACCTGGTCACTGGTGGGTCACAGAGAGCATCCGGCACAAGCTGTCCCAACAGCTCTTCACGTGACTCTGCTCAGCGCTGCAGCAAGTGGGAGTTCTGGAAAACGGTCATTTCCCTTTGGCCGGATTTAAGAATTAATGCGTCGTGGAAATGCTGATTGTATCTCCGCACCATTCTCCCTTGCATACTTGTGCGACTTATCAGCCTGGGAAGCAGCTACGGAGATGTTGTCAGCAGCATCCGTCTCCAAAGAAAGCCTGAAATGATTGTGATAATACTGCAAATACTCGGGGCTGCTCTTTTCTGAGCCTTACTGACTAGAGGGGGATACCGAGGCCCCAGCCAGAAACCTCAGCCTGCGAGAAGGGGATTGCAGCCGTGCTGGGGCGGACAGCAGTGAGCACCAGGATTTCCCCAGTGCCACACAGTCCGGGAGATGGCATCGCACTGGGGACCCTT
Source organism: Pterocles orientalis (assembly GCA_011057875.1). Taxonomy (NCBI): domain Eukaryota; kingdom Metazoa; phylum Chordata; class Aves; order Pterocliformes; family Pteroclidae; genus Pterocles; species Pterocles orientalis. Next base: position 56,292 of record WKFP01014675.1, on the reverse strand, counting down.
CGGTGGCCCAGCCCTTGGGTTTGAGCAGCAGCTCTCTGCAAGCCTCCGAATGACTCTGGACCCTCCAGCAGCCCTTCCCGCTGCTACAGAGACCCCACCGCTGTCCCCTCTGCCTGCCCGGAGCACGAGCATGGGGGTGCTGGTTTTACAGCCACCTCCCCGGATGCCTCAGAGGGCAAGTGCCATTGAGGGCAAACCTGGCCGTGCAGGGCAGGCTGGGGAAGGTCGAGCTCGCAGCCTGGGTCCCTGCTCCATCCCTGCCCTGCACCAGCACGACAGGGGAGCGGGACGGGGCTCGGGCAGTATCTGGTTGCAGCGTCCCAGCAAGGGACGGCAACCTCTGACAGCTGAGCACAGTCACCCTTTAATCCGTTGCAGAGCTCGTCTGTCAGAGCTCCAATGCCCACGGGGAGGTATCAGTAACAAAACGCAGGAAAGAGAAATGAGAGTGGAAAATGCTTGGCTTTTTGTCTCCTTACTCGCTAGAAACACAACTGCTCTTGTTGTGCTGGTGGGAGCATTGCTCACAGCAGCGCCCGATGCCCCCGCTGCTGGGGGCTGCAGCTCACCCCCCTGTCTGGAGGGTGCAGGGGAGAGGCCCCGTCCCCACAGGACCCCCGCAGTGGCTGGGTGCACAGCTCGGGGCGCATCGCCCACCGTCCCCCACCCCGCGCCCCAGCACAGGGCAGGAGCCGGCGCTGCCTGTGCTGCTGGTGCTGCCTGCGTCGGGGGACATGGGAGGGGAAGGATGCAATAAGGTGGTGGGGAAGGATGCAATAAGGTGGTGGGGAAGGCAAAGGGAGGGGACCCTTTTTCTGGGCAATTCAAAAGCACAACCAATATTTCCAGGTGGCCGGTGCGTTCCCCTGCCCAGCTCCTCTCCCAAGCCGAGGTGGCACACTGGGCTGCGAGGGGCGAGCGCAGGCTGCGCGCCTCCCCCTTGTAATCTGGGGATTAGGGTTTGTACAGCGGGATTACTGGGGGCTGCGGAACGGCAGCGAGCGGGATCCAAACCACGCAGCAACACGGGAGAGAAACCTGGAAGAGCTGTCCCACACCATGCGAGGGCGAGTACATCCCCGCCAGACCACGCTTGGGTTGTAACATCGCGTTTTCGGTAATGCGGAACGCACTCACAACCCAGCTCCCTCGCTGGGCTTCAGCGCGGAGGAATTGGCAAGATCTTTTCACCAGGTGAAATAAATAGAGTGCTGGGCCCCAGATAGGATTACGGTTTGTTTTCTTTAGGTGTATAGAATCCGCGGGAAAGCTGAGCCCAAACGGAAACTCAACTCCTAAAGAATTTGGCCTGTACTGGCCAGCTCCTGTCTGCCTGCCAGGCATGCTCTCCTCGCCTGGTGTTTTGCTCTTTATCTTTTAAGAGGCTTTGTTAGCAACCTATCAAGCTATTCTTTGTGTGCCTGGAGGACAGGGGGCTGCTTTTCAGATTATTTGAGGATGATAAAGTTACAGGGTTTTACCT
>WKFP01014675.1:34646-47979 GCA_011057875.1 Pterocles orientalis | reverse complement strand
GCTGGGCTGTCCCCATGCAGCCGGGATGTCCCCATGCAGCCAGGCTGTCCCCCTGCAGTCAGCCTGTCCCCGTGCAGTCAGCCTGTCCCCATGCAGCTGGGCTGTCCCTGTGCAGCCAGGCTGTCCCCATGCTGCCAGGATGTCCCCGTGTGGCTGGGCTGTCCCTGTGCAGCCAGGTTGTCCCCCTGCAGCCAGGCTGTCCCCGTGCAGGGGGCTGTCCCCATGCAGCCGGGATGTCCCCGTGCAGCCAGGCTGTCCCCATGCTGCCGAGATGTCCCCATGCAGCCGGGCTGTCCCTGTGTGGCTGGGCTGTCCCCATGCAGCCGGGATGTCCCCATGCAGTCAGCTTGTCCCCGTGCAGCCGGGCTGCGAGCTGCAGACGTTGCGGAAGGCAAGGAGGGGATGGTGGGAGCAGAGCTCATCCCTCCGTACCACCCCCCTCGGCTTCACCACCTGGGCAAAAAAATCTGGGGAGCTGCAGAGACACGACCAGAGCTGCCTCAGGCAGGATGAGCGTGGCCGAGCTCCTGTTGCTAATTACACCCGGCGGAGCCGTCCGACTCCCCAGGTGAGCCCTTCGCCAGCTCCCGGGAACAAAGGAGCCCTTGTGCGGAGCAGGCTCGGCGTGGGACCCTCCGCTGCCGGGACCCCAGCCCCACTCGTGTCACGGGAAAGCCACCGTGTCTGTTGTCCTTCTGCCCATCAACTGCCGCTCCGCTTTTGCTGAAAAATTCACAGAAATCTGGCCATGCCCTGGACTAAAAACAACCACCCCTGGAGCTGTTGCTTCACAGCTGTATGAACATCTGGAGCCAGCAGACAGAGGAGCTGGGTTTGGACGGGGAGGCGGCAGTGCCCGAGGAGGGTGGCGGGCTCTTTGCCCCCAGTTACCGGCTGGCAGGGTGGAGGGGGAGCTCTCCACAAAATGAAAAGATCAACATTTGTTCGGCGTTCCGAAAATCCTCCCAGCCTCTGCCTGCTGCAGGGATAAATCAGAGCCATTGCTTGTGGGAGCACTGCGAACGCGCTTCTCTATGGAAGACTTTTTTTTTTTTAATAAGCGACCCACCTTCTCCCTCATGACCACTCCTCGTTACCATCAAAGTGTCAGAGTCACACGTGTGCGTTTAACGGGGAAAACAGCTGCTCTGGGCCCTGGTAACCGTCCATCTAAGGCCGTGCAAGCGTGGGGTCCTGTGCCGCCGCGGCCGCTGCAAACAGGAATCCCACCCGGGAAACGCTGGTGGGTGACCAGCGCAGGAAACCCTTCCCCGGCAGCAAAGCCACCGCGTGTCCCCACACCATGCACGGTCACTGTGCTCTGTCCGTGTGTCCCCACGCCATGGGGTCACTGCGCTCTGTCCGTGTGTCCCCACGCCATGCACGGTCACTGCGCTCTGTCCGTGTGTCCCCACGCCATGCACGGTCACTGCGCTCTGTCCGTGTGTCCCCACTCCATGCACGGTCACTGTGCTCTGTCCCTGTGTCCCCATGCACGGTCACTGTGCTCTGTCTGTGTGTCCCCATGCACGGTCACTGTGCTCTGTCCGTGTGTCCCCACACCATGCACGGTCACTGCGCTCTGTCCGTGTGTCCCCATGCACGGTCACTGTGCTCTGTCCGTGTGTCCCCATGCACGGTCACTGCACTCTGCGGGTTGCAGGAGCTCTGTGACGGGGCAGCGAGAGCCCGAGCACACCAAACGCACAAAGAAATGGTCGGCTCATGATATCACAGGGAACTCTCGCCAAACCAGCTGAAACCGTTCAAACATTCAGAGCGTGCTTGAGGGGGGGAGGACCCTCTGTTCTAAATATATTCCTTTTGAAGGCAGCTTGTTATTTAAACAACGATTGCAAAACAGGGTTTACACGGAGCTGCGCTTAACTGCAGAGGGAGGGAGAGCTGGTTGTGGGCACACAGTCACCACCCAGGTATTTTAATTGCAAATCCCAGCATGTTTTATAGATGTCTAGAGAGTATCTTCTTACGTGGGCTCCGAGGATTACAATAAGATCCATCATGATTTATACGAACCTAGTGACAGTACGTACGTCCCACCCTGACGATGCCGAAGATGGGAGGATACCGTACAACAGCCCATCCGCGGAGCCAGGAATAGTCGGAGGCATCTCCCCACAGCCTACGGCTCCCGGGAGGGTTCGGCCGAGCGGAGCAGCCGCGGGGCAGCGCCTCTGTCCTGCACGTTGCAGACACGCTGCCGCTCGCTGCCGTCCCACCGCCCAGCTCAGCACCCGCGGGTCCCGCAGCCGTGGTGCTGGGCGGGGAGGAAGGGCGGATTGCCGTCCCCAAGGGCTCACTGCCCGCAGTCAGCGCAGTAAGGCGGCGCGGGATTTCCACGGTTCTCCCGGCGCGATGCACCGATCTGTGTCACGTCGGCTGCCAGAGCTGGCAGACAGCTGGGGCTGGGGGTGTCGGTGGTCCCCTCCTTCCCGTGGGCGCTGGGTTTGTCCTGGGATGCGAGGGCAGGACTGACTGTGCCCCAGGCTTCCCCCAGTGCACCGGAGCCCAATAACGGGGGCAGAGAGATGTGCTGGAGCCCAGCTCCCGAGCCAGCCCCCTCGCTGCCCCTGCCCTCCAGGACCCCCAACAACAACCCACCCACGCAATGCAGGGACGTCCCTCGGCTGGCTTGTTTCCCTGCAGCCCCTCAGCACCGCAGCAGCAGACGGGACCAGCCGCGGCAATCCCAGCACGACCGGCTCTGCAGCAGCTCCGCACTCCCGCGCGGGACTGGGCTCCCGGCCGTGCTGTCACGATGTTCCTGCGAGGAGCGATGCTGCCCGTCTGTGCAACATCCTCATCCCTGCGGACCGTGCAGCATCCCCGTCACAGCTCCCCACTCCTACGCTCAGGCCGTGGCTCTGTGGCTTGCTGCTGGTAGGCTCAGAAGCTCCAGTGTCTGAGGAAGAAGCAAGGGCAGGACTGAGATGATCTGCACCGGGCGCGGGCAGGCTGTCCCTGCGCAACGTGCCGGAGGCGCAGCGGGAATTGCTGCTGCGAGCCGCCGGCCCTTCCTCCCAGCCCTACGAGAGTGTTGTGTGTGCACATCGCCAGGCTTTCGCCCAGCTTTCGTTTTGTTGTCAGTACAAACAGGGGAGTCCCAAGTGTGTCTGCAGCCCGAAGGCGAGATTCCCGGTGGCAGCCAGCCCAGCAGCCAGCCGGGGCAGCGCGTCCCACTTGGCCCGACACGACCAGCGTGCAAACGCCGAACCTGCTGCAGCGCTTGTCCCAGGAACCCCAGGGGTGCAATCCTTCCCGGGAAGTTTGTCCGTCTGAGCTTAGGCACGGGTTTTGCTTCCTGCCTTGGAGAGCTCCAGCAGAGGAGGCGGCGGTGGCCGTGTACGGCAGGAAGGCTGCGCCCCTTGAGGACTCCTACATCCATAAATCCCACCCGAGGGCACCCAACGGTGCTTTCCCAGCTCAGCACCCCCGAGGGGAGAGAAGCCCCTCCAAGGATGCAGGGTGGGGACTGTGGCATCAGGGATCACTGCGACACGCGGCAGCACGGGCACGGGGACACGAAGGCACCCGACTGCCAGCACCAGCACGATGGCTGCGTGAGTGCTAAAGGAGATGTCTCTGTTGCTCCTGTGAAAACACTCTCCCGAGTGTCCCCCTTTCCCAATGACCTCTGTCCTGACACAAGGGGACACGTCTGGGCAAATCCAAAACTGAGCTGTCACCAGCCACCATCCCCAGGGCCAGCCCAGGGCATCACGGGCTCCTCCGGCAGCCAGGCACCGGGACCGGGGCATCCCGTGGGATCCTGCCCTGAAAAGCGAGGACTGGGCACCACTCCTGCGGTGCTGGGAAGCAAGAGGGAGGGAGCTTCCCTTCTGCCACCCAGCGAGACCCGGCTGTCCCCAGCCCTCCTGCGGGTACCCCCTGCCCGGGGGACGGATCGCAGACCCCAGACACTCCCAGCCGGCAGTCTTCCTCCCCATCACCTTCGCAGTGAAGTGCCTGCGGACAGGAAAAGCCCCAAAGCTGCCTGGCACCGGGGTGTATAAAGCACTGACAAACAAGGACACAGCTCCGGGGCAGCCACAAACACCGGCACAACAGGAAAGCGTTCGTGTACCGGTACAAAAGCATCATAAATACTCTGCCACTGCCAAAAGACCTCTTCGGTCTCTTACTAAATCTCATCACAGGAACAATTTACAAGCCAATAATGCTGAACAACTCCATTCCAAACTCTGTGTTAAGCTTTATTTCAGGCTTTCACACTTTATCATGTTAGCACCTCCCGGGCTGGCACTGGCCGAACGCGTGCCAAGGGGAGAAAGGGGAGCAACGGAGCGGGGCTGGTCTCTGCGTTCCTGGGCACCCGACCTGCAGAGCACGCTTTGTGCCCCCTTCCCCAATGCGTGCCTCCTGATGGAGAACTTTGGCCACGCAACCCTTCACCAGTTCTCCCCAAAATGCCGTTCTCCAGTAATCGCCCTGTCGCGGGCATCTGCTCGTGTGGGTACAGCCAGCCCTGAGCTCCTGGGACTGGGGGAGGCGTGGGCATCCAGGGGAAGCTGGATGTTCTGTGTTCTGCTGATCACGGCACGAGGCAGAGCCCCTGCGTGCTCCCAGCCCTGCCGGCAGACCCGGCCCCTGGGGGGGGGCTCACACCAGCAATAGCCATCGACCGAGAACCTAAAAAACCACCTGGGACCTGGCGTGCTGTGCTCACGGAAAAACACCCTCCTGGGCTGGGTCTGGCTTTGGGAAAGATTTAGGTGAAGAGGCTCTTCATGAATATCTCAGAACCAAGGCTATCACTGTGGAATATTAAAGTAACAGCTTCACTTGGAAAGTAAATTTTTGACAGAGTTTGAACCTTAATGATTCCATGAAACACTTAATACCATGCCCATGATTGCTGTCTGCAGTGCTACAACTAAAAAAAAATACAAACTTAAACACCCATTCCGTAGATCAGTTTCCATAAATAAGGTCCAAATTTTAGTGACAGATAAAAGCATTTGGAAATTAACCTGAAGTTATTTAAATTATGCAGCAGCAACAATTGCTAGCACAATCCTCTCAAAAATCCAAGAGCATGGTTTAGTTTTTTTACGTACAACTGAAGAATGAGTTCTCACATGCCTACTTCTTAGTTGTGTGAACATAACATTTACACAATGTTATGAACTCAATGTAATGATCTTCAATTAACAAGAGGAGATCATTCCCCTTTGGAGGTCAATCCCGTCACCAATGCAGCCCTGCTCTGCTGCGCTGTCATCGTGTGAGCACCGCGTCCCCCACCCCAGGGCTGGGGCTCACCGCAGGAACAACACACCTCTGTTCGGCGCAGCATCGCGGCATCGCCATCCCTCCTCCCTTGCACGCGGATACCTAGGAGCGGGAAGCCGGCCAGCGCTCAGCGAACAATGGGGAGATGTAAAAGGGGACGGCTGCTGGGGGTCACCGGGGCAGGACGGGCAGGGTGCTCTCGGCAGCGGGGTGCAGACCCTAAAGCTGGCCGCTCACCAGCGTTCCCGGACTCCCGAACACAGCAATGCTCCCCGACCACAGCAATGCTCCCCGACCCCGCCGCGCTGCTGCCTCCTCTGCGACTTCACGACTGCTAGCACACAGCAAACGAGTACAGCAATCTCCGGTGGCTCGCCCCACCAACGGCTGCTTAATTCAAATTGCAGCTTCTTTAGAAAATACTTCTACAAACATTGACACTCCAAAGAAAAGCTCTCTTTAGCCTTTTATAAGCTAGGAGTTTATTTTGTTAATATTTTTCTGCATGGAGTGTTTCAAATGAGAACATTCTGAAAGTAAATTGGCAGAGTATTTATTGCTGTTTATTTCTAAGCAGCTATAAGCCAATAATAATAGAGGATCCTCCTCAAGTGAAAACTAAATTCCTTTCGGTTAAAATGCTCAATGCAAAGGCTGAAGCTGCGTTTTGTCAAGCAGATGCGGAGTGTCACCTTATAACGCCCATGCTGATGGAGTAATAGGATTGGAGCTGCGGCGAGCTGCCCAGATCATCCCGATAATCCCGGCCTAGAGAAAACAACCCGCACTGAGCACTGCTGCTCTGGAGAGAGCCCCGTCCCCAGCTGGCCCAGCCCCTGCTGCAGGCACACACACACGTAACGCGCTGGGGTTAGCCCTTAATCCTCTCACTGCCCACGAATGCCACAAGTATTCTGCAAACAGGGGTCTGGGTCCCGCTGCCGAGTCCTGGCTCGCTGGGAAACCTCAGGCACGGTTCCACCGATTGCTCCGTGTTAGCAGGGGATGTGCACGGTGGCACCCACACGCCAAACCCCCCCTGCCCGCTGCTGGGGCCGGGCAGAGCCGCACGGCGCAGGTACCACGGTGCGGAGCCCCCGAGCCCATGGGTAGCGCTGAGCAGGGACGGGCTTTGGTCCTGGGTGGCATGGAAGGAGTTAAGGTAGGTGGCAACCAGGGACCACTGGAAACTTTATCTTCTGGGGGTGGGCAGGTCTCAGTTCTCTGGAGGAGGCTGGTGATGGATCCTGGAGCTCTGGGTGCTCTCTGGATTGGGATGGGGAAGCTCTGGGTGCTCTCTGGGTTGGGATGGGGAAGCTCTGGGTGCTCTCTGGATTGGGATGGGGAAGCTCTGGGTGCTCTCTGGGTTGGGATGGGGAAGCTCTGGGTGCTCTCTGGATTGGGATGGGGAAGCTCTGGGTGCTCTCTGGACCAGCAGAGGTGAGCCCGGCGCTGAGCAGGGTTTGTAGGTGTGTCCCTGGGAGCTGACATCTCCTGCAGGCAGCAGGACCCTTTGGGTGCAAACCAGCTCCTTCAGGGGAGCTGCTCAATGGCAGTGCTCTTAGGAGCAGAGACCAGGGTGTAAAGTGAAAGTCCTTGGGAACTGCTGCAGATTTGGGTTATTCCTCCTGGGGAGTGGTGATGCTGGGAATTTCCTGGTTCCGTTTGGCTCTGGAGCCCAGGCTGGTGCTGCACAGCAGAGCTGCCCCGAGGCTGGTGAAGGAGCACCGTGCTCTCTCCCTGCGTGCTGGCAGTGATTAGCACCAGCAGTGATTAAACTCCCCTTGCTCCAGCTCGCACCTTGCTGCCAGGCTGGGATCTGCACAGAGAGGTGACCCCTTCGCAGCCACACGGAGCGAAACAAGCAGGCAGCCAAACCACAGCCTGCAGCGCGGTTTGACCTCGGCGGTGAAGGACGGGGCTGGCGAGGGCGGTTTGAGCGGCGAGGAAGGAGCAGGGACTGGTGAGCGTGCTCGAGAGCCCGGCCGGCACGGTGCAAGCGCTGCTCTGTGCTCCCCCCGCCACGCACCCAGCAAGGCTGCTTCCACCAAACCCAAAGGCTGAGAAAGGAAGGATGCCAAGCCGCTAACAAAACAAACCCTGCTGGTGCAAGGAATCCCAGAAGCGCCTGGAATTTGCTTGTGAAGCCGGGCAGCCCCTGCTGCCCATCTGCTCCCTCCACTCACACTCTCCTTTTCTCATTATTTTACAAATTAAACATTGCAAGTTTCTCCAGATTTGGAGCGAGTGCACTGAGGAGACTGAAGGGACTCCGCTCTGCCCCAAGCAGACCCCGGTTTGCGCCTCCCACATCACCCCCAGCCCGATTCACTGCCTTGCGAAGTTTCCCTTTCTCCAGATGCAGGAACGAACTGTCCCACTGTGTGACACCTCGCTCAGCACAGGATTCCAGGCTGGTCCCAATCCTCCTGCTTCAGAACGAGTCCAACGGGGACCTGGCAGCAGCCTGGTACCTCCCGGAGGAAAGGGAGCATCAGCCGCTTTGAACAGGAGGGATGACGCTGGGACACGTGTGACAGTGCCACGGCTGGCAGTGCCTGTACCCCCTGCGGGGGGGCTGGCCAGGGAGACCCCCGTACCCAGCCCACAGCGCCGAAATATTGCCCCAGCTGTGCAGCCACAGGGCAATTACTAAAGGAAAAATCCTTTTATCCAGAGTACAGCACTTTGTTAATCTGATTACTCGTTAATTCCTCCAATTTAACCGGATGTGGGGAACCTTTAAATTTTAACCGCTGACACGCTGCTCTCGGTGACGTGCCTCCAGAGGAGACCCACTCCTGGGAGCTGCCCCCCGACCGCTGCCGGGGCGAACGGAGCCCAGAGAAAAATCCCTTCTCCCCCAGCAGCCCTGGGCTCTGGGGCCAGTGGAATTCACCGTCTGCAAGCCCAGGCTCTGAACGAGCATTTGCCGTGTCACCCACGGACCAGTGCTGGGGACAGGGACCTGGAGGGCAGCTGTGTGCTGGGCTGGATACGCAAGCCCCTTTCCAGAGGGGAAAAGTGAAAAAGGGTAAGTGTCTATGAGGAAAGCACTCCAGCTGCGGACACACGACGCTGTTACTGAAATTGGAAAGCTTCCTGCTTGCATGATCACCCTTTATCTTTATTGCTTCCTCGAAGAGAGAAGAAACCTGATTAAACTCATTTTTAACGTTGCCACTGGAGTCCGTGGGTATTCCCCATCCCTGCCAGACCGGGCTAATTGCTCAGGGCCATGAGCTGCCCGTTCCCTCGTGCCCAAGGCTTTGAGACCAGACCTCAGGGTCGGTGGCATTCACTCCGCTGCCAGTTGGACGCCGTCGGCTCCGCTGGGTTTGACCCCTCCATGCTGGAGGAGCTGCCGGCGGGTGCCGGGTTCCTGCTGACACCAGCGTGTGTCCCTGGACCAGGCACCGTGCGCGGCCCCAGGACTCCCCTCGGTGCAGCCCAGCGAGCGTTACTGGTGCACACTGGTGTTGGACGGAGCACGGCACGGGAAGGCTGGAGCTCCCCAGGCGTGGTGCTCCCATGGCTGTGCTGGGGGGAGGGCGATCCGCAGCGTCGGCGAGGGTCCCCGTGGGCCTGCGGAACATCAAACCCCCGACAAAACGCTTCCATGTGCGCCGCCCCCCTCCCTCCGTGTCGGTCGTGCCTTATTAATCCACGGGCCAGCGTGCACGTTGCTGTCCCCACAAGTGTTCTTTCATGTTTGCCTACAATCTCGATGTCATCGCACAAAATCAAGAGTAATTATGAACAGACACCAGCCCCCCGCCCTCCCCCTCGCCGCTGCTCCTCCACATCTGGTTTCCACAACCGCTCCCGGGGGTGCTCGGTGCCTCGGCGCACAGACCCCGGGAGCAGCTCTGCCGAGGACTAACCTCCACTCCCCCTTCCCGCCGTGATTTTTTCATTCTGATCAGAGACCAGCACCGCGCAGGTTTGATTCCCCAGCCCACCCCTCCTGACGGGCTCATCCCGGTGTCCCGGCAGCACAGAGACACGGCACCAGCCCTTGGGGGGGACCACCCATCCTGCAGCAAACCCCCTCCCAGCTCTGTCCTGGGGCTCTCTGCCGTCCCCGTTTGCCGTTCCACGTGATGGTGCAGAGGTCCCGTGCGGCAGTGCGGCCGTGCCCATGTGTCACCCGCTGCCTTTCCACCCGCTCTGTCCCTTGGGATCAGCCCGCTGTCACACCCAGCCAGGCACATATTTCGGACCGGAGCATCCTGTTCCCCCTTCCTCGGACCAAAGTCCCCGGGAGCATCTGCAGAGCCGGGCACAAGATCTCTGCTCGGGTTTCTCCAAGAGCATCTCCGAGGTCTGTCCCCCCGCGCCCTGGGCACCGTCCCTCTGCCATCGGCCCCGAGCTGCAGGGCGCGGGACGCGCCGCACGCTGCTGAGCTGTTCGGGGCCGTTCCTGTTTACGTTTGCGGGGAAAGGAGAACAGGTGCTGGCAATTTCCCTCATCAGGCACCATGGCGGCTCCTCTGAACCCAGCCCTTTGCAGCTCGCTCCGCCGGCTGCTTGGCCGCCCGACAGCCTGCAATTACGCAAACATCCCGCCCCACATGGTCCTCGTTACGGGCACAAGATGTGCCGTAATCCTGTAATTTTTGCCGAGGCTTGGAACTTGCTGCATCAGCTTTTTGGGCCCCTCGCGCAGATGATTTTCCTTCACGGCCCTTTTAGGTGGGAAGGGGCTCCGAGGGGTCCCCGCGGCGGCGGGCGCTGGGGGGGTTCAGAAAGGCGTCAGCGTTCCCTGATGCTGTTCGGGGTGGGGTCAGCGTGCCGGGCACCTGTGGGGACCAGGGGGGTCTGGCTCAGAGTGGCCCTGGCTGCCGCTGTCCCCGCTCCGCAGCCCCCAAGCGCTCCCACCGCCCACGTGCCCTGGTGTCACTTGTCCCCAGCAGTGGGGATGATGCAGCCGTGCCAAGGGACGTGCCAGGCGTGCTGTGTTCGTGCCACCAGCCGGGTCAGAACCCATGCACAGCACCCCCCTGCACCGCCTCAGCAAACAAAAGGAGCCAGATAATCACAACTTTGGTAAAAAAGGAACGGCTCCACCTCCCAGCATCAGGGTCACTATTGCCCGGGTGCATCCATTTCTCTTGCCAACCAGAGGATGCTCTCTGCTGCCCGCTGCTCCCCCAGGAAGGGGCTCTCGGGTCCCCCACCCGCACAGCGCAGAGGGCGGCTGTGGTGACGGGTGACGTGCCCTGCGCTCGGCTCTGCACGTCACCGCTGTCCTCCCCTGGACCGGGACACACAGGCTGTGTTTGAAACGAAGGGAAAAAAGGGGAAAAAAAAATCTATTAGCCATCACGCGTTTAACCAATTCTGACTTGACCAGAATCCTATAAAACACAGTTCATACAACATTTTTATTGCTAATTGGTTTGACTGTTAAAATTTAAATGCATGAAGTTACTTTAATGACAGACAGAGTGGACCTTGTTAACCTTTAAAAGGGTCTTAATTCATTTATATACCTCCTAAAACGCTTCGCACTTCTCCCGCCGGTGCGCGGCCGAGGCTTGGCCAGTCTCCGGCGCAGCCCCGGCGCGTGGCCGGGGAGCAGCTCCCGGAGCAGGATTAATGCAAACCCAGGCGGCCGTGGGGCCGGCAACGCGTGGCCAGTGCTGGCCGGGGGCAGAGCACCCAGCGCCGGGGGGCCAGGGGATCCCCATGGACATTTATGGGGACAGGCTGTTGAAACAGCCGCTGTGTAACCTGGCTCCACGTTACAGACCCCGGGGGTGGCCGTGGTCCCTGGCCGGGGGTGCAGTGGCGAGCGGCGGTGCTGGGTGGGCGCTGCGGCGGGGGTCCGGGGTGGTGCAGCCGGTCCTGCCGCATGCAGGTCTGCTCCCCGGGACCCCGCGCTGCTGCCACCGGTGTTGTCACCCCGGGCCGGGGACCCGCCGCACGCAGGTCCCGGTGTGTTACGCGCTGCAGAACGTTTTCTATTTAAATGCAAATTTTGACTTTTCACTCAGCAGCTGGAGAAAGTTTTTCACACCGGAATGAGGGTCACAATAATAATTTATCCACAGGCTCCTTCCTACAGCCACTATTTGTACAAGAGAAGTGCTGGTACCTGGGAGGCTGGAGAGGGCTCCCGCCGCAGAGCCCGAGCCCGGGGAAAGGAGGGAGCGCGGCCACATCAGCGTCCAGCTTCCCTGGAATGCTCCCAACGCATGGACGTCGCTGGGAAAGGCGCAGCCAGGCTCTGCAGAGCACATGCACACGGGGGAAAAAATCCTCCTCGCTGGGACGTGGCGAGGTACCTGCCCTCGCGCCTCGGCACGGCCGATGCACGCCGTCGGGTACCTGAGCACCGTCTCTAGGAGGCTGTCTCACATCCCTTTGTAATTAATCACCTAACCCCTGGCACGGGCAGGCACCTTACACCCCTCAGTGCCATAAGGAGAAGGAACAGTCAGCGGAGCGGGAGACTGCCCCAGGGCGGGTTAAGCTGACCGGAGACCCCGGACCAGCGTTATCACCTCCCTGCAGCTGGAACCCTCAGCGCTCTCCACCGGCAGCCACAGAGGACAGAGAACTGCCCGCATCCTGCATCTCACCGCCCCGGAGCACCCCGGCTCCCCAGCTCCGGACTCGCCTGGCCAGAGCTCCAGCACGTCTCCGTGCCCAGCCCATCCTGCCCTCGGCGCAGAAGTGGTGCTGCCGCCCACCGAGCCGGGCTGTCCGGCAACACGGGTCCGAACCTCAGGGTGTTTTGCAGCCCCTGGGACCGTGCCCGTGTGCACGGGGGGAGTGGACTGTGCACAGTTGTGCAGAGGCTGATGTGGCGGTCCCTCCCTCCGTGCCCTCTCTGATGCCTCTCCGGAGCAGAGCCCAGCGCTGAGCCTCGGGTTTGATGGTGCTGAGATGCAGGGATCAGTCGCAGCCCCTGGAAGAGGGCAGAGAGCCAGCTCTGGTGACAGGATGGAGTTGTGTGCCTGCCACAGGCACTCTGTCTGCACGGGCTTGTGCCGGGCTCCCTCCCAGCACCTCCACCACCCTCTGGTCAGTGTCCCGGGGCCAGAATCGCTCTGTGCTCACCTCCCACCTGGGCGAAAGCCCGCACAGCCCCTGGGCACCAGCTGTCCCTTTGAAATGTGCAAAATGCAGCATCATTAAGATCACGCGCAAGTTTTCTATCATTAAATCCTGTTACTGTTCCCAAGCCACGCAGTCAGTCAGGAAATGGTAAGGCGGCTATTGCAATCCTGGTTGTGACCGTTCTGCTCAGCCGCACCAAGGCAGAGCCCATAACTGCGAGATCCGTGCTGAGCTTTCTACAGTGCAACTTTTTTTCAATATTTATCTTATTCTTGTTCTTCAGTACACGGCCCCTACCAGAGTTCCCATGTTTAGAACCGTGCTTGGAAGGCAGAGTGTTTATTTGATGTGCCGGGGAGGCTCTTCTACAAGGCACATCATCAGTGTCTGATGCACACACAAACGTATCTTCATTTATCTCACTGCCTTCCTACCCGGCACCAGGGACGATATTTCACAACGTCATAAAAAAGGGCAGAGATGCAGGAAGATTAGATTCCGTGGTTTCCACTCATTTTGGATATCCAGTAGGTAGCACCTGGTTGTTCCAAACGCGGGGCACTCACAGCATCCTTTCCACTCTCAATCAAAGGGCGGATGTGGGCTGACTCTGGCCGCTCTCGGAGAGCTCCCGGCAGTCGCAGCCCGTGGCCCCACCAGCAGCCGCCGGTGCACAGCCCAGCCCGTCTGCCAGCATCGGCCGGAGATGGAGAAACCGCATCTCCCGAGCCACACTGCACCCCCGAAACGTCAGCCCCCCTTCTGTTGCTGTGAGCTCAGCTTTGTCCCTATGAGAGGGACGAAACCAGGTTCCCAGGGGCAGCAGCCCCCTCCTTGGGCATCCTCAGCCCCGAGAGTGGGACCAGCCTGGGGCTGGGCATGGGGGCTTGGACAGGGCTGGGCGTGGGGGCTCGGACAGGGCTGGGCGTGGGGGCTCGGACAGGGCTGGGCATGGGGGCTCGGACAGGGCTGGGCACGGGGGCTCAGACAG
>WKFP01014675.1:0-10327 GCA_011057875.1 Pterocles orientalis | reverse complement strand
CCAGCTTGAACCCATTGCCCCTTGTCCTATCACTGGATGTCACAGAGAAGAGCCTGGCTCCATCCTCCTGACACTCACCCTTCACATATTTATAAACATTGATTAGGTCACCCCTCAGTCTCCTCTTTTCCAAGCTAAAGAGACCCAGCTCCCTCAAGTCTGAGGAGCACGGAAGGATTTCTGCAGCCATCTGAGCCAGCCAGAAAGGTGTCGGCGGTAACCGCTCCATCAGGACAACGCTGAACCACCCACACGCAGGAAGCCAACGTACTTCCAAGCCAGGGTGAAATTTAAGTTGCCCTCTGACCGGTGCCTTCTTTGCATGTGGAATTTGCATGTGGCAGCAAGAGCCGCCTTATATCAAATACCAAGGCAAAGGCTAATTTAAATTCTTTTTATGCAAATGCTCAGCAGCATGGAACAGTAATAAATCTGGGAAACCACTGGAAAGAGGTTTAAGAGGACATACAAATTCCAGTCACACATCAGCAATTAGAAATCCCAAGAAGGAGAAAGCACCTGTCTTGGCCTTTATCGAATATTATTCTCAATTACAATATTCGTCACATACATGAGACAATTCCTTCGTTCAAGCTTCCATAGACACGTTCAAATTACATCATCTCTACAAAACAGAGAGATGGAAGTTATCATAACCTGTCTCTGAATAAAGCATTATTGAAACTATAAATGGTCCCGTCTGAGGCTTGCTGAAGTGCAGAAGCCTGACAGATGCTGCACAGAAACACAACGGGCTGGATGACGCCTTCGGAAACAGCTTGCGGGAAAACGATCCCATTCCGACCGAGGCTTTCCGAGCAGCCAGCAGGAATACCTAGCAGGGAGCAGGGTTCTGACGCAGGGACGGCCACACCAGCACAGCCAGCCAGGCACTTCTGGGGGGCTGCCGGTCGGTGGGGCGCGCGGTCCCGGCACATCGCCGCGAGATTTCCCGGCTCAGGAGCCAGGTAAGCCATCAGGTGGGCAGCAGGAGTCCATGCTGGCTGGAACTGACAATGTGAGCTTCCCCTGCTGCTACCCTCCGCTGGAAAAGCCGTGCTCTGGGCAGAGGACGTGCCTCTGGCTGTGAGGTTCGTCACTCCGAGGTTAGTCTTTGCCTGGGGCTGCCCCTGTGCCGCACCGGGAGCTGAGCTTCAGTCCAGAAACGCTCCTGCCCCGTCCCTTCCCCGCGATGCCCACAGAGCTGCCAGGTGTTTGCTAACAACAGATCACACATTTCAGACCAGAGGGATCCTCCTGCTCATCTGGCCTGTGTTAAGCGGGAGATCAGACCTCAGGGCTTTTCTGTGTCGGTTCCTGATACAAATCCCGCGTCTGTGCTTGAAGTTCCGACAGGACTCCTCCGTGATAAGGGCTCTGTTCCCCAGGAACCTGGAGACTCTTCCTGCCCCTGCCCGCACACGAGCAACACGAATAAATCCCGACGGCGCCAGACGCCGTCGTTCGGCAAAAAAATCCCATCACCAGGGGAAGGAATCAGATTAAACAATTAATTACCAGGCTGAGCTCTTGAAATGGGGCACAGGATCTTTAAAATATCCAGCACCCTCCCTGGTGCTTCATCCATTAAATTTTGGTCAAATTATCAGAGGTGGAGAAACGAAGGAGGCAGAGATTGGGCGGACGTGGCGGCAACGAGAAGCAGCCACCAAAAAGGCTCCATCAACCCTTCACGCCTGGACCTGCCCCACCGGACCTCCCAACCCTGCTCGTTTCTGAGCTTTGAATGAAAATTTGTTCCTATGCCCCAGGGGTTGGAAGACATCCCATCGTCTCTCCCCATCGCCCCGCGGTGGAGCTGGCTCAGCCCGTCACCGGCGGTGCCTCTCCTCACGTCCCAGCCGCGGTGGCCCCGAGGTGCCTCCTGGTGCCGGTTTGGATGGGAGCAGCCCTGGGCGGGTACCACAGGTGGGTTTATGGGGTGTCTGCGGCTCAGGCCCCACACAGGGGGGTCCTCAGGAGAGCAGAGGAGGGGTCTGGGCTGAGCCCCTGCCGCGGGTGACTTATCACCATCCACGGCCGGCAAACCCCGGGACGGCAACGGCGTTGCCATAGCAGCAGTGCTCGTTTCTGGATCGATAAAACCAAACCCCGGGGTGGGGATGCTGCACGGGGACGGCGTGTGGTGGGAGGTGGCATCGGGACCCCCTCGCAGACCCGGACACAGCAGCCGTCTCGTCCCCAGCCCCATGTCCCCACGCCACCCCCACGCTGTCCCCACGCAATCCCCTGGGGCTCGGCCACTGAAACCCACCCTGCATTGGCACGGCGGCCGGGGGAGGGCTGGGTCCCCACGTGGCGCAAATAGAGCCCAGGGCACAGCCAGAGCCGGAGACAGTCCCCTGCCCAGCAGCTCTCGGGTCTGAGGGGACCAGGGCCACCAGCGAGGTGCCAGCCCCACGGCAGAGGGTGTCACCTGGTCCCGGGCTGGCAGAGGAGCAAGAACGCGCTGCCGGGCGCTCCGCGGTGTCAGGGAGGGAGCCGGACCCTGGGGCGATGCCAACGATCCTCCCACCCCATAGATCTCCCGAGTCCCTTTGAACCATCACCTCTCGCTGCAATTTGTCTGGCTTCTGCAGAAATTAAAGGTATTGAGAAAAATCAATGGTAATTCATTGTATCCTATGATTTTTAAAGGCAATTAAGGCTAAGACAAGGTAAGAGGTTAGCAAAATCTCTCATTCTTTAATATATTGTATTTTCTCATTAATTCTTTAATCTGGTGACAAATTCTCCCAGGCGCGGGGCCAGCTTCCTGCCCACGTGGACTCTCGCTGAGTTATGAATGAAGCAGGTAACGAGGGAACCGCCGGGCTGAGCCAACGCGCGGCACCGGCCGCGTCCACCGCTTCGCCCTCCCCGCGCTCCCCAGCCGGGAGCTGTGGGGGTCCCACGGGGGATTTCCCCCGGCACAGGGAAGCGTCACCTTGCCCGCAGCTTGTCCCGACCCTCTGCCGGCGCAGGGAGTGGGGCTTTCCCGGAGCTTCCCTGGGGAAGAGACCCAAAAGCAGCGGGCAGAACGCTCCCATGCAAGAGAAACCAACAGTCCCCAGTTCTATCTCTGCTCACCTGCACCAAAGAGTTCATAACTAAATTACTGCTAATTAGGGACACTATGAACGAGGAGACGTCATGCTTCTGCTTACCACCAGTGTGTCTGTGTGACGTCTGGAAAATCAAAATTATTAATGAAGAAGTTATTTTGGAATTCACAGTTTAATTCTGCAAATTCTGGATAACGGCAGCATGGTTTGCCAGCTAATTTTCACATCACAACATCAGAACCCCTTAATTAACAGTGAACTAATTAGAAAACACTAATTTAAAGTCGGAGCAAGGCGGCCACCAGCCCTCCTGGCACGGGAAGGGGGACAGCAGCCGTGGGGTACACATACAGAAGACGGGAGTTGTGCCAAGGGGCACCCCGGGCTCTCTGGGGACCAGCAGGACCCACCCGGCATCTCCATCCTTGAACATCACGACAGCCGCCGCTGCCGGTCTGTGCTGCCGGAGGTGCAGGGATTCCCCACGCTCCGCCTTTGGTTTCGGTGGCCGGGGTTTGCTCTGCCGCCCGCACGCCCTCCAGGCTTTGCTCTTCTCCCCAGCGCCCTTCCTTGCACATACAACGCCAGACTGAGCTAAACACCGAAATCCAGCTAAACCCTTCGAGCAGAATGTTTGAAATCTCCCCGGTGCAGCTGTGCAACCGAAACCTGCAAACGTTCCACCCCGTCCCTCCTGTGCTGATGGGTACGGGCAAGCGGCGGGAGGAAATTCTTGGTCTTGTGTTTGGAGCAGTTTACAACCAGTTGCTCTTTGGATGACTTGCCATGAGGCCTCTCTTTGGAAGCGCTGGGAAATGTCTCCTTCCCTCCTTCAAAACAAGGGCGGGAGCTTCAGCCCCGCGTGAGGCAGAGCGACGTTAACAACTTAAATATTTACCTGCCTCGTTCCCTGCCCTATTTATTAGGAAGATTTTCCATCTCTCTGCCTAACTAAGCAGAGTTTCCCCTAAAAACGGCAAATATTATGGCCCTTCATTCTGCAGAAATTTATCACTACGGAGCGAAAACGCTACCGTACTCCAAACATTGGCAGGAGAGCCGGCGCTGGGTCCTGCCAGCTCCTAATAAGACACACATTTCAGCTGCACGCTGCTTGCAAGTTGCTTGTTTATTTAAACAAGAATTTCCAAGTGTTTAGGGACAGAGGTTGCTACAACAAGTTCTTATCATGAAAAACAATGGTGCTGAAACTTTCAGGAAGGAGAATTACAAATGGAGTCACTCTGCAGAATAAATCACTGATAAACTTTCAGCACAACTAATTTTAACCCGGGAAGAAGCACCGCTGGGTCTTAGCTCTCTCCTGACACAAGTGCGCGCTCCCAGGATGGTTTGAGACCGATTACGAGACAAAATGATTTATTCGGGGATCTCAAATGCTTTAAATAAATCTTTCTTTCAGGCTCTGAATTATGTATTTTCCTAGCAGAGCCAGGATACGATGCTTTCACGGGGTAATTCCACCAGCGCAGGATTACCCAAACCTTCCCATGCGCCCGACGACAAAAACCTCTTCTGCGACTTCCAAAAAACCAAACCCAGAGAAAGGCTCGCCCTCTCCGACCTGCTTTGGATACCCTCCATCGCTCGCCAACAACCCGCAGACGGGGGGGAACGGTTCTAACCCACTTGGCTCTCCCTAACCGCGGCCAGGCTGGGAGGGCGATGGCCAGTCCCACACCCGCGCATCGCTGCCCCGGTCCCGCTGCACCACGAGCCACATCCAGCCGCCGGCCCCGCACCCGCTGCTGAGCAACCGGGGAGAAGGACAGCGATCCTCTGCCGCGGTGCCTGAAGAAAACTGGGGCTCAGTAAATAAAGGGAGACTCTAAATATTATTTTTGGTAGGGATTTTCCTATAAAAAAGTGAAACGCCATAAATCAGGCACAATGCTACAATCAGCACATACTTGTGAATAAATGCATCCTGCAGTACATTTCAGCATAAATTACAGCCGATTGATTTAGGCTTTGCTGCACAAAGCCATATTATTTAAATTCAGCCAGAATCGAGTCCACTCACATTGCTCCGCATTTATAAAACATATTCATGATTATTGTCATAAACTCCTGAGAACCGGCTGTTGAGTTATTTTGCCACATCATCATCTGTAGTAAACAAGACTTATTTCACATTTCTCTCTTCTTTCCCGACAATCTGCTACAAACCCTCTGCAGAATTAATGCTGAAGTTACGACCAGATTTTCTCCAGCAAGTGTGAAATAGGACCAGTCCCCGGCGCAGCAAACCGAGCCGGTGCACAGCCAGGAGCCGTAAGCTTTGACCAAAACGCCGCGATTACAGAACTGCCCAGTGCCCGCAGCGACCGCAGCGTCCCTCCACCTGCCGGGGAGGGTCGGGCACTTGCTGGCTGGCTTGCCTTACTAAATTAATGTTTTACGTTTTGCCTCTAGTTTGCAAACTTTTAAAAAAATTAATCCCGCCATTTCAACAAGGGTAACAACTAAATTATCATCTTTACATGGTTAAAGTCTCTGCTGCGTCTTTTCTTGGCAAACATTACACGCACATCGTTTTACCAAATGCAATAAACCGACCATAGAACTATTAATTTGAGCATGGCATTCGTAACAATTAGAAACACATGAACCTTAAAGTGATAAAAACTGAAACAAATACCAAAATAGCATGAAACACAAGAATCCGTCTCCCCAAAGCAGGGAAAAGGGTATCACGGTGTGGCGTCACAAGATCCACTTCAAGGGACGCACCAGGCACCGCCGGGGATGCTGCCCCGCTCTCTGCGGTGGGCTCAGGCTCCCCGGGGGGAAACGCCAGCAGATCCCCAGCCCAGAAACCGGCTCCCCCAGAGCCCGGCACAAGGGTGGGACCGGCACAGGCAGCGCGGTGATCCCCACGCCGCGGAGCTGCTGCGGCACCCGGTGTCAGTCCTCAGAGCGGGGGTCCCGGGGGCTCCACCCTGAAACTGTCCCGGCTTCAGAACAGCCCCAAGGAGCCCCGCTTCTCCCTGACGGCGGGCTGGGGGCTGGCAGGGAGCGGGAGCTCTCCTCGCATCGGGGGCAAGCTGCAGCCCCCACCCCTGTGAGCTGCTGCAGCCTCGCTGCATCCAGAGACCTGGGAATTATTCCTCTGACCTCAAAGAATCACGAGTGAGAAGCTCCACAGTTTTCTTTTCTTTTACTTACTTGCAGCGGCTGAACTTTTTTTTTTTTTTTTTAAAAAAGGCAAAAAAACTAGACATTAAGCATTTGATCAAAAGCCAAAAACAACCTTTGGTATCAAGGCATTCTTGAGCTGCTTTGTTTATAGATACCAAAATACACACACCACCCCACACTGCTGGAACCACTTAGAGCACAAAACGCTTCCACAGCGCGCGGCCGCCGCACCGATCGCACACGCGGCTGCGCCGCCGCGGCAATAAACACCCTGGAGCGGGCGGCTTTCTGCGGGGTGGCACGGGCAAAGCCGCTGCCAGGGGACGGCCAGGGCGAGCCCAGCCCCGCCGGCTTGCTCCGCTCACCGTGTCCTAGTTTAGAGAATTCCTGACGGACTGGACGGTTCTGCATTTCCTTTCCCATTATCGCTGATTGCCAAAATATTTGTGCAGTGATGGAATTTGCCTGCCAGAACTAGAGCAGGAGGAGGGAGCTCTGCTTTCGTCTGACCCCGAGTCATGAGAGGTTCTGGTCCCCAGCTCGAACTACTGGAGCTGAGCTCCGGCAGGAGCCCCGCGCCCCGCCGGGCTCTGCCCCCAGCACCGGGAGGGCTCCTGCCTCCGCCGGGACACCGGGAGCCGGCTGAAGCCACCAGAACGTTTCCCTTTGCCTGAGCGCACTAGGAAACTTTTGGAGAGAGGCTGTTCTAGCAAAAATGCTGAAGTGCCTCCAGATCGATGCCTGCGAGTAGGAAAAATCAAAGAGCCCTGCCATCGTAAACAGCAGAAGGATGGCAAACGGAGGAGCCCAGCGAGCTGTGGGACAAACAGGAAAGACTTGGAAATTTCCAGGGTATTGTTTGAAACTCAAGACAGAACATTCTGATCTACTTTTACTGTTTTGATGTTACATTTCGTGTTTTAAAACACTCCGTCCCTTTACAGAAACACTGCAAAGACGTTGAAGGAATTCAAATACACAACTGCTCTTTATTTGGCTCCTTGGCTGTTTCTGATGAGAACATTTCCACCAGGACGGGAATGCAGCAGTGAGACAGACGCACGATGCACTCTGCTCGCTCCACGGGTGCACAGGACGGTTCCCCCGGGTCCAGCAGCTTCCAGCTGGGCTCCCCCCAGCCGTGGGGCACCGCGTCCCGGAGCAGAGCCGGTACCGCAGAGCGTGGCACCAACAGGCTGGGGCAGAAGGGGGGGCTGAGGAGAACAAGTGTCACCTTCCCAAGGGAACGGGGACTTGTTCTCCATAGAGGGGGTACGAGAAGAGCAGCTGCCTTGGGGGACACCGGGACAAAGGGGCACAGCACGCCCGCGGGTGCCCTACCAAGAGGTGAAAAGGTCCGAGGGCACTTTTCATGGCACCGAGCAGTAGCTGGCAGCCGCCCAGAGCCACCGCTGTGGCAGCAGCACCCTGACTGCCCCCAGTGCAGGCAAGGGAGGGCTGGGAGACCGATGGCAGCACCCCAGCACCCCCCCCCCAGGCTCAGACACCTCTCACCCCGGACCCACCGTTGGCAGGGCCACCACACCTGCGCAGGACCTGTGTCCCTTCCCTGCGGGGACATGGGCTGTGAGCCATCCGAGGGCTGTGGATCCGAGGACACCCTGGGTCGTGGCTCTGTTGCAAACATGTGTCCTGGGCACTTGCGATGACTTTGGCAAGAGAAATGGCCTAAATATTTGTTCAGGAGTAGTGAGTGTCTTTGTCTCTCAAGCACAGAGAGACTTTTCTTCTGCATCTGCTTAGCCATTTATACCTCTTTGTTGCTGCCAGTTGGAAGCTGCCGTTTGCAAACCAGACCCTCCCAGAGCAGAATGAATTTTAATTTAGGCAGAGGAGCGTGCTGCCGAGCCCAAGCCCTCGGATCCCGTTTTACAACATATGCGTGCTGTGCTCCCCCCACCCTAACTCCATGGCAAGGGGGTCCAGGGCTCACACTCCGAGCTGGGCTCCAGCCCAGAGCCCCCCAGGGTGCTGTCCCCTCCCCGGGGCACTGTCCCCTCCCCGAGCAGACACCCGGCTCCCCCTCCACAGAACAAAGCCGTTCCTGCACACGGAGGATGCTGCAGCGCACTCCGGGCATTTCAGCCCAGCGATGTCCCTGCCTCCAGCACTCCCAGCGCATAACACCGGCTTCACTCCTGGCTCAGGTTTTAAGCAAACGGGCATTTCGCTGTGACACAGGGGTAGGGAGGCAGAGCAGATCTGTTCATCTGGTTGGATACTCACAGCATCTGAAAGTACCTCTGTGATCCCAGGAGTACGCTCCAGTGGGTTACCACCCGGCTTAGGAGAAAGGTGGGAGAGAGGACAAATCCCCTAAAGGGGTCACTGCGCGTGGTCCACGTCCGCAGGCGGGAGGGCAGGATGCTAGAGGTGGCAGACGAGGCCACGGTACAAGGCATCTCATCCCAGCTCTCCTATAGTGGGGGAGAAAACAGATTTTTCCAAACCAGACACAGCCCGAGGATGAGATCCCACCAAGGGGCAGCCAACGCTCTCCCTCAGCGACGCGCTGTCGGGGGACGAGCTGCTCCCGCAGCCGGCGGGGGCTGGAGCCGGGCAGGACGTGACAATTATTTGTACATCCTACACCCGGGAGAGTTTTACTTTTTATTGTCCAGCCCTTCAAACAGACATCGGAGCTGTCAAAATATGAAATCTCCCGCTGATAAAACACTTTGCAGAGGAGGTCCCGAGGCGCTCCTCTGCGAAACGCCGGGGAGCCGCGGCGGGCGGAGGGTCAGACCTGTCCCCACTCCTCCCCGGAGCCGCGCTGAGCAATTAAGTCTCAAGTGAAAATCAACCACAGAAGTTCAGATTTTTTTTTTTCCTTCCACTTCCACAGATCACCTTCTGCTCTGAACATGGAAACCATATGGCAGACAGGTCCTAGCCCCTGCCAAGAAATTCCTGCTTGATGAGATCCCTGCAGCTATCACGGAGGCTACGCGGGCTCCCGGCAAGGGAGTTCAGGTTCTGCTGCAGACAGACCCTCCCAGCAGCCCGGGGAGGAAGAGCGGGGTCCGAGGTGCCAGAATTTGCGCCGTGGCTGCTGCCTGCTGAGAGTAATTGCCCTCAGAGGGAATATTGTCACGCTTGGCTCTTCCTGGCGGGCCCCGCAGCTGACGGAGGCGGTGAAGCCGGCGCTGCTCCGCGGTGGCGAGGGGCAACGCGGGGGGAGGCAGGAGCCAGGCTCAGCCCCTCGTCCCCACGCGAGGGGCTCGGGTGGGAGGCACGGAGAGCGCGTCCCCCTGCCCCGGGGAGCTCACCCTGCACAAGGCAAACGCTTTATCCAGGTACACAGTCCCGGCTTTGGAAACACTGCGAATCCTGCCTTCCCTGACCGGCAAACAAGTCACACGCGTGGTCAGGTTTAGAGAGGAATAAATTCCACCCTTCAGCCACGTGTTGGGAAATGCACAGAACAGCCCGAGACACGGAGGGGTGATGGCGAGGTGAGGAGGTGTGTGACAAACCACCCCGAGCAGAGGCTGGTCAGGGCACGTCCCCCACGCAGCCGGGCTCGCGGAGACCCCAGCCCCAGCACCGCCCCAGCCTCAGCCCTCCTCCGGCACAAGCACCGCTCCTCACGCTGGGTTTTCTCCTGGAACAAGTGCTGGTGCGGGAAGGAGGGACGTGGGTGGAGCGGTCGTCGGTTTGAGCGATTGCCTGGTGGAGAGGACGGGGTCTGGCGCACGGAGAGGCTGGTATCAGGGGATCAGCGTCGGCTCTTATCTACATCCCAGTCTTGTTTGCGGGGCGTTGGTGACGTGCATCCATTTGTCAGCGAGAAAATGATTTGCAAATACAAGTGCTGGCAAGAAGGAATCACGAGCGAAAGCGATAACAAATGAAGACACAGCCTCTCCTCAGACACATCCTCATCCTGAACCCGAGTCCTGCCTGGCTCCCCACAGCTTGGGCTGCCCACCGAGCCCCTGCCTGCGCCCCTGCCTCTCCAGTGTCACCCCCCTGCCTGCGCCCCTGCCTCTCCAGTGTCACCCCCCTGCCTGCACCCCTGCCCCTCCAGTGTCATCCCCTGTCCGCCACCTCTCCAGTGTCACCCCCCTGTCCGTGCC
>WKFP01014674.1:797091-809592 GCA_011057875.1 Pterocles orientalis | reverse complement strand
ACACAAAGGACAGAGGAAAATCAATTATGTTTTCTTGAGCTGCTTTATTTAACGACTCCTATGAAGATTTATATACGCACACGATAAATACTGAGGAACCAGGCAAAAAAGAGCAATTCCTTTCACGTTTATGTCCATGCAAAAATATTCCTTTATGTTTTCCTCTAAGGGCAATTTAAGGAAATTATTTTTAGAGGAACATTTATTTTTGCAGCTGCTAGACGCATTTGGGTTGGTAAATACCTCTGCTTCCATTGGTTTAAAAAAAATGTGATTACAGAGAAAAGCTCAAAGAGACAACTGGAGAATAAAGGATGAAAACACACACACAAAAAAAATCACCTCTAATTGAATTATTTTTTAATAACGTGTGAATTCTGTGTGCATGAGATAAAATGTTTAAATACTTGGGGATTTGGTACTTCTTCGAATGGAGCCCTTCTGAGAGATGGGTTCCAGCTACCGAGCCTGGATCCAAAACCACGTTATTCCATCGGTCAGGAGCACTGGGATCTGGCAGTTTGGTTCTGTTGAATGTCAGGAAGAAACAAAGCTAGGATCCTAGGTTTGGCGTCCTTTGGATCCTGGGTTTGACATCCTCAGGTCCTCCCTGTGTTGAGTCACCCGCCCTCCTCCAAACCCACGGTTCACTGCAACGTAACAGTGCTGGTTTATACCAGGAGTTGACCCACACACTTTTCTGTCATGTCATGAAGAGGATTTGGATGTAACTTATAACTGATTGTGTCTATTAAACACTGCACGTGTGCATTTGACTCCTTAATTAACCCATTCGAGGGCACTGCAGGGATCTGGATCAACAGCTTCATCGTGATTTGGCGCAGCAGTTGTGATCCTGGGAAAATGTCCTCTCAAACCCTCGTCCCTCTTCCGATAAAAGGTAACACAGCTACCAACCTTGCCTGACAGGTATTCCTAGATGGCAAGGACTCCAGCAGCTCTCCCCACCATGATACGGTGAGGGTCACAACCCTCAGTTACATCTCGTGATCCATTTTGGACCACACTGGGGAAATTTGCAGCTCAGGGAAGGTAAGCGATGGAGTGGTTCTGGCATCCTGACACGTGTGAATGTGATTTTATGGGAAGGATATTTTGGGTCTTGGTATTTTTAGTGGTTTATCTCCATGCTGGTTAGCTCCGAGCCAAAGGCCACCAGTGAGAGCATCATGATGGTTCATGTGACTCTGATATTTTCCACTATCGGCAGGTCCACGCCTTTCTCTTTTGATCCAGACCCCAAATAATCGCATCTTCTCAGCTATTTCAGCTTTCTCCTTGCCCTGAAACTTGTGGCTTATCTTGCACCAAAATACCACCCAGGGCTAGTACCTTCCAGCCCATCTCTGTTCCATTACCTCAACACGGAAAAGCCATTTCAAGACGGTGACTTCATTATACATCATTGATGGGGGATAAATTATTAAAGCAGATTCATAAAAAATGAAAGACATTTTACACAGAGAAGAAGTCCTGACAGTAACCTAGATATGTCACAAAACCTGATTGCCACCAAACAGGAAAAACCTGCCCCTCATCAGAGCAAAGTGGGGTAAACGATGAAAGATGCATGAGAGTAGAAGGTGATGTGAAGTGACTGGAATGACAGAGTGGGAGATGAACACATCAAGGTAAAGCAAACAAAAAAGAAAAGACGACAGAGGAAAGGGGGGAAGTGAATAGAGGTTGAATAATTCAGGTCAGGATTTTTAAGAGCCTTGAAGAAACAAGGGAATATCGGTCATCTAGGAATCACTGTGGGGGGAAAAAAACCTCAACCAAACCAACATGCTATTCACATCTTTGAAAAGAGCTGATGGATTTTTTTGTGCCATTTGGACAGACCGTATCTGGTACAAATCAGCAAGGAGTCAATTCAGTTGGGGGTATTTACACCCTTCTGAGGAAGTGGCCCATAAATCAGAAGGGCAAAGCCGACAGATGCAATTCCAGCAGTTTTGGCCACTTTGCATCCTGGATGCTGTTGGCCTCAAATCCCAGTTGAATCCCAGCTCGGTTCTGCCCTGGTCCTCGATGGATCTGTCTGGGAGCTTTCCGCAGCCACCAAGCTCCTTTAGTCACTGCCTCATTAAATGGAAATAACCCGTCGGATAAGGAGTTTTGCAGCATTAATGCATGTTCATACTGCCAGGGCTGCTGGTGGGCAAAGCATCTGCTGCGAACTTTACATGTCTCCTCAGCCCTGGGCAATGCTTTTCCCTGAAAATCAGTAAAAGCCCTCAAATCTGTGAAGGTCAGGACTGAGAAAGGGTGAAATCCAGCCTGGTACACCCTCCTGAACACTTTCCTCTTCTTTTAGAATCATAGAATCACAGAATCACAGGATGGTTTGGGTTGGAAGAGACCTTAAAGCTCATCTCATTCCACCCCCTGCCATGGGCAGGGACACCTCCCACTAGCCCAGGTTGCCCAAAGCCTCATCCAGCCTGGCCTTGAACCCCTCCAGGGATGGGGCATCCACAGCTTCTCTGGGCACCCTGTGCCACTGCCTCACCCCCCGCACAGGAAAACATTTCTTCCTCACATCTCATCTCCATCTCCCCTCTTGCAGCTTCAACCCCTTCCTCCTCGTCCTGTCCCTGCACCCCCTGATCCAGAGCGCCCCCAGCTCTCCTGTAGCCCCCTTTCAGCACTGGAAGGTGCTGGAAGGTCTCCCCGGAGCCTTCTCTTCTCCAGGCTGCACACCCCCAACTCTCTCAGCCTGTCCTCGCACGGGAGCTGCTCCAGCCCTCGCACCATCTCCGGGGCTCCTCTGGACTCGCTCTAACAGGTCCTCTTTCTGTCCTCTTCAGTTTTCTGCTGCTCCTCCTCTCCAGGGGATATATCCTCCCTGGACCAGTTTTATTACCCAGCTCCTGGAGGGAGGAACAGCAAACTTTGCCTCCTGCCTCTATCTCTCTCCATGAAGTTTAATTTCTGATCTGGTAAATTCATTTTCTTTCCTTGCTGTGATTTCTGGTCTCCTGTGTTGCTCCTATTTCAGCCTTGGCTTTGCTTGCTTGGGGGGAATTCCCATCTCAGCCTTACAGACTTGCACTGCTGCTGATACAAAGGACAGCCAAGGCTGTAAGGATGTACCAAGTACATTACAGATAAAAGCAGTCATGCAAAATTCAGCTGCATTGAATTATTCTTGCTGGTGGGAGGATAATTCCCATTAATCACGTCTGTTACAGTAATACCTCGGGATAAGCGCAAGATGGGCAGAGCACAAAATGAGGGAAAATCCCAACCACAAATAATTTGCAAGCTAAAAAGAGAAGCACAGTAGGAAATATATAATATGTTGGGTGGGCAATACGATAGCAACTCAATTATTTTTGAGAGTGGGTGGAACCTGAGTGGGATATATTACGCAAAGGAAGAAAAGCTAAAGGGAAAGAGAAGTGGAAGGAAGCAAGAGTCTGAGGATAGCAGCTGACACCAGGAGGAAGGGGAGGGAAATATTCGCAACAGAGAACAGAATCTGTCAGGATATAGAAATTTTTACTCTTTCTTAACAAGTAGTAAATATTCCAGCTTGTGGCGAATTGAAAATTTTGAGATGAGAAGGGAGATGCTGAATTAATCAGAACATTGAATTTCTATATGAGATTAAATTTTAATTTTTTTTTTTGGTCAATTTGAAATATCATCCCCAGTCTGGTGGAAGAATATGTGGTTATTTACAAGTTGTATAAGTATTTTCTAAAGTGGGCATCTTCTGCCTTGGTTTGGGTCAGCGTTTAAATCGACTCCACCATTTCAAAACCCACCTCTGTGAAATTTCACCTTCCTACTTCAGACACATTTCCCCACAGTTTCCACAGGTGAAATGAAAGTTGGTGACCACTTGTTCCTGCTCTCACCTTGTGCTGACCTGCTTCAGGGAGCTGAAGAGGCAGAAAAAAAATCCGTATTTTGGTGAATGTTAGAGTTGGCTTTTCTGTCCCTCCAAGCCAACTCCCTGAAGATCAGATACTGATGGGAGAACTTTTTTCTTGTGTTTTTCACTGTTGGTGTCTGGGTTACTATAGAGGATTGCATATAGATAAGATCCTTGGCTGACTGGATCTATGCTGCCTTTTCTCCTCGGGTGCATCCGATTCAGAGACAAGTGATGGGCCACGAGACATGAAAGACCAACAGCCAGACGCCTGCCAGGTCCTGCTTCCCCAGGGCACCAGCAGCTCCAGGGATCTGCAGCAAAACCTCCTGCAAGACACCAACGTCTGATGCTGGAGCTTTGGACTGTGCTCCTCTCTAATAATTGTGCAATCATGGTAATTATACACAAAAAAAGTTAATTACTTAATCACAAGGACCCTTCAGCTACCGAGCGAGGCACACGCTCGGCACAATTATTCACAGGCATGTAATCTGCTTCCTTTTGTATTGAATATTTCATTAGTTGCTATTCACATCTTCTCGGAGGTGCTTTGCAACGGTTCAGCGATTGGATTTATTCTTAATTTCTTCTTGGCTTGTACAAATGCTGTCGCTACAAATATTCCTCTGTATTTTATCCCTTCAACAAGGAGGTTCTTTTCAACCTTCCTGTTGCCAAAGAGAACTCGCCACAATGTGAATATCAGGAGCTTGAGGCAATTACCGGTTCCTGCTTTGCCTTCAAGGTCCTTTGGCTGGATCCCCAAGTTTGTGTCCTGTGCCTGTACAGCTCTTGGCACCCTTGGGATTTTGGCCATCACAGGGTGCCTTAGCAGTGGTACAATATGAATAACAAGTAGCAGTAGTAACCAAGCGTGTCCACAAGTGCAGGAGATTGGATCTCCTAAAACATGCATTCATTTTAGAATTGATCCAGCCATTGCTGGAATCACTCTTGATTTGCTCCTCCGTATAGGAGGAGTACTTACATAGGAGGAAGATCATAGAATCACAGAATCATTAAGGTTGGAAAAGACCTCAAGGATCATCAAGTCCAACCATCAACCCAACACCACCCAACCCACTAACCCATGTCCCCAGGCACCACATCCACACATTTCCTGACCCCCTCCAGGGATGGTGACTCCACCACTTCCCTGGGCAACCTGTTCCAATGCCTGATCACTCTTGCAGTGAAGAATTTTTTTCTAATATCTAGCCTAAACCTCCCCTGGCGCAACTTGAGGCCATTTCCAAGATGAGGTTTATCATGGACTTACATTTTGACTTTGAGATTCTTGAATGACTTCTCCAAGCCCAAGGCAGTTTCTTTCTGAACCAGACCCAGCAAACCAAACCCTCTGTTTTTGGAGGGCTTTGGAGCTCCATGGAAGCTGCCCAGCTCTCCCCACCTTTGATGAAGTAGCTGCCTTGCATAATTAAATTGGGAAGGAAGAGCAGCCTTCTGCTAAAAGTTAGCAAATCCCAGCTCTAAATCCCAGCTTAAACCTAGAACCATTTATTGGAGTGTGCTGGGCAAGTGCCTTGGTGGAACTGGAAGTCTAGGTACTTCATGCACTTGCCCATCTATAGAGGACACACCGTAGGGCTGGACTACATTTCCCATCATGTGCTGCTTTTGTCATATGGATGTAGGGAGCCTCACCCTGAAAAGATGGGCATACAGAACACCCAGACCTTCTAATCCCATGAACCAGCTGCATTCCTCCTACATTTCTAGCTTGCACCTTACAGTTTTTTCAACAAAACATTTTCAGAAAAAATTCTAAGAAAAAACACTAATTTGCCAGCAAGTTTTGGTGTCTTTGTCCAGCATTTGCCCTAAAATAGCAAAACTGAACAAACTGAATGTTAACAACCACAGAAGAAGGTCTGAGATGTTCTTGGCTACAACACAATAGGGGGATCTGCCAGATGTTGCACAACGTGTGCTCAACCTGGCGACATCCAAATGCGAGCTCCTGACAGCAGTTAAGAATTTGTAGTGCATTAAATCTTCCAAGGATTTTTGAACACAGTTGCTGATCCTACCAACTAGGCTTCCAGGATGATCTCTGAAATCCAATATGATACTTCCACGAGTTATGGATATGAATCTGATCTCTGTTACCCGCGTAAACTGGAAAGACCATTGAAACCAGTCCCGTGCCACAGCTATGAATAAAGGGAGAATTTGACCCGTTTTTCTTTCTCTGACTTTACTGAATATAAATCAAGGCACAGACATGCTAATGGCATTACACAGATCCTGGTGACCATAACTTCTCAGTGCTTGAGAGACAAGAGAAATTGTCGTTCAACTCTGAATCACCAGCTTTATTGTACGCCAGCCAGACGATACACATTTCATGCAGACTATATGTTTGCTCCAACCGCCGCCCAGAAAGAAAGTGCTCGACTTCATGTGCGTTGCTCCTGCACTAAAGTACTTGGTTCTTCATCTGTAGCACCAATGGTTTTTTCAGGGGTACCAATGTTTTTTTCAGGGGTCCTGGAAGCAGAGAAAGAGCGTCATTGCAAAGCTGTCAGAACAATTGGCTGGAGCACGACAACAAAATGCCACCCCCAAGCTGGAATTTGCCCCATGACAAGTGGTTCTCCAGAGCATTCCCCAATCAGCCCGCACATGTTTGGTATGTCCTCGGGCTGGCTGGTGAGCCTGGTCCTGGTCCAAACCCCACAGATGTCCACCAAATCACGAGGGATGGAGTTCTGGACTTTTTGACCAGCCCCTGGTTCAACTGGGACCAGGATCAGGCCCACCCATCAGCTATGAAAAATGCTTGCCAATTGATTATAACCTGCGTCGAACCAGCACCTCGCTGTAAAGTTGTCTCACAAAGAAGCAGTTTGTTTCCCTCAAGGCGGATGGTGAAAGCCCTAAAATGCAGGGGAGGGGGGGGCGAGCTCTTGTGCTGCTCAGGAAGCACCTGATGCCTGTTAAAACAACCGACAGGAAATCGAGCCCAGCTAACACATGCTAAGCCCCATTTGAGAGCATCAGTCCTCCTCAATGTCCCCAGGAGGCACCAGGTGATGGTGGCACCAAGGCCACCATCCCTGTTGGGATGAGACCTGGGGCCAGCCCTGTCCCTGGGGTAGAACAGCAGAGGTGCCTCCGCCTAAGCACCAAGTTTGGATTCTGCTTCACATGTTACGGGCAAACTATCACTCTTGTAAAGTAGCTTTGGGGTAGTCCTGGACGGGAGCATAAGAGAACAAAGCCTGGGAGTTAGGGTAGGAGAAGCTCTGGACAGGTGCTGGAGGGAATGTTGCGTCTGGTTGAAGTGCAGAGGGAGAGATGGGGAAGGAAAGACAAGAATCAGTCTTCATTAGGAGAGAGAAAGAGAAAGAGGATCTCCAGGGATGAGAGAGATGTGTGATGGATGGGGAGGGATCTGTGAGGCTGCAGAAAGCAGATGGAGAAGCAGGAGAAACCTGCTCAGCTTTAAAATGGGCAGCTTTGCACAGCAGAATCACAGAAGGGTTTGGGTTGGAAAGGACCTTAAAGCTCATCCAGTTCGAACCCCCTGCCATGGGCAGGGACACCTCCCACCAGCCCAGGTTGCCCAAAGCCTTATCCAGCCTGGCCTTGAACCCCTCCAGGGATGGGGCATCCACAGCTTCTCTGGGCAACCTGGGCCACTGCCTCACCCCCCGCACAGGAAAACATTTCTTCCTCACATCTCATCTCCACCTCCCCTCTTGCAGCTTCAACCCCTTCCCCCTCGTCCTGTCCCTTCACCCTCCGATCCAGAGCCCCCCCAGCTCTCCTGTAGCCCCCTTTCAGCACTGGAAGGTGCTGGAAGGTCTCCCCAGAGCCTTCTCTTCTCCAAGCTGAACAAACCCCATGGAGATCCCCCTTCATCCTCCAGCCTGCTGTTGGCTTTGTGTAGGGAATGGTTCCAGTCTGCAGGTTAAAGGAGGGAAGGAGAGGCTTACACCAGTACCAGGAGAAGAAGTGCTTGTTATCATCTCCTTGGACCATGAAACCAGCCCAACCCAGACATGTGGGACTAACCATCCCTGTGCAAGAGGCTCATGGGGCAGGACCATATGGAGAAACATGGCAGGACAGCTCTGGCTCCAATACTCACCCTTGTCCTGCCCTTCATCCTTACAGTGAAGAGACACCTGCTGCCAGAAGCTGTTGGCAGAGGTCAGCATGGCCTTTCCCCCATGTCCCCAGGGTAGGAAAACTGCTGGGTCCTTCCAGCCTACCAGTTCCAATGGGAATAAGGTGAGCCCCCACTAATCCAGGGATTAGTGGGAAACGCAAAGCAGCAGCTCTTGGGAAAGATGCTCCACTGTCAGGACAGACCAGGTCCATACTGCTGATGCACAGATATCTACTAGGACAGGACCTGTTGCATGGTCTCTGGAGAAGGCTGCAGATGCCTGCATGTTCTTGCCAGTGGAGAGTGTGCCCAAGGGCACGTGCATGTGCAATCTGGGCAGGCTGAAGGCTGCCAGCAGCTATTCCAGATGCCCAGTCACCTCCTCTGAGCAGGTCTTCACATCTGATGGGGTAACTACAGAGCCTGAGCTCAAGCCTTCCCATGCCAGTGCGTACGTGATGATCCAGGTTGTAGGTGGGTCAACACCAAACTAATCCCACCTCCTCCTTGGTGTCCAACCCTGCTGCTGCCCTGCATTTCAGAATGGAGCATGAAAGCCAAAAATCATCTCTCCCTGGAGCAACATAAACTGTTTGAAATCACCCCCCATCGACATTTCCCTTAGTCCCTGCTAGAGTCACCAGGGGAATTCACCTTTCTCAGCGGCGTGGGGGTGGCACACCTCTATTGAGGCATCTGGTGCACGTGGTGCACGTTTGCATGGTGGATACCTCTCCAACTTCATCAACCGTCTCTTTTCTCATTCTCTTTTCTCTTTTCTCACATACATCCCTCAGCCACGTATTTCTGGAGGAGAACCAGGCTGTGTCCCATCCCCATCCCCTGGCTTCCTCTTTGTTTGCATCAAATACAGAGAACTGGGCAGTTGCCATTCCCAGTAAAGCTCATTCCGAACCTGTTTTAAACTGGAAGGAGCGTGAAGGGGAGGTAATGACATTATTTTCCCCAGGGACAACACAGCACTGCACACCCGTGGTTGTTCTCCATGGGGTGGCACAGGGAGGTTACCAGCCTTGGGAAGAGTGAGCTGGGCGGGTGCAAATCGGAGGGTTGAAAAGAAAGCCTGATCCTGAAGAGTAATGACAGCTAACACAGAAACAGCAACATTTACAATGGATCTTTGTCTTAGCCAAGCGAGGAAAGAGTTTGGAGATTTTTGTCCTTACAAGGGCTGCCAGCGGCAAACCGTTGCCCGGTGAACCTCATGCGTGTAGGAGAAGTTAATTATGTGAGAAATGGAAAAGAGATGGATTGGAGGTGACAGATCATTACGCAGGTTACAGCTGAGTGAGAGATGCAGAAAGAGCATGAAATTATTCAGGGGTTCATTTCCCAGAGGCAGCACCTGGTGTCTGGAAACAATGAAAGGATGACCACCCCAAGCACACATAGCACGGTCTCTTCTTCGCCGGTCCTGGTGTAACAGCAGGGAGCTGGGACTCGGGGTCTGACCTTGCCTCTGATGGTGATGGGCTCCAACAACGTTATCCCATTCTTTGCAGATGTGGAGGACCTGTTCACGGCTCACCCCAGTTCCTCTGCGGATTTGCACAGGAAAACATTTCTTCCTCAGATCTCATCTAAATTAGAACAAGGAGGGAGCAAAGAGCCACCTGGGACTCAGTCACAGCTGAGTCCCTGCTGTACTCACAGGCTGAAGGGACCACGGGCAGGTCTAGTCCTAGCCTGGGATGGGGGAAGCAGATGTTGAGGGCACCTTCTGAACGACAAGAAGCCTCCTGCACATCCATCTCTGAAACATGTCCTGCTGCGAAGCCAGCTTCTGCTTCTTCCCCTGAGAGGTGCATCTGCTTGGATTTGCACTGACACACTCGGGGCACTGTTTTCTGTATTGTGCCGGGAGATGCAGTTCCTTTAACATCAGCTGCTTCTGCTCTGGGGCTACAAGATTTCTTCTCCTTCATCCTCTTCCTTTGCTGCATTTGCTGAGCCACTTGCCAGTCCAGGACAGCTCTGCATGAAGCTGGAGAAAGGCCAACCTCTTTATCAGATGCACCAGAATTGCAAAGGACAGGTCATGCAGCTCCAAAAACGCTGGGCTCCAACACAGACAACAAAGCTCATCTCTGCGGCTGTAAAAAAAGAAGGTACCAGGGAACAAAAACACAACCAGAGCCACCCCAAAAGACTACGGATAGAGCTGCAGCAGCAAGACTGACTGCTGAATGGGCCATGAGGACACACAGTGCACTTGCAGACACATCTACTGAAGCCACACCAAGAAACGAGAGAGAGAAAGGGCAGTCGGTGGGTGAGGCATTGTTTATTTTGAGCGGTGAGCGTTATCACACAGTACAGGCAAAGAAAAAGGCTTACAGTCCGAGAGAGACAAGACCAAACACGAGACAGTAACTCGGGAAGGATGGGAAGGAGAAGGTCCCTGGTAGAGCTGGACATTTGGGATGATGTGGAGGGGAAAATTGTTGGAAGGGGAGAGGCGGGAGAAAGCAAAGCGTTGGTGAGTGGCTGGGGGATGGACATTGAAAAGCTGGCAGGGAATATGGAGGGAAAATGATTTTGAAGGCAAGAAGAAATAGCAGCAGCATGGTGGGTAGATGGGGTCTGGTGGGGTGGCAAGGGCATTGAAGACTGTATGGGAAGGAGCTAACAGGGACAGTGATGAGACCTGGGGAGAGGGGAGAGAGCTGGGGCAACAGGGGCAAGGACATCCTCTGCCCCACGTCTCCAAAGCACTGTTTCATTAAATTGAAGGTGCCTTGCTGGCTTGTGTCCCTGCTGAAAAATCTGTTGGCTCAGTTCTGCTCTGGGGCTTGAGGTTGCTGCATGTCTCAGGCTACGTTGGGGTGGGAGGTGGGCAGATGACAACGAGAAGGGTTTCAGAAATGGTTCCCCCTTTCCATCTCTCACACCATTGAACTGCCGTCACTAAAGGAACAGTTTTTATTCCTCAGTGCTCTCACATATCACTAAGATCTGTCACTACTCCTCAGCCATCATTTTTCTGACGGCTGGTCCTTGCCGTTGGTTTCCATGGAGCAGACTCCCTGCAGGGAATGCTGGCGTTTTAGAAAGCATAAAGATGCCTTCAATCCATTAGCAGGCTTTTCTTTTTCCCTTGCGCTCGCATCTCCTCCACATGACAGTCATGATTAGGGAGCTGTCTCCAAGGCACCCTGCAAGAGAAATTAAGACTGTTTACAAGCAATCCGTAGTTCAGGATAAACCACCAGTTGGTGTTAACCCCTCATCACAAACCTCTGAGCTTGTGAGTAGACCCAGTAGCATTAGTGGAATTGCTCCCAACCCAGAAAGCTCACGTGTGAATAAGGGCAAATGGCAGCGGGCTGTCAAACCCCCAATTGGATCAAACTTACCATGACACTGCAGGAAACAGGGAGAGTTGGAGACCATGTCTGAACATCCCAACATTCTCCAACTGTGCAAAAGACACTGTTCTTGGCGCTGAACATGGCCATGTCATCACATTCATAGTAGGGAAATTCTTCTTCCTCTACAGCTCCTCTTCTTTGTTCAATGTTGCTGTTGGGGATGGCAGTTATTCCTTGGATGTCAGGAGGTACCAGCTATGACAGAGACATCTTCTTAAAAAGTCCCTTTCTCTCCCGCACTGGCACATCTCTAAATAATTCCTAAATCCAAAGGATATTGCGACTCAAGAGGCTGCATTCGTATACGAGCTGACATGTCAGCTGATGAAATATCCATACTCATTCCTTGACCTTGCTTTACCAGTCAGGGATGTAATAACGATAAATGAGGTTTTCAAAGGAAGCTCAGAGATTTGGAAGTGGTCAAATCAGAAAATCTCAGCCCTGTGCTCAAGGCACTTAAGCTCTCACCTAGCTGCAGGGAACGAGATGGAGGGATGGAGAGCATCAGCCAGGAACCCCGTCATCCACCCACGCACTAGTTGTCAGGGTTGTGTGCTGATGCCTCCAGCACACCACGTCTTTGAAAGAAATTTATTAAAATTGGAAACATGCCAGCCACCCCTCAGGGGGATGGTCATACCCCGTGCCATCAAAGCAACACCTCTGCAAAGCCGCACTCAGATGCTCCATTATTAAGAGTTTGAGAAGCAGACTTGACTCTAAATTCAACATGCCAATATTTTTGTCCCCCTCCTTGTCCCCCTCACCAGACACCGACAATTAGGATTATTTTTACTCCAGCCAGCGCCTCCACAATAAGTGCTCTTCTAAGACAAAAATATTTCATTTTCAGTAACCCACCTCCAGTGCTTGGCACATTGTTCTCACCAACCCCTGGAAAAAGGTGGGCAGTGCCAGTCCCTAATGACTTGGCAAAGATGAAGGAGTGAGTCAGCAATGGTGGGTTCAGACAGTGATGGTTAAAGACCAAGGTGCCCAGGTTCCCATGTCTGTCATCAGCCCAGTAGGTCCTACTGTCTCTTAGAAATGTGTCCTGC